>JAFIDM010004315.1:1895595-1947085 GCA_023159025.1 Thereuonema tuberculata | reverse complement strand
ATATATATATATATATATATATATATATATATATATATATATATATAATATTTTATATATATTTATGGACTACAGAAAAAGTAACTTTAAATATAGAAGTCTTTTGAAATTGGATAATTGTTAAAAAAGTAATACAAATAACACAACAAACAGTCCTACAGAAAAACATTAGATACAAAACAATGGATTTCTACCAATGGCTTTAACAATTGGTATTAATCTTTCAGTTAACTCGTTAATTTCTTGGAGGTTAATCCATTGTGTTGGATCCATGCTCTAAATTATTTCAAGGTTTTCCTATTTCCCCTGCATTACTTCCACCCTATTCTTTCTTCATCATTCCCTTCCTCCGTTGTTCTTTGCGTTGAGACAATACAGCTCTGGCTGCTCGGCTTCTCTTAATCCACCCTTTAGTCATCACAGGTAAACCTATCTTAATTATTATTTAGCTTACTTTTCAATCTGAAATTAAAAATTCCCACAGAGAATCTTAGTACTCTAAAATAAAAAGAAATTAATCCTTTTAGCTAATCCGTTGTTCGGATTTGATGACGATTAAAATTAATCCGATTTAGACAAGTCAGCAAATTAAATAGATTTCATTTACTTCATTCTTTCTTTTTGTGAAAATAGAAAATTTCTATTTTTCTATTCAGTACAGTTTTAAATTTGAAAATAAATAGAAGGTTGTCGTTTTCGTTGTTTGGAGACTTAAAAAAACCCCAACAAAAACAAAGAAATTAAAAAAAGAAAATAACGTCTTCAGAAAAATACGCTTTAAGTTCTTTCTTGTTTTTAAGGAAAGAAAAATTGGTACTGTTTTTATTCAGCTGATATTGTAATTTCAAAATAAATGTAGACGTTTACAAAGGAAAAAAAAAACAATCCAATATTCATATCAGAAGTCCTTGTTTTTGAATGAAATATTGTATAGCAAATGAACATCTACGCTCTTTCGCTTCTCATTTAACCAAGAGCTATGAAGCGCGTAATGGTTGCAAAAAAACACAACTTCTCGTTTCCGTATTTTATCATCACTAAACACAACCAATGACAACCTGGATTGAAGGAAATGATTAAAGATTATAAGAAACATTTTCTTCAAATTAAAGACCCAAACCAATACATACAGGCGGTTGAAAAAAAAATTAGATGAGCTGTGGCATCTTAGAAGAGACAGTGATCACAGCATTAACCAACATGCTTTAAATGATACGTTTCATTTCAAGACAAGAGTGAAAAGGATCTTCTTCCAGTTTACCAGAATGAAATACTTGTAAAAAGACGTTTCTAAAAAGATGTTTCTAAATACCAGTGGAGTTTAAAACTGAATTTCACCTTACCCTTAAATAAATATAGGAATGTTGAAATGAATGAAGTGATGATGGGTAAAGAAGGCTTTGGAATGATATTTTATATTACATTTATATTTGTTCACGTATATTTGTAGAGTATTTTCTTAACGTGAATTAAAACAATATTAAGAGAAATATTAAAAGTCTTTTTTATTTAATGAGTTGCTAAATAATACAATTCCACCACATTTTAAAATTTACAAATAAACTATGCGAAGCATGGAAGTGAGACTTCACTGTCAACTATAACAATGGTGAAAATATTATTAATCTATACATGAGACAACATTCATAAAAAGAAAAACGATTTTTTCAAAATAAGATAAACTATACTTATGATGTCTCATGGCTTCAATTATATTTTAAGGCTTTTAGTTTTATTCAAGAGATTCTCTTTGTTTCTTGTCTAAAGAGATGAACGTGATTTTTTAACAAATTCAAAAGAGCTCTCAGCTATTCGCCATCTCTACTTCTTTTTTTCTATTTTGTTTTGATTTCTTTGTTCTATGTTTATTATCTATTTGGATTGATGAATTAAAGTTCTGTAACTGATTTCAAAGCTGTAGTAATTGATTAAGACATTCTTTGTTCTTTTCAATCCCATCTTTAACATAGACCGTCTTTGCAAATTGGAAATTTGCTTGAGTTTGCTAAAGGCTTTGTCTCCACTATTGTTCTGCTTTTCCGCAGCGTGATTTAAACAAGAGCCAAGTTCTGAACGTCTTTTACTTTTTAGATTTTAAGAGAAATTTCTTTCAATCTATCTCTGAAACAAAATCCTGGTAATTGTATATTCCTGCTAAGCTCTCAATGTCTCTAATATTAAATTCGAAATCTAAAAATAGAAAAATAAGCAAAGAAACAAAAATAGCAACGATCTTGGTTTTCTAGCGCCTTGGGTCCATAAGGGGGCGTCCCAGACACCCAAACTTGATGTTGACGTTTTGTTTTTGTTTTGTTTTTGGGGGGGGGGGGGGGGAGAGGGGGAAAGGGGGCGTCTCAAATAAGAAAAATAAACACTCGAAAATATCTTTAAAAAAAGATACGAGAAAAAAACTTCATTACGAATATTAACATCTTTTACTATGTTCGTAATAAATTTTTTTTCTCGTATCTTCATAAAAAAGAACAAATGTTTGAGATAAAAACAAGGATAAAAACGCACAACAATTAAAAGGTCCAATGGGAAGACAAATCCACTGAGATCCATTCAACTTATTTTGAATTTTTTGTTCCGGGAATCAAAATAGACTGTTTCACTGTTCCTACCGATCATCAGTTTGATTCTGACAGTATTCAAAGCTCAGTGGAATCAAAAGAAATGTATGGAAAAGACAAGCATAAACAAAATAATGGCCCTTCCAATAATAAACATCAAAATATAAATTATATCAAAATATAAATTAAGACTAAAAAGGGCAACAAGTTAATCCCCACTAGCAGATCACTTAGCTTAAAAGATTCATTTATAAAAATAAACAAATAAGAATAAAAAGAACAAATGTTCTTACAGCTTTGTCGTAAATATTAGATGTTAAGAGTAATACTAGATAATTAAAACATTCTAATTTAAAAACACAGACATTACATTTAAAAGATGATAAGGATGTAGGAGGAAAACTGCTAAACAGGCAATTGAAACTAATCACGTCCTTATAACCTCTTTAATGTAATGCTTATGTTTTTATACTAGAAAGTTTTAATTATATCCCGACGTACACGTTAAAATTTATTCACGATGAATAGTACTAGACAGGGGCCGTGCCGGCGTGACCGAGCGGTCTAGACGGTGGTCTGTCGTGTGGCCTATATGCAGGATACCTGGGTTCTATCCCGGCGAGGGCATGGCTGTTTTTTTCTTTCTTCTGTGTTTCGTCCGTTTCTCCCCTGGAACTTACTATTTCAGGATGATTCTCGTCCCCCCCCCTTAACTGTTCTAGTCTCCTCCTGACGTTGTCGGGTCAGGCTAGTGCGTGGTCCGTAGTTGGCCGATTCGTGTACCAAAAAAAAAAAAAAATACTAGACAGGTAAATATAATCCACGGAGTACATGATGAGCCGAAGTCCACCGAAAGTAAGAAAAACGATTCCTAATCCAATCTCAACGATTCCCAATCCTGCAGAAAAAAAAATAAGTTGAGATGGCGTGGTCAATTCCACGCTCGTCTGTTTGTTTTCCTGGAAGAACCCAGTACATTTCAAAGAGAGCTTGGTGGGACACTAGGACATCTCCCAATTCATCTGGAATATTCGCAGACCTCCGCCGGGGATCGATCCGAGCTCCTTCAGCCTACATTGCAGTGCATTAAATTGACTATTAGGCCCATATTGAACATTAGTAGATACCGTAAACTAAATACTTTTGTACTCTATTTGCCAATATGAAAGGCAGATAAAATTTATCAAGCAAGATTTCAAGCAAATAGATGTAGTTGAGTGGATCTGGCACGAAGGGATCAAACCCTGTTGTTGTCGTTTTGAGTTTTTGCATTACGTTTATTTCTGCATTTCTATTTACTTGTTGTAATTGAAATGTTTTGATCTAAAACACTCAATTTCAACGTGGTGTTCATATTGTGTGTTGCTCGTTTCTCTCGTGTGTTTTTTTTCTTCTTTTATACGCGTTCTTTTTTAAGGTAATTTTAACTGACAATATTCTTATAGACGCCTGTGAGCTCTCCTTGCCCTCTCTTATCTACCGTATCTAGCTCGAATAGGTTCATAAAGCTCTAAACATCGTCAGCGGACAGCAACGGCATCAACTGTGTTCTCTCGTCTTAAGGCCACATTTCCTGTGACCGAACTTCTTACGTTGACGAAGCACCTTCACTTCCTGTTATTATATGTCAACTTCATTTTCCCATACTTGGGATATTATTTCCATCGAATATAGGAGATGGACAAAATAATACGAATACTTGTGAAACGAATTTTTATTGCTAGGGTATTGGGTAATTGACCCTTCGCCTGAATTACAGCTTGTATCCGACGTGGGATGAACAAATATGGGTAATTGCACAATGTTCAATGGAATACGTAGTCATTCCTCGTGCAGAGCGGTCTCTAGTTCAGAAAGTGTGGAGGGAGGAAACCTAGCATTCACTTTGGCTTTGAAAATACCCCAAAAAAGTTCCATTATGTTAAGATCAGGAGCATGGCATATTCCAATGATTATTGCATTGGAAAGCTACCGTAGTTTGACTTGTTTTTTTTTTTCATAGCTGATTATTAATAGTATCATTTATAAGGTTCTTCGTGGTCAACGGCATAGGAGGGTTATGAATGTAAACAATCAAAATTCTAAGTACGTTTCTCTTCCATTTGATAGTGATGTTAATAATTGGTTAGCCCCTATACTAGGCAAGGTTGATATTAAACTGGCCTATAAAGCTAACAACACTATCAATCGTTTAATCAATTTTAATAAGAGACGTGTTTGTAATTCGGATAAGTTCCATACCATTTATGGCATTGATTGTCAAAATGGGGGCGTTGGATGCAGGTACACTGGAGAAACTATGCGTAAAATGGATGCCCATAAGGGGGAGCATTCTAGGGCTATTAGAAAAGGAGATTACACATACCTTATAGCGGTGCATCACAGGGACACTGGGCATATGATAATGACAGATAAGCCCGTGATTTGTGGCCAGCAAATGGACGATTATTTGCGGAAATTTTTTGAATCTGTCATTATCAAAACAAAGAGCTGCTATAATTCATTAAAAATGTATTAGATTATGGTTTCTAGATCGCGTTTTATTTTTATGATAATACTAAAATTCTTGTAGGTTTGTAACAAAAAGGATTGTTTCTTTACAGTTGAAGCTTGGATTGTATATCACGTTATATTGTTCAGGCATTGCTAATTCTTTCACTTTGTAATAAGGTGTCCGTGACATTATGCATTCTGATTATTTATAGGTATGACTTATGGTCTAGGTCCATAATGGCCTATTTTCTGCTTGTATTTTATCTGATGATGAAGATTTAACTCTTCGAAACATGTAATGTATGTTTATAAAGTTTTTTATGTTTTGTTTTGGTGTGTTTGGTCCTGGGTTACTATTTATAGTTTTGAACACACAATGAATCCTAATTACTTTTATTTCCTTCACTTCCTTCTTTAATTCCTCCTTCTCTTCCTCACTTCTTTCTAATTTCCTTATCATTTCCTCGATTTGAATCTTAAACATTTTATTTTCTTCTTTGAAACTTTTAACATCACTTTCAATTCCGTTTACTTTTTCTAGCTGATAGTCAAGACATATCTTCACTGTAACATAAAACAAATTGCTGTAAAATTTTAGATATCATGATAGCAGCTGGATTTTAAAATTTTAAAAAACATTTTACTTCAACCTTTCTTTTCCAGTCAATTGACATTAACTGGCGATAAAACAGATCAAATCTCTAATATCTTATTCTAACTATAGTTCACTTCACGAAGTTTTAGTAAATAGACGTGGTATTAGTAAAGGATTAATCTCTCCTGGTGTTAGTTATATTCCCTTCTCCTTCCATTTCCTGAGAATTTGGTTCCCTTTGACATTGGTCCGAATGGATATTGAGTGTAAATGTAGTAAGTATGTACATATGTAAGTTCAGCTGTATATATCTATAGTATCCTCGGTGGAAGTTCAGGTATTGCTCGCGTAATGGCACTGGGCAAAAAGCGCTGTAGGAAATTGGATGGGGATCAAAATAATCATAAATAATCATTAAACCATATTTTAAAGAAAGTAACTCCAGTGATTTTTGGGATGGATTTTGGAATGGATTTCGTGTGAGACAAAAGGGGAAGAACCAATATATATGTGCCTGTATTTTTTAAGTAGGACCATGTATTAAAAAAAAAATCACATTTTATAGAAATAGGTCGATCCATACATTAGAAACAGATAAATAGAAAAACAGAACAGAAAAAGAAAGAGATTTGTCATTTCGAGTCAATTAGTATAATGTTAAAAACTCATTTTTGCATTCTCAAGATTAAAAATTGCAAAATCACTTCTGGAAATTAAGGATGGAGTGATCAAAGAAATTCAAAACCCTGTAGGCTAAAACCAATTAAGAAAGGATTGTCTGATCTTTCTTCTATTTCAGCACAAATATTAGAGATATCTAGTGTACTATAAAACTGATAAGATATTTTGTTCTCTTTCTGAGAGTTTACAGTTAAAGCCACTGTATTTCCATCTGAGGGAAAAATACAACCAATTTTCTTCAAGTCAATGCTCTCTTTAAATCGTTGGAGCTGTCAAAACCATTTACACAATTTCATTCCTCGATCTCCAGAGAGAGTTTTCGTCTCCTCGGTTAACATAGAACCATTTCTGATGCACTTTTCAGCTTCCAATAATCGAATGCTGCGTGCAGAGGAGAAATATTGGCAACACAGTGAAGTCTCTTTTATTGTCATGTAAATAATAAGATAAGATTAAGCGTCGACATGAAGTTGATTGATGTACGAAATAGTAGCAAAAAACAAGTCAGCTGTAAAAGAGATAAGAAAAATGACGAATCAAGTTTATGTTTCATCTTAAGTGAGTTAAAAAGGAAAGTTAAATATGAAAACAAAACCACATTTATTGAAACAAGTTGTTCTTGTTAACCTTCTTTGAGTGAGGCTCATCAAATCATCAGTGTATGTGGGTGTTGTGTCCTCTCCTCCAAATAACTTTTTAATCTCTGGGTGAATCTTCTTGAAGCATGGTGTCAAAATTTAAGGGTCAGAGGCGATCTATTTTTTTTTATTCGAAAACTTTCCCGAGTGGATCTTTATCGAACAATTAGTAGGAGAACAAATTCCCAGAGAGAAGCAGAGGAAACCAAACAAGGGGTTTCTTTTAGTATCTTAAACAATCAGCTTTAATCCTTTAGCTAATTTGACTGTTTTTTTGATTAAAAGTAACTTTGATTAATTTGGATTTTACGCAGGTTTTAATTTCTTTAATGTAATTATTGATTTCAAAAACAGAGAATTAAATTTCAATCTTTGTGGTTGATCTGTAATTTAGAGTTTTAGAAGAATAAAATAACAGAAAGAACTTAAAGCCTACTATCCTAAAGTACGATTTCTTAATTGTTTTTTTAAGTCATGGAAAAAACTATAGAGCGAATAAAAACAATGTTAAAAAGGTTTTAAAGAAACAAAGAAAAAAAATATTGACTTTTTTGCCAGTACAGGGGTACCTCGGATTACGAACTTAATTCGTTTAAGAACTCGGTTTTTAACCTGAAACGTTCTTAACTCGAAACATTGAAATCAAAGAAATAGAAATTTTTTAAAATTGCTAAATAATACAATAGAAATACAAGGTGGCCATAAAATAACTTTCCCTGTTTGAAGGCATCTGCAGCGAAAACTAATGAACGGAATGTAACCAAAATTTAGGTATAGTCTATTGAGGGCATGGGAAAAAGAATTCAGCATTAAAAATAGTACCAAAAGTCGCCGATAGGAGAAAATTCGGCGCTGCTGACACTCTAAACGTAGATTATGCAAATTTTCTAGTGCAGAAGTGACACTCTAGTGCTACTCAGTCCTTTTAAAAAGGGAAGAGCGAACGTTCAGTTAAGCAGTTCGTCGATTGACTGTTGAGTTGTACTCAATATGCGGCCCATCTTACCTCAACGTGCGTTACTTTTAAAGATTTTTACACTAAAGAGTGTAAAGAATGCAGCGGCGGCTCTTAGGGACTTTCGAAGGCTTTCGAAGGCTCATACGTAAAGATTAATGTCTAGCACTGCGAGCTATGATTCATAAATTAGAGGAAACTGGATTGCTAGGAGTGAGAGCCGGCAGAGGACGAAAACCAGTATCAGACAATACGATAACAGATGTTGCCACTTCAGTGTTCGACGACACAGGGACTATAGTAGTGGTCGTGCAATAGCTCGCCAAACCGATATGCCTTACGGGATTGTCTGGAAAATCTTACGGAAAATGCTGCATTTCTATCCGTATAAGATCAGTCGTGTGCAAGAACTAAAACCTATAGATTATGATAAGCGTCTGACTTTCGCGCTAATATTTCTTGCCCAAATGAATATCAACAATGATTGGCCTTGGAAAATATTGCGGGGAGATGAGGCTCACTTTTATCTGAATGGGTCAGTCAACACTCAAAACTGCCGAATCTGGGCATGTTACCTATACCATTAATGGAGAGAGATATCTGCAAATGCTGCAAACGTTTGTCATTCCTGAATTGCAACAAAGACAATGCTCACACTCGACATGTTATATGCAAGATGGAGCACGACCACATGTTGTTCGTGCAGTACAGAGCCTGTTACGCAAGCATTTCGAGGATGAAAAGATTATCAGTCAATATTTTCCGATGGAATGGCCGCCCGGTTCCCCGGACATGTGACACTTGGTTGTTGGGGGTACCTGAAATTTACTGTTGTATACTGGTGGAGTTACAAACCTGCATCCGTTGAAAGATAACATACGACGGGCTGTTACAAACATCCAAACTGATACTTTACGAGCAGCAGTAGAGAACGTCATACACCGGATGCAATATGTTGTACACAAAAAAAGTCAGCACATTGAAAATGTTGCACGTGGTCCAGAGGACCCTAATGATCGATTAATGTCGGTAATGTTGATAACCGATTGTTAACAAACAATTGATGATTAAAGATTGTTGTGTTGTTTCAGAACGTTTTCTGTGAGTCTCAAACTCCGTTCATTCCTGTATGTTCATAAACTTTCATAATCCTTTTTGCATGCGTTCATTGTAATCATTCACCAATTTACTTGTACCGATAGAGCCAAATTTTCTCCTATCGGCGACTTTTGGCACTAATTTTTTGTTTTGCAGAATTCTTCTCCCCATGCCCTCAATAGGCTATACCTGAATTTTGGTTTCATTCTGTTCATTAGTTTTCGCTGCAGATGCCTCCAAACAGGGGAATTTATTCAATGGCCACCTTGTATATCGCGATAGCGGTAATGAGAATTCGTCTTGTTTACATCGGAAAAAGAATCATGTGGGCATGGAGAGATACTTTCAGACGGTAGATGAGACGCCTTTGGTGTGATTTCGTCCCATAACTGTTCCTGTATTATCAGGAAAAATATGCCCGGACTATAGGCTAATGCTAAGCGATGTCGGTAGTGTGTGGCCTTCGTTTGTACTGTACGTGATCGTTTGTCTCCAACGTTAAACCTTGCTCTCTCTCCAACTTCGTTCGTAACCCGAGTCACTGTTCGTGACCCGAGACAAAAAATTTGCGAGGGTTGTTTTTAATAAAAAAACCTGAGTCGTTGGTAACCCGTGACCTGAGTCGTTGGTAACCAGAGGTATCACTACGCTTTTTTGTAAAAGTTTACAAAACTTATTGTATATCTTTCTTGTTATAATCTACACATAGGGCTTTCTAAACTTTTCTAAAAATTCACCTTACTACAATGTATTGTTTTTAAGCAATTGGATCACAAATGGATGAACAATGGACAGCTTAAGTACATACTTCGCCTTAACTTTGCATTGATATATTTGTTTTCTGTTGTACCCCTGATTTTTTTCTTTTCGATGCATATTAAGTGGAGTCATAACCTAGGGATAGAAAAAAAAGATGATATTATCTTCATGATAAACTTCTTCGAAATATGAGATAACTTTTTATCTCCTTGAAAATTCGTTTTTTTCAGTTAATAAATGTAGTTTGACATTTATTTTCTGATGTTATGATGTTTAATAATATTTATAACAAATAAATATTGTAATTAAAAAAAGATATACTTAAGCAATTGAGAAAGCATTTATGTATGTATTGGCAATAATATTGATATCGAATCTAAGCCAAAAATTTTCTTTCATTGAATTGAATGAACCTATGATTATCATTTTTTTGGGGTTCCTTGAATAAAAACTTATTTGTTAATAACTTGCTTATTTTAGAGTACAAGTGAACTGAAATCAATGAAGGTATCTTGCTTCTCATTGTAGTACTTTTAAAAAATTTGTGAATGTCTGAATAAAAAGTTTACTGTATTTAAACTTTCCATCTTATCTGACCTTAAAGTTCGATTTTAGAATTCATTAAACTAAAAGGAAAACAAAAAACCCAAGTTGAAATCCTTAAGAAACCCAAGGTAACTCTAGATAAGATCTCTCACTGAGTTTGGATCGAAGAAATGTAAAAGACAGTCTTTGAATCTTGGAGAGAACAATAGAAAAACATCTGCCCTGTTACCACGGGAATCGCGTGACATGAAAAACAAACCATTTATTCTATCTTCTTTTCCGTTGCTTTTAGAAAATGAACGATCATCGCTTACATAACTGTGGAATATTACCTTTCGTTTTTGATGCTCAGACTCTAGGATCTTTGTTTTTTTAATTTTAAAATATCACTTTTATAAAACATACCTTCAATATTTTATTAGTATATTTCATTTTTAATTCATTAATCTACAGATTATTTTCATTTTGTTGTTGTAAAATCTAAGGTTATACTTTTGGTTACTTGTTTAAAGGGCTGGCGGCTTTTCACGCGAAAATAATCAATTACTGAGTCAGTATTCCATTTCTATATTTTTCTTCTTTGAAGCTCCGTCTGTACGTGTATCACATTAAAGTGGTTGGACGGGCTCCATGAAATTGACACGTGGCTTATTTATGGCCCCTTAAACTCATTACTTTGGTCATAATCCAAATTGTTAAAAAAAATGCTGAAACAGTTCAATTAAATAATTTTAATTGTCTATTTGCAAAGTTAAAAATATAAATATCCTTTTCAGCACCTGCACAATCACTGTGGGGCCAAATAAAACACTGATTACATTTGACCCAAAGTTCCTTTCCCTTGTGGAATTTCTAGACCTCTATCATCTTTAGATAGATTGAGTTTTAAGCTTCCTGATATAATTATGGGCATTCTGAAAAGAAGAAATCATAGATCAATTGTTTTTTTTTTTGCTCCAAATAAATAAAAAGGTCTAAATATAGGCTAGCCCATATTTAGACCTTCTTAGATAGCATTTGGTAAGAAACACTAAGATCGGTTCCCGCCATTACCACGGGGTTCTACACAATGCATATACTGTGCTAGAACAAGTTTAGAATGTAAGTAATGTCATGCATTTTACAAATCAGTTTTGATTCAATAAAATTTGATTAAAAAAATAACAAAACGTATCTGTGAAATGTTTCAAGATCAGGAAATAGGTTGATTGACATTTATCACCACACTACCTCTTAATAACTTGACTGTAGGTGACAAACTGTTCCACTCATTTCTCTTTGTTACTCAGACACAGTTTCACTTTATTTCCACTTAGCGGCTGTATCTCCCAGACCCGAATACTTCAACTAGCCCATATTTAGACCCTTATTCTATATTGGGACCTCCTCCTCTACAATTACAATAGAAATTTTTATCATGCAAAGTAATTAAGCGATGACAATATTTTTAGTGCAAAATAATTTTAAAATGTTCATCATCATCATGATGTGCGATCTTCGTATATACGAAGTTACGCGGTCTACGGAACCTAGTGACCCCCGAAGGGCGAACCCCTAGGAGAAGCCGTAGATATACTAGGGAACAGATACTGGGGGTGGTTTCCCGTTGCCTTCCCCCAGGACGCCATTAAGGAATGACGTCCGACCAGAGAGAAAGTGAAGAAGAGGCTGGACAACACAGGAAAGGACATTGAAACAGCCATGCCCCTGCCGGGATTCGAACCCAGGTACTGGCGCACTGGACGCCACGGCTGGCCGCCGCCGAGACCGCAGGACCACGCCAGCACGGCTTTAAAATGTTAGTCAATAATAAAAGTTAATTATTTCACTTCTCTTCATCTGTTGGGAATCTGAAGAATCTGATGAGTCCTGGAATTAACTTCAGAAGCTAAACATTTCTACTTGTTCTTTTACACCCTGCAAAGACATAAGTTCAGTAAAACAATAAATATTTGAGCAATATCTACTTAGAAAAGGCAAAGATGTATTTCACCATCGTTTTTCTTTTATTTCTTGGCTCAAAATTGTCGAATCTTTGTTATGAAAACACGCTATTTTGGAGCTCCGTATAATTATTTGTTCAAATTAACAAAACAAATATTGCAATGAACTTTTTTTGCGATTTCTTTTCCATTCCTTATCTTCACAACAACTTGTGTATATTACATAATAAGTTATATTCAAATAAGTGCCAATTTATTGATAGGTTTTGGGAGCGGGAGTTACCCTTTACCTTATATACGGTATTTATTTATTTATAAAACATATTTACATTTTTAAATTTCCATGCTGACTTTAGGCTTAAAATCCAATCACTCGGAGAAAAATTATATTATTTTTTTTATGTTTACTTTTTCTCTCGTATTTCATTTTCAGAATTTCTGAAAATCTTTTATTATAAATTATTTTGAAGTTATATTGACAGTTTTAAAACAATTAATAAGTACAAAAAGCTTAAATTTTGAGATTTTCTACATCAACGATTACTATAATAATCATGAAAATCTGAACACTGACCTGCTAGAGGAAACTATTTTCGAACAAACTTCAATTTCTTGAGCTTCTGAGAAATTCATCATTCATCGAAGTTAATGATGCAGGAGCCAAATCTCAATATTTTGATTAATATTGGAGTTGCGATTCCACACGTGGTAACAGATCGTGACCTAGATAATACGCATGCGCAACTAAGTCATTTCCACTTGTGGAAAGAGATCGTGACACAGGTAGTACGCATGCGCAACTAGGTCGTTTCCTGTTAACATGGTGCAAACACGTTAAGTTGCTTTCACTGCATCTCCCCTCCCTCCCAACTGGGGAGTTGCGTCGTTTGCCAAAGAGAGGTGTGTTTTCTTATTATTATCTTCTTTGCCTAAATCCCCACTATACTATGGATAGCTAAGTGTAATACCTAGTATTTAAATAAACGCTCTGAAAATTGTATCAATGCTTACTCTGTTCATATACATAGTGTATTTATATGTAGATTTATGTGATAACCTTTTCTTATGTAGAATAGTTTTAATAGCGAAGATTAATATGTACTCTTCAGGAGCTCCCATGCAAATTTTCCCTGTGAATTGGCAAAATATTTGGCAATGCACTTTGAATAATAATTAAAAAAAAATAATTAAATAATTTTAAGTTGACATTAAAAAGTAAATGATAATTTAAGTACAATTTTGAGGGGTTTTTTTTTTGCATTTATAATTACTCTTCCAGAACGAAATTAATAGAATTATTAAGTTGAAAATACCTAGGATCAGATAAGTATATTTCTTCTCCTTTAACCATATATTAGTCCAATTACTATTCGTTAGAGTTCATAACTATAAACATTTAGAAGAAACTCATAAATTTGGAAACGCGTGAGTATAATCATTCGGGTTTATGGTTCAAAATCCCAGCCCTGACTTAAAAGTTTGCATTTTATTTTCAGTATGTTTTCAGTATTCAATAATAATCGATCTATCGTTTTGAAAATATAATACAAAAATTAATTTACCTAACGCATTATTAGTTGAGTGGCAAAAAGTCTTTCTTCTGGGGCCTAAGAAAAAAAGATTCTTGAAAATAGCTGTTTAACTAGGTATTTACTCTGCTTTCCATTGTGTAACGGGGCTGAAGATGCACCAAAAAATTCATTTATTGTCAATAAAATAGTTAGGCAATTGTATCCTTACATTCCAATATTCCAAAATGTCAATCACAAGATTCAAATTCACTCCATTTCAATTAAGTGGATTAATGAGAATTATGTTTTATTAGATTGAGTTCTCAATTTGTTAGTTGCATTTTCCTACACAAAATTGATGACCCAATGCTGGGCCAATGCAAATTCAAGTAAATAAATCAACGATATTAATTATAAACTTACCTATTCCTTTATTATTTATAATATTTAGATCAGCTAATCTTGACCCATCTTCTTAGCTTCAAAAGGCTAGAAAACAGTCCTGACTCTAAGACGGAAATTCTTAATGTACCGTATTAAGGATGAAAAGGAAAGATTTATAATAGAGGCACTGGAAATAAATAGTTTGGGAATTATAAATAAATGTAAATGGATGAAGGTAAACGAATATTCAATAAATTTGTTTAAAAAATGGTTTCGTATTGTCAACGAATTCTTGTAATTAATAATGGTATTTTATTAGAATGGAGCTTTTTATGATAATTCGGATGTATTATGAATGATATGCTACTTTGTTATGTCTTAAGCCCTGGGCACATTAGTTACGGAAGAACGGACTTCAGTGAGAGTTTGTGACGTCAGAGTCCGCCGAAGATAGCAGCCTTTAGTGGTAGTGGAATCAGAGGCAGACCAATCATGGTTTCGTATGAGAGTGGCGGGAGCAATCGTTTTCAGACAGCCAATCATAAAACAATTGTGTTGCTTATAGGTATTCATTTTTGTCCCTTGATTCACATTTTATTTTCTGATTGAAGATCAAAAAGTGTTTAATTATCGGATTAGATATATTTAGTAAACATTTTTAAGAAAAGATAAGATGGGCTTTAAGAGGTTTGTAAATAAAAATAAAAATAAAAAAACTGAGACGAATCGGTGAGGTTATCTGTTTCTCTCCGAAAAGATCGCAAATTCACTATCTCAGATTTCTAAAATAAATTCTAATTCTACTCTGCATTGATTCTTTGTTTAATTAGTAATAAACTACATTTAGTATTGGATATACATTAGTATTGGACTACATTGATCTATTTAATATAAGAAAGTTTACTGTTAACACATGTTTTGTCTCTGTCACCGTTTCCAAACCATTCATGACAGGATGTGAGAGCGACGACAACGAAACTATATGCGCACTATTTTTTTGCACCACCGCAAAGCCGCAGCGCTGAACGTTGATCAATGCGAGTCCAGCTTCATTATGCTCTATTGCTACTTTGCTATATTTAATATAGAAACTGATTATGAAATCGGGTTGGATGTTTGTTCCAGAATTCTTAACAGGAGGATTGGCAAAGATTAGCTGATCGAAATAGTGTCAGTAAATAAGAAATAGTTATACCAATGGAAATTGAAAACTGTTGACCTAGAATTAGTTTAGTTAACAACTCTTTTCATCCAGAGCTTCCCAAACATTGGACAAACTCCATGGTGTCAACATTGGGACAATATAATTTTGCAACGTTTTCCCTAAAGGCTATTTTATTTTTGATATTATTGTTTTTATTTCTATATTCTATTATTATATTTTTTGCCTTATTTCTTAATAATTACCAACATAATAATTTTAATCATCATAAAAAAATTAATGTTAATGCTTTTGCAAAATTGCATTAATGTATTCGATTAACCTAAACATCTTACTTAGAATAAAAAAGATATAATATAATATTATTATAAATATTTTATCCAGAAAGTATCATTTAAAAAATTACAGAAAATTAAATGTATTGCAAGCGTAATAATGCACTAAGAAAAAAAGTAGTAATTAGATTTGCAGTTAATTATTAAATACTTGAAAAACCTTCTAGAAAAGAAAGAGAGAATGTTTTACTTCAACGTAACTTATGAAATATAAATGTTAAAAATAGGAAGAGGAAGAATGAACTCGAACGTTTTAAAAATAAAAGAATTATTGGAAATGCTGACATTTTGATTAATTCACAAAAGGAAGCCGCTCAAAGATATTTTCAATAAAGTGTGTAGGATTTCTAATTAATCATAAATATAATTGATATGAAAAGATTAATTACCTTTACTTATTCTTCTGAAAGTGAATTGGTCGTTTCATATTCAGTATTTTCAATCAAATATGATATTAAAATTCAGTATAAGTAAATTTAAATAAATTATTTTAAATTAATTGTAAGCACTTTTCATGCATGAAGTAGAAATAAGTTATGTCGATCCCTTCCAAAATTTTAATTCATTAATACCATTAAAAAAATAATTGAATTCAACATTTACTTTTTATGACGATGTTATCAGATGTTTCTATACCTCTGGAAGAAATTTAGTATATTATTTAGAATAAAATTAATTTGTGAAAGTGCTTATAAGGCGCCTCATCACGATCAATGTGATTAGAAAACTGGACGAAGTGCTTTCTAAGTAGAGATGACCGATATCGACAATAATTAATATAAAAATAGATTAATTACAAACAGTATAACGTGCGGATTAAACTTAGGTAAATTAAAAATTGGAACACGCACATATTAAGATTAAAACATTTACCAAACAAATAAATTAAAATACATTGATCGATTTCAGTTAGCAACCGCTAACTGTCTTCAGGCGTATGAATATGACCAAAAAACACTCCAATATAAATCCGTTAAATAAACAAATTAATTCGAATGAAGTCGAGGCGTTGCAGGGAAGCAAGTCACATTGTCACATCGTGATAAAAAAGATTTTGTTTAGGCTTTGAACTGTTATTTCTCAATAAAAATGAGCATTCTCTTTATTGGAAACTATAAAACAATGGACCAATAGTATCTTATCCGTGTTGGCCTAGCAGTCACTGTCCACTATAGGTCACTTTTAGTATTCTGTTGGTATTTGCTCCTTCCAATCCTAACTTTGATAACCAATTGCCAACAATCTGTAATTACGTGTGGAACTCAGTATATAGTTTTAAGTTGTTGCAAATTATTAAAATTGTCATATAAATAAGGGGATTTTTAGTAATATAGTAGAGAGTTATTGCCATAACGTGATTTATATACGGGAAACGCAAATGTCACGTTAATGAATATGGTAACCACAATAGCGGGCTCTATCATGAAGAGAGTTGTTGCCATAACGTGTCAGTGGACACGGTAAGCTAATAAACACGATGGAAGACATACTTCAGATCGCTGCATTTGGAGGCATTGACGATGATTTGTTTTGGGATCTAGTGTTACACAAAATATCCTGAGAGAAAGAAACATTTAGGTTCGAGAAGAAGAAAATCCAAGGTTGTGTTTAAATGAAATGAATGATGAGGATTGTCGATTGTATTGTATGGTGAATCTCATTCCACACACTCTTATCGTCATATGGATTTGTCCAAATTACTTCGCGCAAGAGTATCAAGTCGTTATTCATGTTAAATCTAATTTTCTCAGAAACTCATGTTTCTTACCGTGAAGCGATATGCTATTCGAGAAAAGTTAACGTATCACGTTACCGGTATTTCCTCTACGAGACAGTGACGCATGCGTAGAGGAAATACCATCCATGTGACTTTAGCGCTACCGTATAGAATAGCGAGCTGGGCAAAAACTCCCTAATATTAATTAAAAATTACCGGAAATAATTATTAACTTTTTTAAAAAGTTATTGAATTATTAATATGTTTTTAGAAGAAAAATGAAGCTTGTTAAAGGCGAAGCAAACCATCTCGAAGATATGTTAAATGAAAGACACAAGGTTAAATTTTGAAAAGTCTGTGCGTTGTATTGAGATAATCCTTAAAGATCACGTGACTTCCCTGCTGTGACCGTCTGTCTACATTGCTTAATGAAAGCTCTATTCAATTTCCTTCTTTATTGGCTTTTTGATATTCCGCTTCATTTCCGTTCGTGTACCATCTATGTATAGTGAAGATCTTCCGGTAGATTATCATTTCTCCATTGGAGTCCTTTCTTTATTTTTCTTCCTAATTATTTTTTTCAATTTAATCTCAATGCTTCATCCCGAAATTCGGAAATATAGTTTTACAAAATCTTCAATGGAAGAATCAAAAACAGAAGCAAACAGAAAAGCTCCCTAATGTAATTAACATCTTATGCAAGAAGTACTAAGAAATCAACACCTGAAAATAATAAAATTCGGATTCAGATTCCATCTACAGTTCTTTTCTTCAATTTAAAGTTTTATTGATTTTCATTATTATTTATGTTGTATACAATCCAATTCACAAATGTTTTCATACGTTTCTCAACAGATCACGTTTACTACAGTTGATAGCGCAAATTCAACTACATAGGATGATCTTTGTATTCCAATTCAATTGGCTATCAACAAGTGCTTATTAAATAGTTATTAGTTAAATTTTTTTGTTAATTATTCAATAAACGATCTTTATTTAACAAGGGAAGACACATTTAATAAATGGAAGACAGAATAATGATTGTGACAGTTTGTAATCTTCAAAGTGCATTAGTCTTAAAAAGGACTGACTCAGACTTTCTAATTCTAAAGTGACGCAAACACGGAAATGCAAGAGCACTTGTCGGATGTAATCTCTGTACCTGATTTATTTCGCTTTCGATCAATTATATAATTGGCATTCTCGACAGCATAGTTCCAAAATCTTGTAGAATCTAGTAAATCTGCTCTTGACACGTCTAAGAATGTTTAGCCTTTCAGATATTCCGTTGATAGGTGTTGTACGGCGAAGCATTCTGAAGAAGTATTGCTTTTTCTTCAACTAACTTTTTGTCTCATGAAGGCATTTTTCTTGGTCTGACATGAATTGCTTGAACTTTTGCCGATTTCTCTCTCCGCAAATTTCACAAAACCTTTTACAATTAGGAACTTCCTACTTACAAGTTAGACCCATAAAAATGAACGATCTTCGAGAATAATCATCAGTAAATGTGAGTATGTATCTGTCGTTATTGGAATTTTGCACATTTATACGTCCACATACGTAAGAATGTACAACATATTCTTAGTTCTGATGCTCTTTAGTCTTCTATGGGAAAAGAATTCTGTTAAATATCGTATATTAATAATAACCTTTTGTAATCCTGTAACTGCATAGACGAAATAGCAGTCGTCTAAAAATAATTTGGTGATTTTTTCACTGCATGTTGGGTCATTTAATCTTCACGTTAGGAAGGACTTGTACGAATTTACTACTTTGTGTATTTCCGCAAACAAAACAAACCCAATTCAGAGGTGATAAAAGAGCTGTTATCTGTTTTAGATTTATGTACTTCTAGATTTATGTTTTATTTCCTTTTTTATCAAGCATTAATTGCCTAACATTTTTTCTTTACGTTTAATTACAAAACGAAATTTTGAATTTCATTTTTTCGCCAATCATAAAAATTTCAGAACAGCTAAAAGTAAATAGAAAGATTTCGATGTCATTTGCTTCTAGAAAGAAACGAATTAAAGCCACTTTATTACAATAAAGCCTTAAGCGTCATTTCTATCCCTCGTTGGAGTTGTGTTTAAATAAAAGTGTGGAATGATGCATCTTTCCGAAATTGGTATGTATTCATTTTTAGATTGACTTAGAAAATATTAGCTTAAAAAATATTTATTTAATAAATCTTTTTATCTTTTAAAAATACCTTTTCAATTTTTTAACTTACACTCAAAGGTTCTTATCTAAACAAGTAAATTTTAAGGAAATTACGAGAAAACTGCTTTTAAAAACACCGCAATTGATTGCTGATGTCATCAAAAAGAAAACTTTTATTGATTGGTTTGATGCCACCTACCATGTCCAAATTTGAAAACCTCTTTTCTTATCTCAATATTTCTAACTGAACATCTTTTTTACTTCCGATCCTTACTTCTTATTTCGTTGTGTTACTTATATCTTACATTTTGTATGAATTATGCTTTTTAATATTTTCAGATTGACCTTAGGGTGCAGAGTACCTTTTCGTGGCAACCTAACACTTATTAACGCTATTTGGGAAATCATGTAACACCTTTGTTCGGTTTTACATTCCCTATTAAAATGAATAATATGTAGCAGAGTTTGTATGGGTTATTTCAATCTAACGAACACACACACAGACACATTTAAGGACATTCAACAATTTATTGAAAAAATGAATTTACTTCAAATACTCAGACTAATAACACTATTATTAATCTTCATTTCATTACTCAATAATACTTCTAGTATTCATAATGATTTAATATGTCTATAGGTTAATAGTTCAATCAATAATTAACAGTTCCATAGCAATGGTTACATGACACCGTATGTGATTATCCATGGTTAATTTCACCTTATGATCTATACATATTTATTGATGAATAATCAATAAACAACTTCTTAATAATAAAGTTAATTATAATTCAAACTTGTTATTTCATCGATGCACTAAGTCTCAATGATATTTCATTAGTTATAATAGTCACTTTAGTAATATGGAACTTCACTTAAGAAATTCAATACTTTTCACAAATAGATGAATAGTTTAATTCTGAGTCACTAAATAAAATATCAATAACTGTTTTTCTTGATGATTCGAATTATATTTAGTTAAAGTTAACCACACTGTTGTCTTGAGAATAATAAATATTTATCCCTCCATTACTTCGTCGAATTTCGTCATATCAAGAACAATTAATTTCTCAGTTCAGCTTTCAGAAAAATGATCATTTCCTCTTTAATAGTAACGTTCTTTAATTATGGAATGACCGCTCTGATCATTGATTCTTCATTCACGAGAATAATAAGAAAATCTACTTACAAGTTCTTGATGATTTTCGAATTTCCGTATGGCGGTTTACCCTATTCGAATTTCGCTCCATGGAGAATCGGCATCCATTTGTCGAATTTAGCTTCAATGAAGAATTGACGTTCTTTGTAGCCTTCTTCCATGATGCACACCAACACTCATGGACTGGCAAGATGTACGTTCGCCTAAGTCATCCTTAGTTTGCTGAAAAACTTTATCGGCAGAGATACATGGCCACACCGCTCGCTGCCATTTTTATATTCGAATACACATATCACGTCACTGCGCATGTCACTTTTACTACATTCATGAATGACGTCATTATTTGTAAACAACCAAAGATTTCTCTTTTCTTAAATTTCTTCACCTCTAATTAACAATACAATATAGTGTTCAAGCACTATTTTAATAATAATTCATATAATATTTTTTCTTTTACTTCAGATCCACAAACGCTACTGACAAAAGCTCCTTAACCATCCCCCACTATTGTATTTTGAGCAATAAATGTCACTCCCAGCTTCTTCCGTAACATTTTTGACCAACATTCTAAGAAAGTAAAGCTAATGAAATCAATCAGTCTTTATGTGAGTATCTGTTCCTTAATACTTTATGAACCGCTGAATGGGTTTTCTTGAACCTTGGCCGGCTTATTTGAGGGGTCAATAAATATTCACTGCATATTTCAATATAACTTCTACTCTAAAAGTTATTTCAATATAACTTATCATTTCCAAGTGAGTTCTTTTCGTGAAGTCAGACCGAGAAGGCGACAAAAATTCCAATTGAAAAGTACTGGAACCTCAATAATGAATTTTGTATCCTATTTCTGTTAATATGTTACTATCATAAACAATATCCTTTAAATTTAAGGGAACAAATCCTTTAAATAATCCACTGGTATCAGGGTTTTAAAATTAGACTTATTTTTAACAATTTAAGAAAACAATACGCGTTTAATTGTCTGGGGTTTTTTTTTTTTTGAAACTGCAAAATTTATAGAAATAAATTTAAAGCCAAACACACATATTTAATACAAATACGAATACGACGTTTCGACTTACCTGGAAGTCATTGACCAAGTGATCTAACAAGAGGTTACAGCGATCTTTATTACTCCCCACAACCTATCGTAGTGTTAGAAAAATGAGGTGATGTTAACCTTGTTGCCATCCCAAGTGCCTTCCCAGAATTGTTGCAATTCCCTGATATTTAAAATAAACATCAAGACAATAACTACACTTGTACATCAAAACATTTTACATTGCTTTTATCTTTTTCTTTTTTAGGAAACTTATACAACTATAAAAAAACGGAGAAGTGCGTTTAGCCCTTTAAAAAGTTTACAATGAAAATTTCTTTTTGTGTAATCCGACTCATCGGTAGAAATCTAAAGTTCAAAAGTCATGCATTCGTCTGTGGGAGATCAAGGTAATTGAAAAAGGATAAAGTAGAATCTTTAAGTAAATACTTATGATTTTATAAAGAAGCTCTTTTTGGATTTTGGAACCAGTAGATTAAAGGAATAGGCTAAAAAAAGATTCAAATACGTAAATGAACAACTCCTTTTTTATAATAATGTATGCGACCTTTTCAGGAGATGATGCGAAGCTAGTTATGAAGTACATTTTCTAATATAATATAATGTTTTTGTTTTTATATAATATAAAACCATCACAATAATCAATAAATTCCTAGCTGACTGGGCATGTGTAGTCTTACTTAAATATTTTCCTCCTTTGTTGATCTTTTTTTTTCCCCTTACGATAAAATGGTGTGTTCTATGTCTGTAATTTTTATTAGAAATATTTTTAGCTTAAATCAGTGTGTTGGCCTTAATCAGATGTTGTTAATTCATAACGACATGTCTGATTGATGTTTCAGAGCCTAGTACAACAAATCTATTAAAATCTTATCAAGCGAAACCGACAAACATATAGAATCTTCGTTGGAAATAAAAGAACAGTGGATGTTAGATAAAGTTCATTATTATTTCTGGCGTAATACTAAATTCACATCACTCAGCCATCTACTTGTTCTCATCCCTACTTGTCGAGTTGAGGCTTCCATGGACCTTGTCCATGAAAGACGTTGGCGTATACAGTGCAGCTGTCGTGTCATTCCTCTGATGTACTTTAGTCGGAAGAGAAACAAACACTGAAGAAGAAAGAAACATTCAAACAACGCTTCAGGATGTGAATCCAGATTCCGACACATCTGCTTCATGAAATGTAGACCATTTGGCTAAGCCGGACGGCAAATTCGTATTTAAATTCCAAAATTTATGTCTACTTAAAATTAATTCATTGGACATTAAATACTATATTTTTCAGATTTTGTAAATTCAGCAATACTATGTACTTGTATTAGAAAAAAGTATTAGGGGAAGACCGCCTAAGAGTACGCACTGCCCAAAAGTACGAATAGCCCTTCACATCTCTCACACTAGGTGACAGAAGCTATCAAGCACAGGGAATGTTATGCATGAGTTGGTCATACCGTAGGAAAGCGCCAGTTGTGTTTGCTTCACCGAGAAGAGAGATAAGTTAATTTTTTGTCTGACAACCATTTTGTTAAAATGTTTTGCCCATATACATTAACGATTTTGCACACTTATAATGTCGAATCATGAGACTTTGCCATTGATATAATATCCGTATTAGTCCTTTCTGAGGGATAAAAATATTTAATTTCTTACCGACTTTTGATCCTGTGAGAGTCACAATGAAAAATGGCGAAACGTCCTAAAAGTACGCAAGTTGCTCTTTAGTGCATAATCTTGAGACAGTGCTAATGAACTTATATTTATGGTCAATTTTTTTCGTTGTGGGTAGGCTATAATGTCATCAAAGTACCAGAGAAAAACTGACAGGCAGTTGTTCACTGTTAAACAGCTGACCAAAACGTAAGCAAAAATAATCCCGCATCGGATATAGAACAAAATATCGGCATCATTGAAGATGAAGATGAAGATGCAGATGACCTGGAGAATTCTCAAACTGTCACGGGAAAAGACCTCCTTCCAAGTTCAAAAGGGTACAGGGGCAAAAAGAAAGGAAACCGATCTAAAGCATCAGCAGTAATGATGTCGACTCCGTTCAAGAAGATCGTGCCAATGGGGTTAATAAAAGACCAAATTTTAGGCAGATTGTGGAAATTAAATTTAACAAGGGATAAGATGAATTGAAGGACTTTGATGGTGAAGATGATGATGATCGAACCTGCATTTACTGTAACAGCCTGTATTCCACTTCAAAGTATCGCGAAGATTGGATGCAATGTCAAAGCTGCTGACTTTGGGCCCATGCTGAATAAGCAGGGATCGACCGTAGAACAAAGAGATATTTGAACTTTGTTGAGCTGTGATATATCTTAATTGTAACTCTTCAATAAACCATTTATTACAATAAATACTATTGTTTTACTCCTTTTTTTTAAATTGCCTACTCTTATGCATTCAAGTGCGTACCGTACTTTTAGGAAGTCACTTGTCCCAAGAGTACGCATTTGCACTTTACTAATGAAATAAAGTTACTGTCCAGATTTTTGTTTCAATTGACTCGAAACTTCCATATTCTTTGATTAAAACATCAGGGCACAGTTCAAGCTGATTTCACTGCAAAAATTTAAATTCTTCTCCATGAAATGTAGTACTAAACAAAAAATACGTACTCTTAGGCGGTCTTCCCCTAGTACTTCGATTTTCGTAGTTTGTATAGTATTGACCATAAAAAACTTCACGATGAAAAATAGATGTAGGTACAACAACAAACACAATATAAAGTTTCTTTTAGGTTGTTCAATGTCTTCCCTCACCATCCCCCAAAACTATTTTAAAATTAATTTCATAAAAAAGGTACATGAAAGTCAAGATTTTCATCATAATTAGTGTCGTTCTGGTTTTATAAGAGCGAGATATTATGTAAACAATATTTAATCTGTGGTCCCTCTGTTTATCTTTTAAGCCTCACTGCTTATGTGAAGAGAAACTCGTCTACGTCAACAAGTCTGAGTTATTTCCAGTCGAATGACCCGTCGACCGACCTGTGTGAGTTGCTTTATACCCCAGTGAACAAAATGTTGGACAAATTTTTTAAAAGAATTAACGGGGTTTTTTTTTATGCATTTTGCGATTTTGTAAATATATTTTTATATTTTTTTCTCTACTAAACTTTTCTTTTAGTTCACTTAGATATTACATTTTTGTAGATATTTAGTTGGATACTCTCAACTATCCATTGTGGACTGAAAATGCAGATCTGGTGTTCATTTTGATATTTTAAGTTGCATTATAAGTAAATATTGCTCGAAATTATAAAGCCTTTCAGCGAAGCAGTTCAGAGGAATGGGAGTTGTAGAGATCAAAATAAATTGGTTGTATTTGAAGTTGGACCAAAATAAAGTATGTACAATGTTTTAAGGCAATCGGTGCAACTGTTTTAATATGTACAACCAGACAGATCGATAACAGTGAAGTAAAAAGTGTACTAAGATTCGCATGCGCAGTCAATTACTTCTTATTTAGTAAGAAGGTATTCACAGCTAATAACAATGGAGATTCAGCAGCTCTTGGAACATCTAGAAAATGATTGTGGAAAATCTCTTTTGTGGAAACCTGCTTTAACGTTGTGCGCCTACAAACCGATAAACAGTCAGTCAAATGAATACACTGTAGGTAAGAATATGAGTTCCTGTAGAAAGGTAACTCTCCGCATAGTAACAATAAAGTGCTTCTAATGAACTTTTATTAAATACTTTGGTTTGATTTATTCCCTTGTATATTTTTAAAGTTCTTTATTTTTAATTACGATCAAATTCATTATTTATTCCTAAACAACTACTTCCCATTTCATTATTCTACGGTAGGAAACCGATATAAAATTTAAAATTAACCCGATATATCATTTTTTTTTCATTTGTGATCTCTTTTTTTCATTCTTTATTGACAATTCTTAATATTATTAAATCCTTATATCTCTTATTTTTGACATTTCTGCAGTAGATAAGATATTAAATATCCGACAGTTCAATGAGCAAATTTGCCCTGACAGAGTCTCAAGTAATGCTTTCAGGTTTCTCTCTTTCGTCACAGCAAAGCAATAAACTCTTCAAATTGATAGACAATAGCTTCTGATGCACTTTTTCTCAAGTGATTACTTCTGCGTCTAATTGTGAAATATTTGAAATAGTAATGACTAGTTTAATAAACTCTTAGAGAAATTCTTTACCAGGGGATCATAATTATTCTTTTCTAGTCACAAAAGAACATTCAATATAGACCAGAAAAGAATAATTAGGGTAAAGTGACCAAATGTTGGCCACCAAATGTTTTTCGTATTTTAAGAAACACGTAGTGGTCTAGCTGTGGTTTTTTTCGTTTTACACGATTTTTAAATCTTTGGAATACCATCCTATCTTAGTTTCAATTGTCATCTCCGGATGTCGCCATTTACTTTAAGCTCTCATCGAAGACGTGAGATTGATTGTTGCGGGAAACGATTGTTTTGGCGAGATTCTTCAGATTGCAAAGTTAAGAATTCATTTTCTCCAAGCCAAAGCAATACTTAGTTTTCATGTTTTTTGTATGATTTTGATATTAGCAAACACTCAGCTCATATTTTAACGTTATTTCCAAAGTAATTAGTGTTTATTACTTTAAAGTGCTTCAGTATTTACATTTTATTTTCCTATTTTAAGTTGGCCCAATGTCGGCCATGGATGGCTCAAATGTCGGCCAGCTATTGACCAAATGTCGGCCATTATTTATTTGTAAGCGTGTAGCTTAGCCTACTAACAGTTTAGTAAAAAAATATAAACACCTATCTTATTATTAAAATATTGCTTATTAAAGACAAGTAGCAACCCGTGAAATATTCACGGAAGTAAAACAGATTCCACATTTTTAAAATACCGTTACATTTTTCAAAAACCCAAGATTGAAAAAGATGTTTTAAGCTCATTTTTTTGAAAGCCATGACTTCGATTACAGCCCAAGTATAATTTGACTGATGATTAAGCAATAAAACAACATATGTATTTTGATCATGGTACTTCTTGCAAGCATGTAATTATCGATATTTAGAGGTTAGTTTCGAAATATGCTTGAAGAGTCAATAAGTTGTGTGAGTCATTATAGCGTCATTATAAGTTAACCTGCTGCCCTAAAATAATGTCGATCCACACAAAGAATAGCGCTGTTGGAATGACACGGAAATGTTGGTCGCGCCACCTTGTATTTTGTTTCTTGCTTAAATACTGTCTATAGCGCTATTGGGATGACACATAAACACAGTGACCGACCAACATCCGTACGTACAGTTTTTGTCTATTAATAGGATGATTAGGCCTATACTTCTTTTCGAATATAAGAATATACGTAGGCTGAAAAGAAATTAATTTTATAAAAAAAAATAATGTGATATTTTTAAATAGAGGATCGTATCTAAGGTTGACATTTCTATCAACGCCTAACCTAGATCTCACGACATAACTAGGAAATCCCTAGTTTTTTCGAATTCACAGAGGCATACCCATAAAATAGTTTAAAAAAAGGGAAATATTAGTATTAACGTCCTTTTAACTGCCAAGGAAATTATGGGATGGAGAAGGACAATTTGACTAGAAAACGCATAGGAAAATTAATTTCTTTTCATCTATTATTGCAATATTTCCACTGTAGGCTAGGCGTTGCACATTGAAACGATCAGAGCAAAGAAGTGTATTGTTAAACATATTAAGTTTTATAAATTCCAGAAAACACTTTCGTACCATTGACGAAAAAGGTTACAATAAGTACAATAAATTACTTGCAATAAACATTTTATATTAACATCAGATGTGGTATATGAAATGAAACTGAAAGCTGCAAAAGAAAAGAAAGAAAAGGAAAAGCTACAAATAAATAAAAGAGAAAATTGGCTTAAAGCAGCTGCTTTGAAGAAAGAGAAAGCTTAACAACTAAAAAAAGAGAAAGCGAAAAACAGCAACAGAAACAAGAGTTGAAGAAGAAGAAAGAAAACTTCCAAAATCTAACAAGGAGAAGAAAATAAACATTTTCATAATATTTTTTACATAAATTTGTATTCTAAATGTTAAAATGAGATTTTTTAAAATAAATTCCTTTGAACAGCAATGTTTAACTGATGCATATGTTAACTGGCCAACATTTGGTCATCCCCTGGCCGACTTTAAGGCATCCTGGCCGACATTTGGTTATAGGTTATAGTAATTAATGCATAGTTAATAATAGGTACTTTTCGTAATGTCATACTTCTTTATTTCATTAAAATTACAATAAATCTAAAAAAATTTTTCAATCATATAAACTAAGTCATCAGATCTTTTATTTTCTGGTTATTTGTAGGATGTGGCCGACATTTGATCACTTTACCCTATGATTCCCTGGAAAAGAATTAAAAAAAAATATAAAAGAAGATTCAATTTTTTATAGTGTTCTAATCTGCTGTTCGGTTCTAATTGAATAACACGTGCATTATATTTATATAGAAATGGAAACATGCTTCAACTAAAATTGATCGAAATCATATTAATGTACGGTATTTTGCAATAAAAGAGGAAATTGAAAATTAAAGTGATTTTTAAATGGGTTTTTAAATATATTTAAATTGTGATCCATCTCGTAGTGGGAACTGAGCAGGGAGACATCCATTTTGACGATGGAGGGAGAAAGAGGTGGAGACCATCTAATACTCGTGCTCGTGGTTAAGTTGGACCATTCATAAGCTTTGCAGCAAATGATGAAGAAATCAGTCCAGGTGTTTGTATGACACCTTTCATTGTTGATGGATGAAAGGGATTAGGACCAAAATAAATGCGTCTTTGTTATAAGTTGGATCATGAATAAAACACGCAAAATATTTTATAGAAATCAGTCCAATCGTTTTCACGTGATGCTCATGTGAATAGACAATTGAGATAAGTGGAAATGTTCAAGTGGAATATACCTTTGTATTCTCAATTAATAAATAAATGTTTTAATGAATATAAAGAAATAAACCTAAGATATACATGAAATGAAAGCAACCAAAATTCAGATGAAAAGGATTCTTGCATAATTATTTCAAAATCATTTACTTTTTTGTCAAAATAATCCCATTGATTGAGTCATAATAACTTTCATATGTCTTCGAAAATAACAAAATAACGAAACAATTCACTACTCCTTATTTTCTTCATAACTTCCAATTCTATATTTCAACCCAATTAAGGGACTTCTTCAGGAATATATAAATAAATAAAAATACATAAATAAGAGAAAGAAAAAACATCCTCTTTCTCTTTAAAATCATAATCGAATAGATACAAAGCAATAATCAAAAATATACAAAGCAAAATATAATAATTAAACCTTATAACATCTAACATCCCATAATCATTGAATTGTAACCAAAACATAATAACAATCAATAACAATTAAAACAATTGACAGTAAATGGTCAAGATATGGGCTCATTTTAAAGTCAAGAAATCTCTAATCCTCTTGTTATGTAATACAGATTTCTTAAAAATACTTAAAGAAACCGCATTTACTTTAAGTGATTTATCTTTGTTTATGCATATACAACTATTAATAAGACAGGATTCTAATTTGAAGCGCTTAACTTATTAATAGTTGTATATGCATAAACAAAGATAAATCACTTAAAGTAAATGCGGTTTCTTTAAGTATTTTTAAGAAATCTGTATTACATAACAAGAGGATTAGAGATTTCTTGACTTTAAAATGAGCCCATATCTTGACCATTTACTGTCAATTGTTTTAATTGTTATTGATTGTTATTATGTTTTGGTTACAATTCAATGATTATGGGATGTTAGATGTTATAAGGTTTAATTATTATATTTTGCTTTGTATATTTTTGATTATTGCTTTGTATCTATTCGATTATGATTTTAAAGAGAAAGAGGATGTTTTTTCTTTCTCTTATTTATGTATTTTTATTTATTTATATATTCCTGAAGAAGTCCCTTAATTGGGTTGAAATATAGAATTGGAAGTTATGAAGAAAATAAGGAGTAGTGAATTGTTTCGTTATTTTGCCATTGATTGAGGTTTCTCATCCGATGGTAGTTGTAAGAAACTGAACGGTACTTAAATGACACATGAATGATGTTCTTGGTTTATAGAATTATGAAAAACAAAAACACAAAAATTTCTAAATCTAAAATAAATTATTACTTGTTTTAATATTTCATATATACGGTTTTCAAATTGTGAGTGTGTGTATCCCTGTGCGTGCATCGCAGGAGATCAGAAAGCTGCTCGGCAAATGTAGTACAGCCCAGATGTAGTAGTGTCGGATGATCCAAGTGATGAACTAAAATATCTTGAAGAGTTTTTTAACATTCACATTTTCCGGCATTCCACCTCATCAGCTGAGCCTGAAGAAAGAATAAATTGTGATATTCCTTCGTAATCTCAATTTAAAGAAAGGACTCTGTAACGGCATACGATTGTTAATTAAGGAGTGTCATCGCAATATAATCACGGCAGAAGTTCATTCGGAAAGTAACAGAGATGATATTCCCAGGATCGATTTTCAACCGAGTGATGTCAATTTGCTCTTCAAATTGAAGCGCCGTCAATTCCCAGTAATGTCCGCACCAAGCCTTCCAATAAAAAAAATTCAATTATTTTCTTAGCAACGAATTCATTTTAATTTTCTTACGTCATAATATCTGAAAAGTGCTGCCAAACTTAAAGGCTGTTTTCAATCTTGCAAAACAACGAATAAATATCATAAAAGCATGGGTCTGGAAATGCTTTATTTTCAAGATATGAACGATGCAACAATACAGAGGTGTTGTGCGTACAGTCGCTCAGTTTCAGAGAAAGTGCTCGAAATGTCCTCCACCGGCGGCAATGCATTGAACAACGTCGTTCCACGGTCGAAGATGCCAAGTGCGCGTCGAACTGTGTGGCACCCATCCACTATGCGATCATGCAGTGCATGGACGTCAGGAACCGGTGTGATGTACACTAATGCTTTTGGTGCACACTTTTGGTGGGGGGTATTGAATATTACATGTCACGGTTATTGAGGAGCAATTTAATGACTCTACGGTATGACATAAAGGCCAACACCTCTGTATCGTTTCATCGTTCATATCTTGGAAATAACGCATTTCCAGATCCATGTTTCTATGACATTTATTCGTTGTTTTGCATGATTGAATTTAACCTTTAAGTTTGGCAGCACATTTTAGGTACACCCTGTATATGATGAACAAATACTCCAGTGTTTTTTATATCGAAATTTAGAATTTAAAAAGGTTGAGATTCATTGACTTAAATTGTTTATTTCAGAGATTTTTTTACGTTCAGGCTGTGTAATCTTTTTTGTTGTTGAGTTTTTCATTTAATTCTTCATGTAGTAATTGCTAACTTACTATTAACTTGATTGGATCAATTTGTCTGGATTTTTTTCCAGTTATGAATCAGCAAAAGGACCTTCTTGAAATGTATCTTAGATGGATATAATGTACGGTATATTATTTTTACCTTATTTAGTCTATTTCATTGTAAATTTGGAAATTGTTCCGTTTGTGGTTAATATCAAAGGATCTTTTAACAGGCTACTCAGTTCATTCCAGAATATGTAGAATATTCTGGATAGAATAAAATTTTAAGTAGAAATACGTCTGTCTGTCCCTTCGTCATTGTTCTGATGAAAGGAACCTGACATTTTATTCACAGATTTAAAGTTCTTAAGGAAGATCACGGCCGATTTCGATGTAATTCAGCAACGAACTAGAAAATTTAAAAAATGTGTTTTTTCTAGATAATAGGCTCAGTTTTCCATCGCGTATTGAGTTTGGAGTGAAACGCATTTGCACCACTGGTGGGAGGAGAGATCGACAACAAATTGATCATAATCTTAACGAAGCATCCAATTAGATTTTATAGAAATTCGTTCCACCTGAGTTGCGTCCAAGCAAATAAAAAGTCAAATGAATAAACAGAGGATGAAAATGTTCCAGTGGAGACTTCGCGTGTTCACTTATCAACTGACTCTAATGACAATTCAAAGTTAAAGACTGCGACCTCTTTATCCTTTTTTGAGCGAAATTTGGCTCTTAGGCGAAGATTTTACAGCCAAAAATAATCATCAAAAAGGCCAGTTTACTTCTCAATATGCAAATTAAATAACTGAATGGTGCTTTTGAGCAATTATGTTTACATTCGAAAATATTGTTGGCATTTTGTTACCATTGGAAAGTTTAAAAGAACAAAAACAAAAAAATATACTTAAAATTCCGAATTTAAGTAACGAATCGACATTTGGTCTATTGCTAATTTATATTTAAGTCGACATTTGGTCTATTGCTAATTCATATTTAAATCGTAATTTTGACTTTCATCTTTTTCTGAGTCTTTTTTTCAAATGCCATATGTTCGTCTTCCATCGTCTTCCTTTTTTTTTTCCTGCGAAAATTCTGCGGTTTTCTTTTTCTTTCTTCATTTTCTTTTTTTCTAATCATGCATTCAATTCTTTCTATCTTTCTTCTGTTTTTTTTTTATCTTTTACATATCTGCTGTATCTTAGGAATCAATCAATTGTACATTTCTAATTTATTAAATCCTCCACAAATTCAAATGAAACGAAATGAAATTTTACAAAAATATATTTTTTTAAAGCAATGATACAAGATTCAATATTCTTCTTCATTTCTTCATAATATTTAATATAAAATACGTTAGACTCCATTTCAAAAATACTCCTTCTTTATTAGCAATATTTCAAGAAGGCTTGAAGAAGCAAGATGATTCTAATCTTGCGAAATGGAGTCTAATGTACCTTATATTCAATGATACAAGATTTAAGCAATATTATATTTATTTTATTTAAATGAGAATTAAAGCAAAAAGTACGAAGAACTTAAAGCTTACTTTCTGTTGTTTCTAATAATTAAATTAGTTTCTTTGCTTATTTTTTTTTTCAAAAAATCGCACATTTATTACAACTTCTAACATCTCGGGTCAAAACAAACTGTCCAATTTTTGTGAAAAAAAAAACAAACTCTCGAATTAAAATTCACGCTTATTAGTAAAAAGGGTTTTTGCGAATACTTCATTGTTTTAAACAATGAATTATTAGCAGATAGAAATCCTGCTAAAGTAGTAGTTTACTACGTAGTATGCTATGTTTACACTACTAAGCTTTTTTTTCTGTAGAATATTTATTCGCTTTTTAACGCTACTTTCTCAAGTTAAAACAGCTCGACAGATTTCCATAAATATTGGTACGTAACTTATTTTTAATCCTAACGCAAAAATAGACATTTTGAGCCCATCTAACCCATCTTTTAAAAACTATCCCAAAATATTCCGCCAAATTGAGGGCTGAATACTTTTAAATATTTTACGATGCTTATTACTGGTAACACTTAAAATATCTCCGTGATTATTTTATTCTCTAATCACCATCGTAGTCATCGAAATGTCCACTAGCCCTGTTTGCTAGGCAGTTCCAGTATGTGATGAACATATTCCGGAGTTGACTGAGCAATCCAGGCATCTCAAGTCTTACTGTTCTGTTGTGTTTTTCGTCTCCCTTTGTCTGCAAGTGATCACATTAAAACAGGAGTTCCATATAATTTTTGTAGCTTATTTATTTATTCGACTTAAACATAGACATACTTAAAATCATCTTCAAATACCGTAACATTATAAATACTTTATTACTTAAATAACATCTTCTTATAACATACACAACCGGTGTAATAAAGTAGACATACTTAGTTTGGTCTCCAGTCATTCCATTGCTCAAAACTGACTCTGAAATAAAGACAATAAGACTTACAAAAGAAATATTAAAATTATATAATGGAAAGTTCTTCACATAATTTAAGTTCAAGGACTCAAACAATGCAATGGATAGCGGAAATTCACATTAAGTAACTATTGAGTGTACGCTTAGCTTTCCATCGCTTAGTGGGACTGTGCATGTTGAGTTCGAGTAGAGGGTGGGGGTCGATTTTCAGAACTGGAAAGGGGTTCGCTCTGAAGATAAGTATACGTCATAACAGCGCAGATCATTCAGCGATGGGTTATCAATGTTGTAAAGTAGAAGATTATTTCACAAAAACTGATAGACATTTCTATTTAAATGTTTTTCTTCACTCCAAACAAATATAAATACATCAGAAATGACCAATATTTCGTCTATCCAATCGAAAGACTTTTTCTAGGTTTCGACATAAGGAAACTAAAAATATTAAAGTAAATAAGAGAAAGAAAAGAATCTTTTCCTCTCCCTAACCATTACAAAATATAACGAACAGTCCTTACACTACATCGTGTCTTTGTTTCAAAATAATAAAAAACATAATTAACAATTAAAACAATAGAACATTATTAGGAAAAACAAAGCGTACAAGAACAATTACCGAAATGTTTCTGACTGGGCTGATCACTGTTCAAGTCTTAACCACAACCCAGATCCGTTATTGTTCTTTTATTTTTGAAACTACAGATAGATACCTCAGAGGAATATTGGAATCTTGTACCATAAATTGTTGCAAATGTTTTAACAAGTACAAATCACTTAAAGTTAATGAAATTTCATTGGGTTTTCTTCGAAAAGTTTTGAAATGAAATAAGAGATTAAGTGAAATTTTAAAATTTAATTAATTATCTGTTTTTCCCAATAATGGTCTATCAAACTGTTTAGGTACAATACTAGACGGCTACCCGTCGCTTGCTGAGGAGGGCATAATTATGTAACGGAAAGCAACCTTTTATTTATTCAAAGAAAAAAACAAAAACAAATTACATCATGTAAACTAAAAACTAATATTTAAAACTAAGATTAAAAATAAATTAAAGTTTAAATACTTAAGGATACAAATTTCCGCAGTTGAATTAACCATGCAACTGTACTCCCTGGCAATGCGCGTGCGAAATTTAATGTTGTTGAGAACATAATCAGGCAAGCTAGGTTTCTTTAATAATATAGATACAGTAGAATCCCGAAAACTCGGCACTCGATAATCCGGCAGTCCGGATAACTCGGCCACCCCCAAATTATTGCTGCTGTGACAGTTAATGAAGAAATTCACGAAAATGATGAAGACGTTGAAGTTGAGGACTCCACCATACAAGACCCTAAAATATCACATAGTGAGGGACTAAAGGCTGTCGAAACCGCCCTTCACTATTTTGAACAACAAGGTGCATCGGTAATAAACTTACTGTTCCTTCGTCGTCTTTGTGATGAAGCATCAAGACGCAGAGTGCGGAAAACAACAGGACATTACGCATTTCTTTAAAAAAAAAAAGGCTAGTTAATTTTCGTTAGAGAAAGCTTTATGCCTTCATAAAGTAATTTTCCGAAGTCTGTCCTATCATGTAAATTACTGTATTCATTAATTTTCATTAGTAAAGGCTCTATGCCTTCATAAAGTAATTTTCCTTCGATTTAAGAGTAAATTTAAAGTATTCGTACGTTACATTTATGTACAGTTCATGTATTAGGTATTTTCTTAAGTTTATTTGGATAGTTTAAGTTTGAGTTATAGCATTCTTTGTAAACAGTTGTATTCTCAAGCAACAAATAACAGTATTTTACGACGAAAAAATCGTACATATTCTTTTTTTAACACCTTTCTCGATAACCTGCAGTGTCACAAACTCGGTCACCCTTCGATCCACATTAGGCCGAGTTTTTGGGACTCTGTTGTAATGGGATTTAATTTGTTGATCATTGTTTTTTGAAAATTAATTTGAAAATGGAAAATTTATATTCATTAATTTTATATTAATTATAATGAAAAAATGAAAAAAAAACCTCCATGATTTCAAGGAAAATTAAAAAATTAATTCCAGAAACTTCCTGCTATTTTAGATATCCAATGAAATCAAGTCTAATTCTTTTGTGTAGGATTTTCTGTTACTCCTATGCTAATTTCTTGAGAAGGACTCACACAGAAAGGATTTTTCAAATATAAAAACATGATCGTCTATAGTCGTAAAATGTAAGTTCCAAGTTTAAAGAAGATCCTAATATTATTAAAGGATAAACAACATAAATACACAAACTCAGATTAACTGATTTTCAAAGCCTGATTCCCGGCAAATTAGGTTTAAAAAATGTAAACTCGAAAAGAACATTCAAGAAAAGAAGATTCACGATATTGTATTTCCCAAAACGAAAAGGAATTTATCAATTTCCAATGAAGTTTAAGTGTAAGATTGTGGATGGATGAATGATTTCTTTGTCGAATGCTGACTCATTGCATTAAATCAAAAAAGAAGAAAAAAAATTGAATGCTTGAAAGAGGAATCAATTTTCTGATGGAAATGAAAGGTGCCACTCCAAAGAATTTTATCATCGTATTAAACTCCTAGCAACATTTCTGCCAAAGAAAAAAAGAAAAAGAAATGGAAAAATTAATCCTCTTATTGAAAAGAACGTTTTCTGGGAAATTTTAACATTTATCATGATTTGATCGAACAACAACAGTTATTGAAATTATGCATTGAATATAATTGAAGTCTCTGTTTGCTGTTATGGTTTTTGTGATGTCATTATTCCAGTTCTTTGTTTATTTATAAAACAGAAATGAATTAAATAGTTTGTTTGATTGGTTGTAAAGAAGAATAAGGAAAAGTTCTTGAAAGAAGTTGGAACCTACTTTCCTTGAATTAAGGAAAGTTGCAATCAGTTCTATTCACCAGAATTTTTTCTTTCCAATTTTTTTTTAAATTATAAAATGATACAAAGAACAAATCTCATTTATTTAAGTTAATTCCCAAAAGGAAATTGAGAATCATCCAATCAGTCGTAAGTGTTTCTCCCACCTAATAATCTAAGTGACAACTTGTTTGAAATTAATAAATTTGGAGTCTAAACAATAGATTTCTATGTTATTTTTGTTAATATGTAATTGCTTTAAACAGTGAATATTAAATCCTTAGTTCATCGGGCGTAGTTTGTTAAGATTAAAATTAATCCGATTTATTATTCGAATGCATTTATAGTTTTTTTTCTATATTTAATGTATTAATATATTGACAACTGAAGTCCTCAAGAAAACAATCACTTTTGAAAAAAATAGAAGAATAAAAATAGTAATGTTTACAAAAATGCATCTACTTTTTTGTTGGATAGCAAATGTAAAATAGGTTTGTTGCTTGTCAGTGTTTTACGAAGCACTTTCACCATCTTAAATACCTCTAAGACGAAAAGACACAAATCCTCTGCAATATTCATGAGAAATTCGATGAAGAATACCTGAAATACATGAAGAGCAAAGGAAGTTAAAATATAAGTAATTCTAAGAAAAAAAGCCTTTATGAATCCTACTCCGCACTGTGTAGTGAATAGAGTTATTTAAATATGCGGTTGCAAATTATTGATTAAAAGAATATTTTACCTACTGTTTCTAATATTTATTGTTTAAGTGACAAATTCATTAAAAAATTTATAATAAATTTTAAAACTCAATATCAATGCACTTAACAACAGAATGTCACACTATTAAGGGAGAGTGGAGGGAAAGAAAATATTGTAAGTCAAATTTAAAATACTCTACATTTAAATAGCTATACCTCGGAAAACGTCCGGAATAGGGCACAGAAACAAACATTTTTTGCTTAGATAGAAAACCTTCCCAATATATTGATTTTACTGCTGGGATTGTATAAATTGGAATTTTGTGAAAGACTTCTTTGGAAATTATATAGTTTTAGTATGTTTGTTTTTTGTCATTTACAAAAGAAACCACGACAGTATGAATTCAAAGATAAATCCGAGATGCCAGTATTTTGAACAGAAAAAATGTCACTCAATAAAAAAGTTGTCAACGGCTTTTGCTCTAAGGAAAACATTTTCTTTGAGACTGGATTTTTTTTTGGAGAGGTAAAGTTTACAGAGAATTAATTTAACTTTTTGGATGCATTAATCACGTTTTATATAGGTTGCTCTACGTAAATAGCTGATGAAACAAAATATGACTATTCCATTTAAATAATTGTCTTCTTTCTTTTGTTTGTAAAATAAAACTTGATTTGTAACTTATTTATGGTTCAACCGCTTAGTAACATTAATTTTATTTTTCTTCTCAAAATTAACCTCCGAAATTCCTTTTAACCGGATGAACTGATTCGGTAAATTTTAAATTTGTGATCCAACTTAGAATATGAGTACCGGTACCATTATTTTTGGTCTTCACCACCCTGTCGTTCACAATTGACTCTCCTACTTAGCTCCGTAATCGTATTTTTTTTTTTTTAACAATTTTCTAGGAAGTCGCAACATTCGGATAAACGAAAGTTGTCACGCCAACTGGTAAATTTCTATGTTGGTAGATTTGTTAAATGACTGACGGGGAATTGTAGGATGGTAGGGCTCGAAATTCTTCTTTTTATTTTTATTAATTTTTTGTGTGAAAGAACAAATGAAACGAAATTATTTAAAATATTACGAAATACTGGTTTAGTCTATTGACAGTTATTATTTCTAAAATATTATTGTATATAAATGTTTTATCAGTTTTTCAAACATTTTTGCTTTTACGAAAATAAGAATTAAGAATTAAAGTTAATATAATAAATAATTTAACAATATAATATTAGATAATGGGTCTTCTCTGTATCATAAATCAAATGATCCTTAGAAGGATCTTAGAGCTTCAGATATATTATATGTACTTAAAAGCATATAAGGTACATTGGAAACTGTAATACGTCTTTCAGCACACACACTATCAAATACAAAAGACTAGCCGCTTTTATATAGATAAGTAAAGAAAAACAATTTCCAATCACTTGGCCCTTTGATATCTGAGCCCGAGTCCACGTTGATGGTTTTTTCCTCTTTCATTTTAATTGGGTTTAATTTCTTGTCTCATTCCTTCAGTTCTTTTAATTGGAAGCATTGAAAAAAGTGAAATGAAATGCCAGTAATGAAGTTGAATTAGTATCAAATATTATTATTCGTCCTTTATTGATTAAATACAAGGGCATTTGGGACATTTCCATTGTATATCGCGAAATGGAGACTGAGCGACGGCGAGTCGATTTTGAGGACCGAGTGAGACGAACACCAAACTCCTCGCGATCATGTTTTAAGTTCGACCGTAAATAATCACTTGTAGCAAATTTTAAAGAAATGAGTCTGGATGTTTTAGAGAGAATTTCGGGATTGACTATTCAAGCTTCAGCGAGATGCAGACCAAAATGTGCCTACGCTTTGTGTTGGGCCAAAAAACACAACCTTCCAAATTTTAAAGGAACCACTCAACCATTTCAGCGACGTACACACAGAGAAGTGGACAAAGAGATAAACAGAATGAAGAAAGAAAAATACTGGAATAATTCCATGCTTCAAATGCTCAGTGAATAATAACATTATATCAAATCCTATTGTTAAAATTCTAGGATATTATTTCATACAAGTTAAATTCAATGGAAAGACTATTTCTAAGAAAACACCGCTCTTCTATTTGTAATCTTCGAAAGCTTAAGAGTTCTCTTTAAAATGAGTTACTCTAGTAAATTCTATTCCTTTGGGAAACCAAATTGAATTATGGTAGAAAATAACATCAATATTCTCCGAAGATCTCCAGAACCAAATTAGCCTTGGTTTGCCCAGAGTCAAAAACAATCCAGAGACAACCAATTGGCTTTGCTTCTGTGACTGTGGCTTGAGGCTCCGTGGGATTAGAGAGGGCCTTCATTAGGATTACAATCGATGAGAAACATTGTATTTCCAATTGAGGGAAAAGAAAAAAAGGCAAATCCAATATCCTGAATCGAAGCAAACGAGGAGAAGGATTTCGAGCCTCAAATAAAAAACTAAAATAGCTCTGATTTTCGGATGAGTTCCGTATCAATGGGCCCTGACTGTCTTTTATTTCTACTTTGCTATACAGCAATTGGTCGTATAGTTTTTAATGAAAAACATAGTAAAAAGAAAAATTTCCTTTAAAATGACTATTTCTCAAATAACCATAGCTTCAATTATCACAGATAACATTTTTCCAATGTATTTTTTTATAGTGTTTTATTTTGTATTGTATTTTTTAAATACACTAAAAAAGCAAGGCGTAAGTCGGTCACTGCCACTCTAATAAACTTATCAGACGCTGGATGAATCTTTTTGAAACTTGATGTTATAAGGAGGTAATCTAACATTAGAGGAAGGTGACCGTATTTCGGATTGTGCCCTAATTTCGGATAGCGTGATAAATCGCATACCGGTCAGCAGATTGCATTAGTGTCTACCATGAGCGGAAGCTCTGGCCACCATATGTAATCTGTCTTGTCGTCGTGAGCCTTCGATCTGCATGTACGCAACAATAAATAATTTAAAAATATTCCAAAAAGTGACTTTTTGAAGATGTCAACTTCGAACACAGCTGGAGCGCAAGTGGTAAGTTCTAATAATTTGTTTTAAAGTGTATAATGAAGTTCGTAAAATGTAGTTTAAGTGACAAGTCGCATCGTTGTTATGATTTTAAGGTTAGTTTCAAATGTTGATTCAAAAATGTTTGTCAAAACGTCCTAATTTCGGATAGTCAATGGTGCAACAAGAAAATAGGTTTTGTTTTGATTGGAATTTGTGTTTTTATTTGATTTGAAAAATCGGTTTAACGTTTTTCAATTTTTTTAAGGTCAAGAGACGTGGACTGTGAGAACGCAGCGAAAAAACACTGGGTCTCCGTGGCCCTTGAAGAATCCTTTTGATATTTTTATTTTTGTATTCCTTTCATTATTTTTATTAGAATGTCATAAATTCATTACTCAAATAAATAGCTTACTGTATTTGTATTGTATGTTTCATTTAATTACATTATCATAATTATTACCCTGAAAGTCTTATGTATCCGAAATTAAGACCCCATTTGCTTCACAACAAAAACAGCAATGTTTTGGAAAAAAAAATAATTAAACTATCTATTTTTTATAATGGATATTTATCAGTTCGGGATCTAAAATTATGTTATTTATAGAAGAAAACAAAGTAAAATTCTTAACTAAAACTTCAATATTTTAAATTCTTTACATTAAAAACAAAATTATATCCGAAATATGGTTACCTTCCTCTACACTTGAAATCTCTTTGAAAATATGATTTCATTTCGAGAAATTAGAGGAGAAGGCGCCTAAAATTCCCTTACAAAAGCATGAAAACTAACCTAATGAACAGTTATTGATGTCTTACATAATCATATTAATCCTTTAGATATCAGGTTGTTGCAGAGGCAATATCGGAAATTGGATGGAAACTTTAATCATTCGGTGCGAAAGGAAGTTTATTTATTAATATAATCACAGCCAGCAGCAATACACTTTGGCCAGCGAGATATACTGTAAGTTTCTCTATGCCATCGTGAAAAAAAATTGCGGAATTCTTGAAATTCAATTATATTTGAATCAAGTTCTATCCATTAAAGGTGTCCATGTGTTTGAAGAAGTGATAGTACGCAGGGGTTTTATCTGGTGACTAAGACGGATAAGGAAAGAATACATTAACGGTACACAAAAGTAAAAATATCTGAGCCATCATTGGTGAGAGTCTGGCATGGCTCATTGTAGACTCATCCGCCAGACCCGACAATTTAAGTCAGAAAGTACAAAGGTCATAGGAAAACCCTTCGGAAAGTGGCAAATATCCAAGGAAATCACAATCAAAAAATTATAACAAAAAAACGAAGTTTCAATTCCTGGACTGCGAGACCGTCAGGCGGTAAGGAAATTGAAAAAAGCAAAACCCAATGCTGAATCCAACCCGATTTAATTGAGAAAAAAAAAATTAAAAAGTAAGATTTCATAACTCAACTGCTACAGCTTTTGGGTCGTCTAACGTACAAAGTACAGTGTCACGTTATCCTGGAGAAATATGGACTGTAATATGAGTAATACCGACTATTTGGTCTTCTTTAATATTTGATATGATGTTTATGATCCAACTTAAACATGAGAACGATTACTTTTGGATGTCCCCACCCACTCTGGGAGGTTACATGTTCAGACCCCACAGGCGATGGAAAGATGGGTCTGTATCTGGTTAGGGGCCGTTCAAGAATTACGTAAGCACATTTTTAGTCATGTTAGATCCCCTTCATCTGTCCCCCATGAGATTTGCCAAATCATTAACAGTCAATACCAATCAACAAAAAATTAAAACAGCCAAAATTAGATGACATTCATTCCTGAAATAAAATGTAACAAATTAATAAAATTACAGAGTCATTGAATTGATTTCACTTGTAGCACAAGAGAAACACGAATTTCCGCTGATTTCACATCTAAACTATAGATTAGTTTCCTGCTAGGCCACGCCGTAAATAAACAAACAAAGAGTACTGGTAACTACTGCCTTCACCTTCGCAATTCTTCCTAATCATCTCGGTTGTGGCTTCTGTTGTGCCATTCCCATTTGTTGTTGGTTCTCGTTGACTTTATTCTGCCATCGTTTCCCCGGTATCTATCTATCATCCTACATTCCAAGGAAAGGAATACTCATCAAATCATTCAATCATTTGTGTGTGTGTGTGTCCAAACTGTGTCCTAATTATTTTTCAATCACTGGTTAAGTATTCTTGAAACTCAGCATGAACATTTAAGAACAACAGACAATGTTAAATACTACTTTTTATTTTATATTTTAATTTTTTTTGCACGTTGATCCTTGTCGAGAAATTAGCGCTAGAAGGCGATGAAACTTCTCGTAGTCAAACATTAAAACAGAAACAAAAGAGTTTCTTTGATGTGTTAAACAATGGACATTAATTCTCTTTTAAATGTCTGCGTCATCTGTGAGTTCAATTAAAGTTAATTTGGATTCACCTAACTATATTTATTAATTTGGATTTAATTAGTTCCAGGTAATTATTGCTTCTTTATTATTCGTCTGCAGAATATTTATTACAAACATCAAAAATATTATTGTATAAGAAACCGCTGCTATCTCTCCCTGTCGGTTTCATTTTCGGTCATTTCCTGTCAAACGCCAAGTGACCTCAAACCACAACTTGTATTTTTTCCCCACCTCTATTAATCGTAGGAGTTCCAATAATGCATCACTTTTGTCTGTCTGTATTTTGTTGACATGTTGACGTGCAAGTGATCACAGATCGGAACTCGTTTTCTCTCACCTCTACAAGCCATTAGGATTCCAATAAGCTAACACTCCTACCGTAGATAATAACAATAATCGGACAGAACTCTCTTTAAATGTTTCCCTTTTATACTTTGTGTTGGGGTCGCAAATGAAAAGATTTTAAGGAACTTGGACAGGAACTTCTCCACTACCTCAGTCCACAAAATTGACTCTTCCTCTCCAGGGGTGTATTAGACTACATAACTCAATAAATGGGCATTAACCAAGATTTACTAATGTTTTGTTTTAAATTTTGAAACAAATAGTACATTAAATTAAGTTACTTCCATATATATTGGATCGTACCTTGACTATCTATAGGGACCAGTCTTAGCAGAACAACATGGATAACAGCTTCCGAAGGCGAATAGTGTACAAGACTTAGGGGCCATTCATTAATTATGTGAGGTGTTTTTAAAAAAAAAACATTGGACCCCCCCTCCCCCTTGGTGAGATTTGGTAAGATATGGTGGGACCCCCCTCCCTCCCTCACGTAAGATTTCAAAAAGTCAAAAAATCAGAAAAGTTCAAAAAGTCAATATTACAAAATTTGTAATCTATTATAATACTGTGCGTTTGGGAAAGACAGAGTTACCACTGCCGAACGATTCTACTCCTCAAAGGGGTGATACGCTGAGATGGGTACTTTCCTAAGAAATTCTTTTGGACATTTTCGCTTTTAAGAAAAAAATAACGTGGAGCATTTTTGCAATAGTATTTATTCTTTCCATAATTCTTTCCCGAAAAGCGCAAATAGAACGCAGCTACTAGTAAACTAACACTATAAAAAGTAAACATCCCATCTTTGTTTCTCCTCGCCCCTATTTTGAAGAAATCGAAGGAGATCTGACGCATGCGCAAAAGCGTTGAAGGCTCTCGTAAACAAATCCGAACAGTACATATATTCTCTGAATGGAAAAGTTGACGTGAGATTTTCATTAACCCCCCCCCTCTTCCTTTTTGATATTTGGGGAAATTTGGCGCCCCCCCCCCTTCCCCCTTTTGACCTCACCTAATTAATGGACGACCCCTTAGCAGAGGAAGTATCAAGTGTTAATGTAGTGTATCCTGAATGAACAGTGCTTTGGAACTAAATAAGTGATTCAACCAGTCAAGGATAAAAACTACATAATGGATTCCGATAACATCAGGACAACCGGAAATGAATGCAAGTTAGCTCCGGATAACTACCGAGGAAGATAAAGTCTGATTAAATGGAAGAAGAAGTCCCTTCCGGAAATGATTAGCAAGACCTCGGAAATACAGAAAAAAAATACAGATCTCAACTAACAACAATAAACGACCGATGGTTTATTTAGAGATGAATTAAGATCCGGATTCTAAGCCTGAGGAAGAATCAGCCCCAAAGGTTTTATATAAGTAATAAATAAAACAGTAGTAAAAGGAAACGACAGAGTCTATTTTTAAATTGTTTTATATATTGAATAAAAACTACATAAATTTTTCATTTTATGGAAAAAATAATTGAATCCTCACTATTTACTGAAGTTGTTCAAAGCAGATAAAGTTCATTACTTCAAAACGTGCGTAAATTAATGGCTTAGTTATAATGAATAATGAGTTAATAAATTTCAAGGATTTTCTATGCAAATGCAAATATCGCGTTATCTCTCCTATTTCTCGAAAATGACCCATTTTGAAATCTTCTTTCATTTATAAATGTTAGCAGAGATTTAGTCCTTTAAGATGATTACCAATAAGAAGAACGATTCAGCGGTTCAGAAGTTAATAGGAGTTATACGGACTGACTGAGTGACACTAGGAAAGTAGGCTAAAAATACAATAAGTTTTACAAAATATTACCACTGATAAAATGAAAAAAATCTGCATTTCCCTCCAAAAAAGCCCAATAAGAATCAACAAGGAAAAACTTAAAAAAATTAAATAATAATAATTAAATAATAACTTAAAAATTAATAATTTGCAATTATTAGTTATGTCAATCTTAGTGTTTCTTATTAGCTAAATGCTCATTATAATTACTATTTTTTTTAGTAATTCTAATGAGCATTTAGCTAATGAGAAACACTAATATTGATAAAACTAATAATTGCAAATAGACGAAAAAAAATCCTAAATACTTTAGAAAGTGACTAATAATTTAAAAGAAATGGTAAATAAAATTATTGGTTCCTTTTGTTCCTTCCCATGATAGGTAACAAGGCAATGGCTGTTTGTTGATCACCACGTGAATGAATGTCTTTTTCTTTTCCCTTTCTTCCTAAACAGACAATCGATCTTAAACAGATAAAACTCCTACTCCATTCAACTTCAGTATGGAAAACAAACGAATGTCTAAACCAAGTTGATAAGTAATTCAACATCCAAGGAAAAGAAAGCCTTCGAAAATTACTCTTCCTGGAAATTTAAATTCAGGAGTAAATGCTAATTCACTCTGATGAAAAATGTTACTGGATGGCAGAGACATGAAAGAAATTATCAAGCATTTAATAAAAAAATGGTTAATACAATATTTTTGAGAAAGACTGTATAGTAAATATGTAAAAAGTAATTTTCTTCATGTTGTTTCTCTCAAATCTAATAGGTCTGAATAATTTTTGCTTTTAAAATATTCTATAAGAATACATCATCAGATTTAGATTCGATTATATTTCTTATTTAAATAAAAAAATCTGCTAATTCTTATTTAATTAAGAAAGCTTTTTCAATTCGAAGCACCTTAAAAGAAATATATACATACGCTTTTAACATATTCAAAAGAGATACATTAGCAAGCCATATAATGTAGATTTGATGACGTTTTAACTATTAACATTTGATTATGTATTTGTTTTTAAGATGTTGAAAGAAAATACATTTTCCAAAAATAAACTTTATCGAATAATTAAAAATACTTGAAGTAGCAATAGGACACGGAAAGATAAAGTTCCGTGTAATCATCAAACTCTTGAAAAAATATTGGCTTAGAAATAATCAAAACCTGAGAAATGTTACACAGTCCTCTCTGTCAATAAAATTACTATTCAGTCAGTTACTAACTCAAGTTGGTTCAACAAAAATAAAGTTCTACCAAACTCAGATTGAATTTAGATTTCGTTTTATAAATTATGCTTTTGTTTCTTTTGATTAATTTACAACGACTGGTCGTAAACTGGTAAAAGTTAAAAGCTTTAGGATTCGAATCCTAATGCCTCCATAATACAATGTACGGTCATGCACTGCTCCACAATAATAACATTCTTTATTGAATTTCTTGCCTATTTATTTGCACAATAAATGAAACAGGAACATCCCGATATTAAGACATGTTAGATTCAGACCAGTAGAGTCAAGCGAAAATTGTCGGATTACAAAGCATTACCTTCGTTTTCGATGTACGTAGGCTGTAATAATCGTATAGGTATTACAGTAAAACCTTGTTAAGTCGTCACCCGGATAAGTCGTCACTCCGTTTAAGTCGTCGTTTTCTCTTGGTCCCGACAAGGTCTCATAGACAATAATGTAAAATAACCCTCTTTTACTCGTCACCAAATTTAATTCTACTCCGGATAACTCGTCACCCTCAAAAATTGCGAAAACCATCTTTATTCTCAGTTTTGCCTGCTATCTTTTCAGCCCCGCCCCTTCACTCTAAGAAAGCTAGCCTTTACGGGTAATTTTCACGTGGGACGTTCACTTGGGAAATTACACACTTATCGCTGCGACTCTTGTCAAGTGCAGACGTATTGACCGCTACTGAATGTGATTTCATTTCATAGCGAGTAAGCCCCGCTGTAAGGGCTATTTTTTATCTTGCAATTTCGTGGTTCGATTACATTTGTAACATGTCAGGGAAACGAAACCGTCTTTTGCCTGATAAAACTCTATCATTTAAGGGTGAAAAGTGCACTTCTGGAAAAGCAAGCAAACAACGCCTGACACTTGCTTGGAGCTAATATGAGTGGAAATGAGAAACTTAAACCACTTGTGATAAGCAAAAGCAAAAAGCCACGCTGCTTTAAAAACGTTAGATCCCTGCCAGTTGAATATGAAGCAAATTCAAATGCATGGATGACTGCAACGATTTGGGAACGACATATTCGTAAACTGGATTCTCAGTTTTCGCGTCAGAAAAGAAAAGTTGCCATCATTGTCGATAACTGTACCGCTCACAATCAACCCGAAAATTTAAAAGCGATCGAAATTGTTTTCCTTCCTCCAACTGTAACTGCACTTCTTCAGCCTTTAGATCAATGGATAATTCTTGACTTTAAACGAAAGTACAAAAAAATGCTTGTAAAGGACATGATAAAAACATAGGATAGGAACGAAAAGCTAGAAGTTTCGGTTTTAGATGCGATTAACTATGTGCACAAAAGTTGGAGTTCCATTTCATTACAAAGTGTTTCGAATTGTTTCCGACATGCAGGGTTCATAGCAAAAGCAGAATCAGAAGAAATCTTCAGCGAAGACATCATCGACCTGGAACCATTAGAGATATTGCTGCAAATTTCAAATGAAAAAGGGTGCAGCGTCAATTACGTTAATGCGTTTATCAACATTGATAACGACATCGCAATCTGCTCACAAGCGACTGTAAAAGCTTTGACATCTGAATTTTTGGAAGAAAATCAAAACAGTTCAAGTGAGGATAGCGATGTCGAGAATATGGATCAAACCCCACCTAACAAGACAGAAACAATCAACATCCATTCAAGGTACAACAGATGAAGAATTTAAAGCCTTAAGTATATTAGAAAAGAAAGTTATTTCCTGTAATCAACACTGTTGCATTATTTTAATGCCAGTAAAAGAAAATAAAATGTTATAAGTATAAAAAGTTTTTTGTTTTTTTTTATTTTCCACTCATTCATTTGCATGTATTGATTTCTGAAAATCTTGTTTTTCTCTCCGAATCCTACATCAATTCATAAAAATATTGTATTTCAGAGTTTTGTTGTTTTTTTTTCAAAAATGCCCACTCCGCTTAAGTCGTCAAAAATGTTTGGTCCCTTGAGTGACGACTTAACGAGGTTTTACTGTATCTCATATAAATAAAGCACTTATACTAAACTAACCACTGTACGAATGCAATTTCGCCATACTCTAGTCTTAAAATTCATCTTCACTTTTTGTGATAAAGAGTGAGAATAAGAATTAATTAAATGTTAATCTTATTAATTAATAATCTTATTCTATTGTAAGATACTTACAACTTCTCATTTAACTTTTATCTGCCATTAGTATTTTAATCATCAGAAAAATAGAAAATGAAACCGTTTAATAAACACTTAACCGCAGAATGTGTAGAAAAAGATGCAATTTATAACGTGTTTCTGATGTTGTATCAACACTAAGACAGCGTTTCTCAACCTGTGGGGCGCACCCTTCTAGGGGGGGGGGGGGCCCCCCTTTAAAGGGGGGGGGGGGGGGAGTATATCGAGAAAAAATTTTATTAAAAAACTAGGTTTGGTTTTTTTTTTTTTTTTTTGTGGTTGAATAGATAGGTTTGGAGGATTTTTTTTTGTTTTTTTTTTTGGTTGAACAGATAGGTTTGGAGGCTTTTTTTTTTTGGTTGAACAGATTTAAAAAATTATTGGGCGGGGGGGGGGGGGGCGGGGGGAATTGGGTTTGAAAATTAGGTGGCAAGTACATAAAGGTTGAAAAACACTGCACTAAGAGTAGCGTCATGTAATAAAAGAAGTCTATCATTCGAATTAGTTGTCACAAAATCGGGAAATGATGGCACTTGAAAACTATTGTGTAAGCAAGGCATCGGGGTGTGAGTGTATCTTTTTTTTTCTTTTTTTTTTTGTATGTTCGTGGAATGTTCTTAAGATAGAATTGTTAAATTATTTTTTTGCGATAGAAACAAAAGCACAGTTCGAAAAGATAGTGGATACACTAAACATAACATTTTATTTTTCTAGAAAGTAATATTTATAGAAGACGTGTGTTTTGATCTTAGATGTTGGGCCTCAATTCTAAAGAATTCATTGGCAACTTCATCTACCTCTACTGTTAAACATAAGTAGTTTTTGATATTTAATGATTATTATGCTATTTTTGCAACTTAATTCGTTGGCTGAAGAAACGCAGCAACAGAGGAAGGAAGCGGAACGAGGTCTTTTGGTTGGATGACTTGTGTTGTCTTTTTATTTGAAATACACGACCCTTTCTAGCGTTTTCTTCCTTCACTCTTAGTTGTCAACAAATCTTATCGATGCCACTGGGCTTTCAAATCGTAGATCAGTTCCTATAAGTCAGTAAAATTAATAGAATCAAACCTCTTAATAACCTAAATCTAAAGAGTGATTAATAAAAAGATATAATTTTATAAAAAAGGTTTGCTTTTTGTTGAATACAGATGAATAAATGTTTCACTTCAAATTGACTTTTCTTAATCTTTCTATAAGTCGAAGCAACTCAAATCTTTTGGAAGATAAGCTTCTTATAATGGAAGCAACAACTAACACTAAGTCTAAAGACAAGATAAGGATTACGAAAACAGCAGCGGCAACAACAATAAAATCTACAAAAAAAAAGATAAGAAATGCAGTTTACCCGTATTTCTTTTAATCTTCCTTGTTTTTCCCTTTCAGAAAGTGATGCTAAAATTATCTCTTCCTTTCCACTCAGTTAACCTCAGAATTGAAGCAGTTTTCTTCATAGAAGAAACAAGAACGAAAACAAAAAAAGAAATATCGGAAAGATTTATGATTACTTTCGTAAACTTTTGCAAACTTTTTATTCCTTATTTTTTTTTTACTAAAGCCTTTGAAACTGTAAAGTTGTCTCCATGTTTTTACAATTTTAAATAACTTTGATTAAATTTAAGCCTTATTAAATTAAGAGTGGCTTAAATTCACATAATTTTAATCAAATCGAGGCAGGCATCAACACTCTGGATTAGCATCTGTGGATTAGCATCTGTGCATTGGCATCTGTGGATCAACATTTGTGGATTGGCATCTACCGACTACTCGTCAGTTATCCTTTCCACTACTGAGTTTTCATTTTGTATGGTTGAATATAACTCACTTGAAATTCTTTTCTTTGGCAGTTGATTTATAAAAATCCCAATAGGAAAGAAATTCATGTCAAGGAATCCGCATCAAGAAATATTGAAATATAAAGAGGATATATATGGTTCATAGTAAATTCTAAATCTTCCTCTATCCAGTTTGTAAAATTGTAAGATTAAAAGTATCTCTAAAAAAAAAAATAGACACGAAACGTTCCTTACAACTAAGCAAAGATTAGAGTTTTTATCTGATATTAATAAATACGTAATCTTCAAAAGATTGCAATTTTGATATTGAAGATTTCAACAAACTATATAACAAATTTTAAATTGCGTTTGTATTGAAATTATTTTTAAAAGAGCTGATCCCCTAATAAGTTCGTGATACAGAAAAAAAAATCACGAAAACAAAAATACAGAAAGTTGAATTTTAACGTGTGTAAATAATTCTAATAACTAAAATCGCCAACACACAACTTGAGGATTAGAAAAAGTTTATAATGAATTAAGTACGCCGACGCACAATTTAAAAATTTAAAACGCAATTAATTAAAAAGCGAAGACTACTAGTTTCGATTCATTGAATTATTGTCAAGTTCGAAGAAGTTAAATTAGATCTGGAATATGTAGCATTGTGAATTATCGTAATCGAAGAAAAGAGATCTTAATGATCAATCATGTTGTGAGGTGAAAGTGAGGCTCGGTTCTATCCTATTTTTGTATTGTGGGTGATGCTAAAGGGGGAAAAAAATTTAGAAAAATTAATTTTTCCTTCCTTTTCCTTTTTCTCTTTTTTCTCATTTACTGTTGTGAATGCAATAGTTTTTGTAGAGGGAAGGGTAGTTTGGATTTACTGATTCCATATTTATCGATATTTTGGACTGAGATATTATCGTTGTAACAGTTTGGATCTGTTAAAATGTACACGGATTCCTTGCATTTCCGAAGGAAGTGGTTTTTCTCTTGACAGATAATTGAGGGATTGTTAATGTTGACGCAGTGGTTAAGATTATCTGAGTGTAATGCTGTGGCAGAGTTAAAGTCTCTGTTAGTTATGGCATATTTGTGCTTGTAAAGTCGGCTCGAGAGCTTTTTCTCGTTTCTCCTATGTATTTGCAGGAATTGTTCTGGCATGGGATGGAATAAACTACTCCCTGGATCGAGAGAGGGTCGGGTGTTTTGTGTGCTGTTTACATTTTCTTTTATTGAGGATTTTAAGCATATTGTTATCAGATGGGGATGTGAGAGCAAATTGGTAGGGACGCAGAATTTTATTAATGGCTTTGAATAAAGGAGGATGATAAGGTATTGAAATGTATTTGATAGCATTATTTTTATCGCGTTTATCTTTGTTATAATGGGAACGTACGGAATTGGTGATGTGTTTCTTTAAAAAGGAGGCTGGTCGAAACCAGTCGTTTTTAATGTAAAAGTTTTAATGTATTATAAGCTTTTTTAATCCTCATCATTTTGTGTCGACGATACAATAAAATAAAGAGTTAAAGAGAGAACAAGAGTGGAACCTCCAAACTTAAAAACAAGAAATAAAAAACACATTAAAAAGAGAAGAGTAGAAAACCATGTGCCCGGCTCCGCTGGCCGCAAATGGATTTTCTGTAGGCATCAAATTAATCGCCTAAAA
>JAFIDM010004315.1:1828458-1895585 GCA_023159025.1 Thereuonema tuberculata | reverse complement strand
TCTCCACTGATGATCTGCATATTACAGTGAAACAGCTGTTTGGAGATAGCGCTTTGCACTAATAAACACTAGGTTTCCCCTTTTAATGTGTTTAAAATAAAGAGTTATAACTATTTTTTTGGTTACTTTACTAGAAAAATGAAGCTTACCGAATCATTCTGCATACGTCTGTTGGTATTCCCCTAATAACTTTTAAGTCATTTGATTTTCGTGAAACTTGACATGTATTTTTAAAAACAATAGACGAGCTGACTTATATCTGGAATAGGAAATTCATTCGTGATCCTTGTCAAGAAATTAACTCGAGAAGGCAAAGAATACCCATAAAAGAGCATTGGAAACAAAAAAAAAACTATTTTCTATCGCATCTTAAACAATGGATACTAATCTTTTTGATTAAGTGATTAATTTGCATGTGGTTAGATTTAACTGATATTAATCGGCTTGAGACAATTTAAGTAAGTCATGAGGATTTAATTAAGTGTTTTTTTTTCACAAACGGAAACTCTATACTTTTTTATTTAGCTGAAATTACAACACACTTATGATCAAAAGTAAAGGATCGGAAACTTCGGACTTCTAGGTATGAAATTGTAACCAAAGTAGAAACATACAGTAGATCCTACATGTACTAACAGAAATTCAATACAAAACATGCAGTACCGCTCCGGGAAAGAATATGTGATGAAAATGTCAGGGTGACAACATTACTTGTCATTGCTGACCATATATTATACTGGGTGACTCTTCAACGCCTGCTGACAGTTTATCATGATCTAGAGTATCCATCTGGTTGGCATAACCAGAGATATGTTATCTGAGCGTCTGGAAACCCAGTTGGAGATCAATTACAGTTAGAGGTATCGCATCCCGTAAACATTTCGACCAGCTTCATATCAACATTTAGCGTGGACACAGGGTAATAATCATGTTTTCTCATGATTTATATTGATGAGAATATTTGGAGAGAACCCAGAAGCAGATACAGCCATCCAACATTCACGAGCACGACCGGTGTAGAGATGGGATAATGTTGGACCAACACATGATCACTCCAAATCTTCAAACGGTGTGTCAAAACGGGCCAGGTTAACCATCTTCAGGAGGGGTCGGCAACCCGCGGCCCATGGGCCGCATGCGGCCAGCGAGGCGTTTTTGCTTTTTTTTTTGTGTATATGTTTGGTTGTTAAAATAAGATTTTCCTTTTTTTGGTTGTTCAATAAGAATTTCCTTTTTTTTTTTTTGGTTGTTAAAATAAGATTTTGGCCCTTTTTGGCCCAAGTGCGGCCCGCAGTAATCCCCACATAAAATATTTGGCCCTCTTACAACAAAAGGTTGCCGACCCCTGATCTACAGCATCCTTCAGTATTATATGCGAGTTAACAGGAGACTGTGTATGCCTTACAATGCCTGGCCGCACAGGGCTGGACTAGTGGAGGGGTGCCTTGCCTAGGAGGATATTCGATAAAGCACTGACCAGCCTGTTTCCCCGACCTCGAACACACATGGGATGCTCTCACAATGCACATTGCGCAACTCCAGTCAACTCCATGTTCTCTCCACGAACTTCGCACAGAAGTAGGACTCATTGCCTCAAGTGTTGATAGATACTCTGCATGCCAGGATGTTGTACCACATGTGTTACACTGCTGAATAACCACACAACGTAATGAATAGTGTCTGAACCACTCGAGGGCAGTGGGGTGGGATTAGCGTTCGCTTCACAAGGAGATCTTTGGCTGTTTCTACTTTTTTCCCGCAGTGATGCTGCCACCTTTATGTTTTATGTTTACTTTGTATTAGCAGGACCTATTGCGCATTTCGCCAAATATGGTGACTTTTGGATGCCTGGAAAGATTCGAAACTATCAATCCCTTACAATTTTGAGCATAAGTCAATATAAGCAATATAAAAGAGCATTACCGTAGATTAAAAATGATAATCTCGTATATAATACGGCAGCGCCTGTTTATAATACACATGTTGGATTACAGGACACATGTTGGATTTAAAAAATTATTTGATTTTTGATCGGGAGTCTGAGAAACACATGCATAAATTTAGGGAGTCGTTATTGATATTGTGCAAACGATCTTACAATAATAAATTGTCTGTTGATACTGCTGAACATTATAAACTTAGTTAATAATTTTTTTTCCTCCCCAAGAAATTTAGAATCATTTTGATATGATGAAATGTGCTATGTTTTCATTAAACCTCTTCTCCGACACAAGAAGCAAATTTTTAAATACCATATTTATTTCAAAACAGCAAATTTTCAAGGAGAAATAAACGTCTCCCCTTTTTCAAGCCTTTTTACAAATAATAATAAGTCTTTTTATTATTGGTGTATTGTCTCATCCCCGGTACTTGTGGATTGGACCACATCGATGGTAATTGGTCATATTATTCATTATTTGTGAGGATCTGTCTTCTGTCTTCAATGCGTTGAAAAAGAGATCTGAAAAGATCCTGAACTAGTACGTATTAGTTTTTTCATTTTTCCATTTTTTGTGTTTTTAAATTCATCACTTCACAAATTTTAACTGCACACGTAAAAAATTATTTTTAAACAATATAAATGGAGACATTTATTTCGTTTCAAGAATAAAAAATTAAAAAGAATTTTAAGGAATAACATTTTAAGCAAATACTCTTTCAGATATTTCAGGAACTTCTTGTAATGATGTTGGTTTCTACAATTTTTTTTTTCTAAACTTAATGACAAATTACTTTTTTTACCAAAGATTTTGAAACATTTTTCGAATTCTGTAATAAATCCTTCTTCATATTCTGCAATCGAGAATTTTCTATTGCGTATATATTTGCTTTGCGAAGCGAAAAAAATAAAGCAAACTTTCATTTTATTGTTTTTTATCATCCTTCGTACACTTCCTAACTTTTTCGATTTTTTTTTATACTGGTGTTTTGAGATTACAAAACTTTGTGATCGAACAGCACTGAATCAATTTCTTTCTTCCTTTCGACGTAGAAACTCCATGACACCAACGCTATTTTGCTTATCAATGAAGCAACGTTTTGGCAGTGCCTCTGATTCTTAGCGTCAGAAGAGACGCAGAAGCCCATTACTAAGCTTCTATCGAGGAGATAACCGAGCTGCCTTTCTCACCATTTAATGCAGAATAAACAAAAATAAAGGGAAAAGGTTTCTTTTTTTATTCTGTTGCAGAACTGAGATTTATGAGTGGAAGAGGTTTGTAAATGTTTCTGAAAAGATAATGTTTTTGATGGAATTAAGCTTTAGTTTACTATAATAAACTAATGAACGGAATAGTAACTTAAAATCAATAAGAAACAGTTCCCAAATTCAAAGTTTTCTCAAGTAACTGCACATTCAAAGTTTTTCAAATACTTAGCAATAGAATCTTTCCAAGACTTTCTACCAAATAAAGAACTGTCAATATTTTAAGTTGAACCAGAAATGACCCCATTATATTCAGTTTTAACGAAATCCGTCTATCCATTGAAGAGAGGAATTGTGGGTCAGTTTTAAGGAAGAGAGAACTAAGTAAATGTGCCTATGTTTCAATTGAATCCTAAATAAGCAGTGTAACAAGTTTTACGGAAATCGTCCATTTGAATGAGATGCATAGAAAGAGGTAAACATACAAGCAGACAAGCAGGAAACAAAATGTTCATGTAAATAGTAGACATACCAAAAAAACTAAAATAAAAAACAAAAACTGCACGAAGGAATGCCACCGCACCTTGACCCATAATCGATGAGAATGGAAGATCGTTTCGTACACGTCAGTCAGGTTTACTCTCAGAGGGGCGCAAAGTTTAACAATCGCACTCCCGCTCCCGGAAGTAGGATTCCACAAAACCAAACGACAATAATAAATACACTAAACAAAATGTTTAAATTTCTTGACCTGCCAACTTTCCAATATGAAAAAAAGAGTTAAACAAAAGCATCAAAAATGCCCCAAACTATAAATCATTATTTAAATCATTTAATTTTGGCATTTGCGGTGCTTTTGTTTAATTATCCTTTCATCGAGGATAAATCTAGCTGATGAGTCCTAAAGAGAACAAAACGGCCGTCCCAGGTTCCCATCGATGATTGTCTAGATTGTGGAAGAATATCTTTTTGCAGTTTTTCTTTTTCTTTTAATTTCTATGGTATGTTTATAAGTTCGGCACGTTAATACTTAATTAAATACTTGGTATATTCAATCAGTAATTAAAGAAATAGTAATGAAAGAATTTATAGAAAAATTAAAGTTTATAGAAGAAAAAGTGCTTACTGCTACTGCATATAAATGCAAAGATATGATATCTACTATTAGAAGAATAGATATCTAATAAACAATAAATGTATTTAAAGATATAACATATAAGCAGACATAAACCACATTCAGACAGCGATAGATTTGTCCATAGAATACATGTAACTTAAGTACACAATATTTATTCTGAGTTCCTAGAAACTTCTGTACCGCGTTCAGTCTTTAGTGAAATTTTGTGAATTAGTCATTTCACTATAAAATAAACTTACTAGGATTGCTGTGACTTAGAATCTTAGTTTTATGAAGTATGTCGATATGAAAAACACTTAAAAACAAATCATTGGAGCAAATCTTCCTTTGCTTCCAGCAGCTGAATTTGTAAATCTTTCAAAATGGTAAAAGAGTCCAGAATCCGATCAATGTGAGGATGTGAACGTAATTTAATTGGGAACAACTTTCTGAATTAGTTGATTCTCGATCTAAAAATTCGAATCACATGAGGATACTTCTCACAGTCGATTATAAAACAAAGCCTCCATAAATTATTACCTAGGTATAGATTTCAGAAACCTTTCAACTTGGTTTTCAAGTAAATTTAATTGTTTATTTTATCAGAGTTTCAGACAAACTTCAGTGATTCGTCAATTTATAACGAATAACAATGAATCAAATGCGAATGACTATGATTTCTTATAATTTCCTATGATTTCCTGGCTCTACACTATAGTGTCAAAGAATGATGGATTGGGGATTCGATTTCCGATCAATATGTAATTAATCAAACCCAAAACACACAGGTTGCCTTGACCATTCAAATTTGATTACTTCCTATTTAAAATAGCTTATAAGAAGGCCAGTTTTTATAGTTTCTTTGAAAAGAAAGATCTAAATAGTAAGACTGCTGAAATTAAATAGTTGGAAATCATTATTTTCTTTTCTCAACAAATTTGATCCACCAATTCTTCTTAACTTGCTGACTATCTTGATCATGATAGTTTTAAATAACTCTACCTAACAGATGTAGACAGAAATAATTCTCTAGAGATAAATGTAAATAAAAATAGCAATGTTTTGAAACAATTATTGATTTATTAAAATCTTCTGTGAATTCCATTATATATTAATTATTGATAAACTTGTATTGACTGGCGAATGAATTCTTACTAATCCACTTGATCATTTTTCGACTTTGTCTCTTTGTTCGTCGGCAGAAGATTAAAACGATTGGGTTTTCACAGTAAGTATCTTATTTCAGATCCATTATTACGTACTGTAAAAATATTGATATTTACTTTGATATTGGTTTTTCCTTAATGCTTTTTTTTTATTTTTTATTTTGTTGTAAATTTTTAGTTGATTAATTGATATTGCAATTATAACAATTTTTATAACAAGGTAGAATATGATAAATCCAGACAGCAATACGATATTTTTGAAATAGAAATAGTGATGGCTGACAATCCATAGATTCAAACTATTCTTTTGAATTGACCATTATTAGTCAGAGAGATATTTAGCTGGTATCAAAATATATTTCTTTGTGCCAAGGATGTGACATTAACTAAATATTAATCATTTTTGAGCAGTTGCAGAGCTATACTTATTTCGTGTAATACAAAAGAAAAATGTGTTCACAGACGGTATACATAAGATTTAAAATCATTGTAGTATTTTTTCAGGCTTATTTGCGACACTCAGATGTGAGGAACTAATTTAGATTAATTTCCACATTTACTTATATGATTGGCATTTGAGGGATAAAGTAGAGTTCCTTGTCTTTGTGTCAATAAATGAAGGGGAGAGATTATTGTTTCATAGGTACATGTATAGTCAGAATGTTGTTTCAATTGTAATTGTGTGGTATTTGATAAGTTAAACGATTAGTGTCTGAAAGAACTTAAGGTATATTATCCGTAAAATGGCAGTCCTTAAATCTTTTTTATCTTTATTTCTTTGATTTTATTTAAAAGCCTAAAAATTACATAAAGGAAAGTTATATCTGCTGAATAGAAACTGTACAAATTTTCGATTTTCTGGAAAAAAAAATTAAATCCAAATCATTCAGTGAAATTGTCTAAATTGAATTGATTTTACTCACATCAAAACACGTGCAAATTAAGATATAAGCTAAACCGATTAATATTCATTGTTTAAAGTATTGATAGAAAAGAACTGTTGAGATTTTTTTAGGTTATAATTTTTGTTTTTAAAATGTTCTGTATGAGAATTATTCTCTTGGAAAAGAAAATTCAGATTTTTAAAGATTAAATCGATGATAATCTTTAAGTATGTATATCAAGCTTCAAGAAGATCTGGAGTGCTGCGTTAGTCTTGGAGTCTTGCAGTAAAATCATTTAAGTTGAAAGTCATTTCAGATGGAAGAACTTTTGTGGTCGTCACAGATCTGTCGCTTTCAATAAAAGTCGGTATTATTTGAGACCCTACAACTGCTTCAAGATCCATTAGTAAAAGAAGCGAACGTGACAGAAATGTTGTCTGTGCTGTGAACCATAAAATGGAAACATCCAATTGGTGAAGACAGTGGTTGCAGACTGATTGCTTTGAAGAAAGCCCATGAATTTCAACACCTACCAACTCAGTCAATTGTCAGATGGTTGCACATCCGTGCGTTAATTTATACAATGATTAGGCCTGTTATCAACTATGAATGGAGCTGAGATATGTATTGTTTATCTCAATCCTTGGCTGATTTATTATTCTTTAGCAATTAAAGAATTGTGACATTCTGCAAATATGAATAGTTAGCACGATTAAAGAGTTATTTATTTATGAATATTTTTAATTAGAGAATATATTTTTAATATTTCTGAGATTAGTTTTTTTGTTATTCAAACACGATGGCTTTCGAATTTCATCCGATAACACCTCATATCGATCAGAACATTAAATGGATATTAGATAACTCAGTATCCTCCGCTTTTACTCGTACACAAATGTTCTCTCGAAGAATCTTGAGCTGTCACTAGTATCAAGTGAGCTTAGTTATAATATTTTGACTAGATTGAAAATTTTAGCAAAACCAACCAAAAGATGATAACATTTCCAACCGGAAGAATTATTAATTCAAAAGGCTAAATGAACGCTTCTAATCAGCAGCAATATCATTTAAAATTGTTGGATTGATTCAGATAAGCAGAGCAGTTAAGAACATGGTTGCATGAAATCGTCTTCTACAACACAGAAAAAAGCTGGAATTGTGAAGAATTTCATTTTGTTATCATATTAATAGATAAAAGTTTTAATGTATTAAAAATAAAATATAAATATTTTTATTTTATAAAATTTTATGTTTTATAAAAATCTTAAAATTTAAATTTAAATTGTGATAAATATTTCTTATTTATTACAACTTATTATATATAACAGTCCACATTTGTACAATTTATAATAACCAACATTTAATTTATTGTTGTTATAATAGTATTAGTAGAAGTATTTAAGGAACAAGGAAAAATTGTATCAAAAACATGTATAAATATTTACGTTGAGATCTCTATTATGATTATTGTAGAAGATTTTGGCATCGAGATGATGTAAATTAGAAGAATTAAGATGCATTCTAATGAGTTCCCATCTTAACAGATTGTCTGTTCCAATGGTATTTCGTCAGAATATTATGAAAATGATGGACAGAATTATTAAATAAAAAAATGACAATTACTTTAATAGGAAGCATTAAGTTGAAATAAATTTTCTCAACTCAATAACTTTTAGTAAAATAATAAATATAATATATTCTTATATTTACAGAATTATAGTTGAATAATAGAAAACTAACTTCTTCTAGACTTTCTCGAATGAATCTTTAATACGTTTCCTTAATCTTCTAATTCAGCATAAAAAGTGTCTTTTCCTTCTGTTGAAATTAAACAGAGTTTTCTTCATCTAATTCTGATTTCATCCGTTGGGATACAAAAGTATCTCCTGAAACACATCTATGTAAAATATTTTTACCTTCTCTTTTTATCAGAATGGACTTTCCTTCAGTAAAATCCTTTTCTATGTCCATACGTAGTTCTGGAACCCTCTTTATTCTGTTTCTTGGCGACTTTTATTCCATACTTTTTTAAATACAATATTAGAGATATTTATCGATATCTTCATTTGGATGAGTTGAACTTATTTATTTGTCATCGTTTATTTCTCTGATGTATTAACTTTTACAGAGAAATACATTTTTAACTTAACTTTGAATTAATCCGAACTCACTGTTGTTGTAACAAATCGTCACAAACTTCGTCTTTCTTTTTACTATAGTTTCAATAATGCTTTGTCACAAGTTACTCTGCTAGTCATGTTTAAATAATATTACATTGTTATTTAAACAGTTTTTTTAAGTAAATCCCTATGATTATACCTCTCTTTCACATGACTGTTCTTCAATTATTATTTCCCAGGAATAGTATTTCACAACGTTTTATTATTTTCATCTTTAAAATGTTCACAACTTTCTGTTGTTTTTTATCTCGCGCCACAGCGACGTAATTCCGCGCCACACCTTTTCACAATGGCTGCATTCAATTTTATTTTTTCTGAACGTTTTGTTTTCGCCACATTTATTTTATTCTCGCTAAACATTTTCTCTGATGTTTTTTGGTTTGTAGCAGAACATTCATTTTTTCAAATTTCTTCAAATGTGTTTTAAGGACTGATTATTTCTAACTGATTAACTAACTTTACGAGTGAATCGAATTACTCTTAATTTATTAATCATCAAAAATTAGTTAATAAATCGTTCAAAAGACATTTGTTCGTGACTTCAAAAATCAGTAACTCAAGATTTTTTTTTTTAATTTTTAAAAGCTTTTTTAAAAAGAAAGTTTCCTATTTTTGGATAAAAATACATAAGAATGTAAGGTTACAAAAAAATAAAGGATTTTTTTTTAACAATCTTACTGAATTTGGAGTAGTTTTTGAGGAAAAAAATGAAAAAACAGTCTTAAAAAAGCTGCTGTAAGAAAATTATGTGGGGTGTTTTTCTGTTGCCTTCCCCAGGAAACCATTATGGTGTGGCTTCGAACCTACAGAGAAATAAAAGAGACAAACCCAGGAAAGAAATGAATCAACCATACCGATTGCTGGATTGGAACTTATGTTCAGACCTATCAGCCCCGTGGTAGGCTGCCGCCTTGTTCACAAGGATGTGCCTGAACGGTAGCAAAAAAATATTATTTCAATGATCATGGAAATATTGTTAGAGCGTTATTCATTAGCATTGTGTTATCATTTTACGTTACCGGTATTTTAAATGTTTGAATATATGGAAAACACATCCATTGGTCAATCAGTGGTTCCAGGAATAAGAAAAGTTCGATTTTATACAATTCCAGCAAATAGCTTCTTGCCGCTTAATAGAACCTTTCTTACTTCTGATTGGTTTACACCCAAGACGTCGTATGTTTCTATAGGATGATTTGGCAAATTTCTCCATCAAATGTGTAAAATCCAACTTTTCATATAATCACTGATTGAGAAGACGTGACTGCGAAAGCTCTCCTTAGTAGTAAAGTATTTTGAATTTTAATTATAGGTTTTTCAAATCAAACCAATAAGTGTGTTTTTTATTTCAAATATTCATTCTAAAAATTAGGCACACATTAAATATGATCTTTTATTTTTAATGCTATGCTTCGTTTTAGTTTAAAAAGTTTAAAAAGCTTAAAATGTACTCAAATCTAGAGTAAGAAACATGTTGCAAAGAAGATTGAAATTTTATTTTTCTTTTGATTATTTTTCTGTTTTGTCCTAATGTTGGTTCTACAAATAAATTGTTTCAATAACTTTTTAAAAACTCCCGTATTCTTACGATATCTTGTAATAATCACTATGAATATACCTTATTAATATCGAATTCATCTTTAATGCGATTTTGAAACACACGTTAAGCATTTACTTAATAAAGTAAAATATACTTTAAAATCAAAGTTTAATATCTGCCTAACAGTTTAATAAATAAATGTAAATTATATATATCTCTCCAATATAAAAAATAGGAAATCTCCATTCTCTAAAAATATTTAATAAAATCGGCATCACTTTCCTAAGCTTTTTTAAATTCCGATAAATTCCAATCCTACTAAAGAATAGGATAATTTGTAGATTTCTAAATATCAGTCCCATTAACTATGCTTATGTAAACTGCATACCTGTGTTATGTGACTGAGAGTTTACTATATTAGTAAAAAAAAAAAAAAAATTAGTAGTTATCGTTCTTTAATATAATTCTTCCATCTACCAAGTCAGAGATTAATTTGTGTTTTATTTCTTTAAATGTAATATTGTCTTTGTATTCAATATTTAATTGTTTGAAAATTTTGTATTTAACATAATTATTTAATCTATATCCAAAGTTATTGCTTATTTTGTCTATTTTAAAGATTTTATTTCAATTGTGTCTGGTATTAAATTCATCATCTATTAATTTCTTTTTTTTTCTTAATTCAAAGTAATTGGATATGACTATTTTATATATAAATTTTTCATCTATTTTTAGTATCCCATATTTTTTTCTTATTCATAGTTGTTCAAATGTAGGTTTAAATTTATAGTTTACGTATACATTATTGAAAATTTTCATTGTTATTTTGTTTATGTTATCCATTTGTTGCTTTTTTAAACTTATCCAACATTCTAGTCCATAATTTAACAATGAATCGACCAAAGCTTTGTATGTAATTAATTTTTGCTTAAATGGCACAATTTTTTTTGCACAATTAATTAGCAGGTAAGGTAGTAATTTGGAAACACTGGTTTTTGCTGACGATTCTTAAACGTTTTATCCACAACTGTAGACAAAAACAAAACATTAATCAAGATACGCAGATTCTATATTGGTTTGGTAAAAATAAAAAAGATTCAAAAAAGGAAAATAAAAGACTTGAAAGAACTAAAACGCCTACTTTCGTTAAAAATCAATGATTTTATTGTTTTTTAAAGTTGTTAAAAATCCTAAAAACATAGAATTCTTAGTTTGCCATTAAATTCTAATATCTATCGGATACAAATATTTTCCATTTTCTGAAGAAATATTAATTATTATTGATTAATTAATCTTAGATTTGATTAATGATATCAAATATACTTCCATCTTCTTACTTTCTTCTTAGGTTCAAATAAAAATAAAGATTATTCTTCAACACATCTTTAAATACGACAATATTTCGTTTCTCTAATCGAGGAGCTTCTTCAGGTCGTATTAAAGAACGAAAAGAAGCTGTCTTTTTCCTCAAAAACTAAAAGAATCCTTTATAATATAAAATTATGATCTAGAAACTTACAATACATAATAGCATGTTACAAACGATGTTGTCTGCAATTATTATTAGTAATCTACTACAATTCAACTTTGCATGATATTTACTACCATACAAGAGTTCCTTCTTAAAATAGTAATTTACTATAATAAGTTTTTTGATACTATTATTACAGATATCTTCCAGTGTGTTTAACTTATTTTTTAATCCAATTCAAAGCGAAATCACTCACTTTAACCAAATACATGACTCTCATTAATCTTTCTCTTTCATCTTTTATTTAAAATAATACATTTACTGTAGGGTCAGGATTATGTTGTGAATTTTTGTAGTGATCTACCCAATCAGAAATCTTTATCGAACATTTCCGTAACTCATTCTCTTTCAATAATAATGTATTGTAGTAATATATTAAAAACACTTGAAGGTTTCTGTAATAATTAGTATGAAAAATCTGTATTGTAGTAAATTACTGTCAGACAACATTTGTTTTCCTTTATTTCTTGTATAGTAGTTAATGTCATGCAATGTTGAATTGTAGTAGATTACTGATAATAATTTGAAAACATTTCTTATAACATGCTATTATGTATTGCAAGTTTCGTTATAATTATTTTTTATTATAACGAATTCTTTTAGTATTTTTTTTCTCCTTTAGTACGACCTGAAGAAGTTCCTCGACTAGCGAAACGAAATATTGTAATAATAAACGAAGATGAGTTGAAGAAGAATATTTGCTATGTAATGATATCAAATCACACGAATTAGTGGATTAGCTAAAATGATTAATATCCATTATTAGACATCACTGTTTCTAATGGTTTTGATTAAAAATTTTATCATCTTCACGCACTAATTTCTCGAGCAGGACTGATACAGAATAATTAACAAGTGTGTATAAGTTAGATGGTCTTTTGCCTGGTACTAAGCCTGGTAAACTTCAAGAAGATCTGAAAGGTTTGTGGGACATACAGACACGCAGACTGACTTTTTTGATTAACCTCACTTTGAGGAAAATAGGCTAAAAAAACTCTTGTTTTTAAAATAATTGAATTTTTGAATAGTACCTCGTTCCTATTATTATTGTATATATATACAACTGTAGGCACAATATATATACACAACTTTATTGCAGTTATTGTGAATGGAGACCTTGCTCTAAAAACTTCTCTCGTATTTGATCTGCAAAGAATCTGAAACCGAATTGAAATTCCAGTAACGAGTATGGGGGTGAGGGGATAGAGCGGGAGAAGAAGCAATATCTCGGGGGATGGAATGAGGAGACATTTATCTCAATTGTCCACAGGATTCATTCATTCTCTTTGACAAGCGGCGACGTCTCGTCCACTGTCTGGACATGAACTCATAATCCTACTTGCAGAAATAAATCATCTCGGTTTAAAACAGCTTATTTGTTGGCGGCTGTTTTCAAAGACATCTTCCATGTTTCCTATCTGTTAGTAACTGCTGATCAGTGAATGTTTATCTGAAACCGTTAAACAGTTTTACATAAGCGCCCCACTTCAAGAAGAACTATGACTTTGATTCACTACAAAGCTCTACAAAGTAGTTGCACTCGAAAGTAATAAGAAGTAATTTCACTTTCACTTTTTTTTGTGTAAAGTGTTTTTTTCAAATTGTATAAATTTTTTTCACTCATAGAACAAAAACTGTATTTATTACATTAGTAATAGTAAATATTATAAATAAAAACAACAACATTTTCCTCCTTCCTAAATATAGCTTTATTTCGCAGATAACTTATCTGCTTCATCAGGCTTATACAGAGAATGTTCTTCATCAAAAACAAAAAAATTTTGAACAGAATATGAACAAAATTACATCATACATGGTAAGTACAATAGAAATAATATAGAATCATACATGTTAAACTTGATATTACATATGGTTAACTGAAAGTATTATTGACATTGTTAAATAAAAAGATTATTGAATGTTTTTCAGCAAAACAAAATAGCCATGATCAAAATATTAACAATATAAACAATAAAAAATCATATATTGCACTATATTGAATTATTGGAATTTTTACAATAAATAAAAGTATTATTGGAATCGTGTAATGTCTTTACAATTTTTCTTGAATTTATCTAATACTATTTGACTAACATCAACACCTTTCTATTAGTTGAAGCATTTAAAACTTTTTATTATACAAGCTTCTAGCATAAACCTTATTTCCGTATTATGCACATTTTTTTATACAATTTGTACAATTGGGTCCGGATTATGTCCCGAAATCTCAGATTGGGCCCACCACTCCATATCATTGGGACATAATGATGAATGCTTTAATTATTTTCCTCTCGTTCTCGTATAACAACAATACAAAAAATAAAAAAATAAAAATCACTCTGCCCTGCCAAGGTACCATTGCACTGGTGGTCTAAATGATACCCCTCATTGCAAGTCATTGTACTTATCTTCACTGCTAAAAGGAAACCATTCTTACATCTGATTAGGATTTTCGCAATGATCTAAGATCGATTCTAGACCGTTCAGCTACAACCGAACAGTTTAGGCTGTAGCATTTTCATTTGGAAGATTTGCTTCAATTGAATTCGAATCTCAGGACCATTTTTCCATTTTTGTTGTTCATGTTTATTTTTTCTTTAATTCTCCATTTCCTTTAATTTTTTTTAAATCTAATAAAACTTTTATTCTGACTCTTTTCTTATTGTTTACTTTACTTTATAACATTTTTTTAACTTACTTTAAATTTATTATCATTTTCTTCATTCCTTTACGGTCATTTCCACATTCAATTATAAACATCCATTGCATTTTTTCTCTATCTTAATTTCCCTGTTACTTCTCCACCAGAGATGAAGGATCGCGTCGGAAATATCAACTTTTCTAATATAACCGTAAACATTTGAGAAAGTGAATATTTCCAATTTCCTGAATGCATTGTGTATTAGATTTTCAACACTTTTTGTTATTTTCGCCTTTTAAGTTCTGTTCATGCATTTTAATTCTTCCCATAAGCTCAAAATTATATTATTCTATTATTTTGTCAACATTTTTTGTATTGCTATTAGAAATAAATTTTAAGTTACGATTTCCCGCCAACAGGCAACCATAAGTATTAAATATTACACAACAAATTTCATTTTAAACGCTCTTTCACGAGAAGCGACCAAGGACTAAATATGACGAAATATGTTCCAATTGGGACCTTGTAAAGAAATTAGCATAAAAAAATGGTAAAAATAGAAAAGCTTTTTAATCAAACCAATAATTCTTGCAAAGAATTAACAGTTTATTTGAAAATGGATTTGCTGGTGATAGGATTAACAGGAATCTGCTTTTGTCTACTTAAATAAAAATATAGATTTTAATTTATCTCAATTTCATAACTGGAGAATTTGTTTCTATTCAAGATATATATAATTTAAAATAAAATCACACTTTTTTTTTGTATCATTTTCGCGACTTTAAGAAGACAAAGAAAAATAAGAAATTTGAAGAAATTAAATTTTTAGGAAACAGATTTTTAGTTCTTACACAACATCTTGTATTTTTTTTAAAATTACACACACACACATACACACACATTTAAATATGATAAAGTTCCAAAAATACGGTTTTACAAAAATGAAGAGTTATTGAGAGTAATAATGATTTAGAATAAACAATTCAATTTAATAATATATCAAAAGCCTTATAATATCTGGTGTGTCTTATTTTTATTTATAAAGGTGGTTTGATTTTTTTTATTATAATGAAGTATATTTTTGTAACTTATAATGTGTATACTGGAATATCTGTTATTACTTTTACGTAAGATCCTTCCCATTGCAATAAACATCTATTATATATTATACTACTGCAGAATTTTTCTTTTCTTTTCTTTTTAGTGTTATTTTGATATTGAGATATTCTCTTCAAAAACTATTGTTGTGTCAGGCCATTACTACATTTCTTATTTGTGATACATCTTAATTGACTGATGAACTCTAATAATAAAATTAAGTTTACAAAATTAAGAAGTTCCATTCAGAACGTAAGGCCTATTAAAATATCAATTCTTAATTTTTTTCATTAAATTTGTTTGTTTGTTTTTCGTACCTTATCTCCTCATCGTGCTTATTTCCCGTTCACGATTCGCTTGCAAAAGACAACAACTTTTATGTAATAAATAACGGTTTTTTTATCCTGTACAATTAAGTTTAGAAATCATAGGTAACGCCTGTACAGTTGAATAATTGAAATTTAATAAAAATATTTTAAAAAATTACATAAATAACTAATTAAAAATGACCAGTTTTAATCTCGAGAGGAAATTTTCTCAAATGAGAATTCTATCTAACTTTTAATTCATTTGAGAAATAAAAGTTAGAAATGAATTAAAAGCTAGAAGGAATTCATTTGAGAATATTCCCTCTCGAGATTAACCTGATCATTTTTAATTAGTTACTTTTGTAATTTTTTAATATTTTATTAAATTTCAATTATTCAAGTGTATTGGGGTTACCTATGATTTTCATTGGATTGTCTTGTTAGAGATTCATATCTAATTTCAAAGAAGATCCCTCCAGCTGCTCTTAACTATTAGATCGGAACCTGTAAATGTACACACACAGAGTATCTCATTGGATGAGCCTCATTTTTCCAAGGAAAAGTTCTAAAAATGTGATGAGTTGAAGTCGTTTTTTGAATTTTTTAAAAAGAATAAAAATGTTTCTTGGTATGAAATTATGTAGGCCTATGTGATAGAATAATAATTTTTGAACGATAAACAAATCACTATACAAAGTGAGATTAAATCCAAAGGAACCTTAAAATGTAAACTATTAAAACACTTTAAAAAAATTAAATAATTAAAAGTAGAATTTCTTTTTTCAACGTTTTACTTCTTTTTCTACTTCTAACCAATTATGTTTGGTTAGAAATTTTCTCCTTAAACTGAAATGCTTGAAACTTTTACCAACTGTGAGTTGTGTTGAATGTAAATCATCAGCTTCAAATACATTGAATGAGATAACATTCACTCAAACAAATAGAAAGTTAAAAGGCTCTTGGAGATCTGTGGAGCTGATAAAAGCCGGGCAACAGACTAATCCTGAAAGCTTAGGATTATACCTTTCTATTTATGATAATCAGACCTTTAAATCAACAGTAAATAATAACATCTGTAAATATTTACAAAGTTCTTTTCAGATAAACTTATTGAAAATGTAAATTTATAGCACATTCAATCCATGTAACTGTGGACACCCATGTCAAATGATGACATATGAGAGTGGATTGTGATTTTCATTTCAAATGAAAGGAGGGGAATTGTAGATTCCAAAAACATCGGATAGATATGGCTTGTAGTCTACTATTCAAGAAAACGGCTTCTCTTCTATAGAATGCTTTCGGTTTCTCATAAACTAGTAGTTTGTTTTCATCTTTGAAGTATTTGTTATTTACGAAGTAAGGTGCAAGTTGATCTGAACTTCATTGTGAACTCAAAGCGAAAGTCTTGTTACTATTAAATTATATGTTATCAATAAAGGGAAATCATTTTCCATGTGGAACGATACAGATGACAGTAACCTTACATTATTCACTACAATTTGTTTTCTTTTTTACAAGAAAAGCTTCTGAAATTAGTGGGCAAAATATTATAAAAGTAAAGGCTGTGTTAGCTGTTAATTTGAAGGAAAACGAAACTGTCACATTACTGATACTATTTTCACAATGTATTTCAACAATTTGACTCCGTTCACCATAAACCGTTTCTACCGTATGCTTACATGCAAAAAGTACAGGCATCTGCTATGAAGAAGATATGAAATCTGTCAATGAGCAAGGATCTTTCTTGCATTGATTCAAGTAGAATTTTCTGAAAATCATAAGTGCTCCTATCAAGAATAAGTACAAAGTGCTTATTACGCATCAGAATCACAGTTTTCACTTGCTCCATATAATACCATAAGGAACAACACAGTCTAACCATAGTATTTGTTACTATGGATCGTTCAAAGGTATCAATTGCTATATTTACTGACAAAATCTTGCAATGCCTACCAGCAGAATACAGACATTAAGATATGGAGTGATGGATCTTCAAGCCAATTCAAAAGCTCCACTTGCTTTCTTAGAGATGAGTCACAAAAAAAATCAAATGGAACTATTTTGCCAGAAGCAAAGGTCCAGTTGATGGCATTGGTCCTTGTGTAAAGAAGAGTCCTAAGAATGGTAATGAAACGAAAGTTCATTGTACAGGAAGTGATCATTTATTTACGCATTTACAAGTGCCCCGTCAACAGTTCGGATGCTGATTATTAGTGGTATAAAAATTCATGAATATTCTAAGGATCTGCATTTGCAGAAACTTTTTCTTACAGCTAAAGATCTGAAAGGTATCATACAGTGTACAGTGTTAAATTGTGTGCATTGTTGAAGGAAAAGTGCAAAGGTTACCATTATCCAACATATGCCATTCAAAGATTATTAAAGACTCGTAAGCATTGCCTTAATGGCACTGCCTTGGAAGTAAAGAAGTGGTTTGCAATTTATCAGCCTGCAACTGATTACTGGCTTATGGGCATATTATAGGAGCTATCTTACCCAGACAAAAAGCCTAGCTGACATTTATGCATCAAACTAGCCCGTGCTTCAACCGTTTCCAGCTAATTTTGGATAGCATTTTGGATGGATATTCAAAATGATATTCTTTCAGAAGTGTCAACTCCCACTCCGGTGTCTGAAAGAAGACGTAACTATCTATCTCAAATTATAAAATACTAACTATAAGAAAGCCCAGCAATTGTTTTCAGAAAATCCTGAAGCTCAGCGATGTGATATTTAGAACTCAAATTTTGTTAGTCTTGGAAGAATTTCATTACGTCATGTTACTCACACAATACATAATGTTACTCACACTATGTTTTCAGCAGGTTATAGCAAGGATTTTGTAAAATCAAATTTATTTTGAATTTCTTAAGGTAGAATATTCCATTAATTAAACATGTAATCTAACGATTTCAGTATTTGGATTAAAAGTGTTTGTAATCATATACATCTATGTGTGTCCATTGCGTGTCATGTTACTCACATTAAATTCAGAACAATATATAAAAATAATAAACATTGCAGACTCAAACCGATCATGTATGAAGATAGCATACGTAAGGGAATACACTGCTACCATAGGGTAATGAGAAATAATCAGATATAATTAAGCTAGGATAAAGAAGGCAAAAGAAAGTGACATCAAATGTTACTGACTGAGCGAGCAACGTTCCACAATGGATAAAACGAAGCAAAATTTACGCAAAGTGTTATTTAGAAAGTTTTTAATTTGCCGCTAAATCCTGTTACTATAAATATTTTTGACTTCAAATGAATTGTTATATAAATAAAACATAGTTAAAACACAAATCAAAATGCATCAATTTTTGAATAATTATATTTTTGAAACTCTTTACGTTCACCAAATCTCCGTATTTGTTTAATGTGGAGCTAATATTGCCATTTTTTTCTTCAGATATTCTAGTCTTCAACAACTTTTATCCCATTTTAAATACGGTTTTGTTTAATAAGCTGGAATGTTCGAACAACGATATTTTAACAAAAGAAATAAATTATCTCAATATTATGGTTTAAAGAAAATAATTATCTGAAACATTTTGTTTTAAGAAAGGCTTGGTTGAAATCCACGTCTCATAAAATTACTGAAAAAAATATTAATTGCATATACATATATACATTAGAGTTTAATGCAACCACATGAAGGAATGATGGTAATCACTTCAATCGTATAAGATCTGCAAACCAAGGTGTGACATGTAAATGATTAGAATTGCAGAGTGATTGCGCATGTCTGGGATCAGCAGCGTCCTTGGAAATGCCGTGGTAGGGGTATAAATAGAGGGTTTGTAGGAGCCACACAAGCAGTGCATCGTGAACAGCTAGCCGTAAAAGTGTCTCCAGAATTCACCAAGTCACATCAACGAAGCAGACCGCAATAGCAACAAATTACAGATTTTGAACGAGGACGAATGATTGGTCTGTTTGAAGGTGAATGTTCTCATTCACGTGTTCTCATTCAGGTACGGGACAAAACACCACGAAAATGATTCGCCTGTGGAAGCAGTGGACCGAAAAGAATAGAAGGCGTCGAAATTCCGTCAGTAGACAACTAAAGGTGAAGACACAGGATGACAGATACTTCTTCCTCATGGCACTGACGGACCGTTCAGCAGTTTCAGAAGTGTTAGCCAACAGTGGAGCGCTGCAACAGTTGTGGTACTGTCTACATCCACAGTTGGATGCTGCTTCAAAGAGGACTGGTTCCACACGTCCCTTTTCGGCTGATTCACTTGTCCCTGAACTCAATGGGCTTGTGAATACAGACAATGGCGTGCTGATTGGCAACGAAATTTCGGACAAGTTCCGCTTTAACTTGAACTACAATGATGGCTCAATACGCATTAGAAGGTATCGTGAGCGCCTTTTTCCAGCATGCATTGTAGTGCGTCATACTGGGCGAAGGCCAGATGTGATGATGTGGCTGCCATTGGACACAATGCTTGATTCAGAATGGGACACCACGAATTGATATAGTGAAGGTTACATCAGAGAGTCTGAAGCCATACCCTTCCTTTAGAGCACTTCTGGCGCTATATTCGAGCGGGGCAATGCCCGACCACATGTTGCCAGGAATGTTGAAATCTTCTTCGCACAATAGCAGATACCGCTTCTTCCCTGGCTTGGACGTTTCGCAGACAAGGCCTGAAAAAAGAAGAATTTCAATGGCATATCTATTCGACATCTATGACCCCTGATCGCGTTTATCAAAAATATCGCGGATCATCTGCTGAGGTAGGATAGAATTCATTCCTTTGAAAATACACAAATGGAAGTGCATTAACGTAAGGAAAAAGAAAAAAAATAGCTAAAAAATAAAAAAGTTAGGAAGATAAGAAAAAAAAAACCACGTGTACATTGAGATAAAGGATTAACAGGAAGAAAAAAAGCACATAAGGATTGGAACCGACAACCTTCAGTACATGACTTCGACACCTGACGCAACAGACCAAAGCTGACTATTGAACAAGATGGTTCCATTCCTAACATGTAAGCTAATAGCGGGAATCCAATGAAAGCAATGCCAAATATCTCGAACGTTGGGGATTTTTTTCATACTGGATGTTCTCGTATATCCTATTATATTAAATTCTTTCTAAATGGTTGCGATTATTTTTATCTCTTATGTCGCAAGAAATAGTCATCAGAGTACAACATTTTCTTTAAATTATATATATATATATATATTTATAAGACGAATTTTAACACATTAATAATTTTTCATTTCGAAAAAAAGTAATTGAAGCCGAATAATTTACTTACGATGCTTTAATCCTTTTAATTTAATTTTAGCAGATATTAAAATGCAGATTAATATCTGTTGTTTAAGAAAAAGAAAAAAATATAAATATTTTGCTTCCAAAGCTTTTCTATGGGTAGCGTTGTTTGTAACGATCACACGCTTATGTCTTAACAAAGACCCCAAGGAAAAATTTCAGAACTAAAAACTTACATCTCCTTTTTGTATTCAAATGTGAATGACGAGTTTGAAAAAGATTTAATCAACGCGGATAAAAAGTTATTAGAGGGACCCATACGAACCAATATACTATTAACTACTACATACTACTCACTACTATATACTATTAACTACTAGAAAACTATAAACTACAAAACTACTAAGTAGTATATAATACTAATACTACATACTACTATGTTCTACTAACTACTACATATTACTAACTAATTTGATGAATCTCATTTTCATAGCAAAGTGGATTACAAAGAATAAAAAATTAGTGATTTTCATTCGTTAGTTTGGCTAAGAAAAAAAAACTGGCTTAAATTGATTTATTAATTATGGAAAATTATTTAATTCTATTATAATAATATAAGTTGAAGTAGAATTAAATAGCAAAGATGTTGTAAATAGAATGCTTTTAACTTTTTATTTTATTTTCTGATGGAGTTTTTCCGGTGGTATTTTCAAGCACCAATTCTGTTCCGAGTGATGATGGACGAGGTAAACTCCAGAAGAGATTAAAAAAAAGAGAAAAAAAATTGTATAGGAAATACGGTGAAAATTTATTCTCCTTTCCCTGTAAGGTAATAATTTCATACAGAAATCTTGGGCTAATTATTCCTGAGGTAATTCACTGAACATCGGAAGTCTTTCTCTTCCATTTGAACTATGAAATGGATGTAAAATTTAAAACGTCATCTTACAATTGATTTATCATAAGATATGAGTTTAGACAATGTTTGGAAATAATAATGCCAGCAATTCAAAATGACTTCGTATTCTCAACTGATTCGCTCTCCTGGCAAAAATTTGCCTTAATTTGCCAATCAGAAGAACTCGAATTTTATTGTGAATTTTTCACGGATAAATGATTCTTCTGAGTCGATTCGTGATATAAGTGCTTGAATTAACTCATCAATAATTTTCAGGCTGCGGAACGAAGCGCATATGTGGCTATTTTCTCCTCTCCACTTTCGGTCGAATTCCGATACACAATCATCAAGGCTTTAGGGATATTTTAAGTTTGATCCATCTTCTATTCGATGGATAGTGCATGGTTCTATTTAGAAATGAAATTCCTCCAGCTTCAACAGTAATAAACGATAACAATGATCTTCTAACTTTCTCTTTGAGATGAATGCAACAATTGCTGAACAACATTAGTTTTATTGATCGCATAAACGTTTCTTGTTTGTTTGTTTATAAATAAATGCAGAACAATGAATAATAAAGAATAGAAATACACTCACTTCCAAAAGTTAAGCACTGAGAGGAAAAATGTTAATTTCCGTAAGAGATCTGAATTAAAGAAGCTGAAATTTGCTGCCAAGGAAGTATGCAAATTATATAGGTAACAGCCAATCACGGTTTCGCGTCGAGAAATATGCAAAACAAGCAGTCGTATAAAAAGCCGGCATTGTGAAGGATTACAGGAGCTGCGTGTAAGTGCTGATGAAAGGTGTTTAGAACATTCGTACGATTTGTTTTCAAGCTAGAGGTGTTTCTATGATTTCAAGAAGACGAATGGAAGATTCTGAGCGCTGGCGGGCTGTCGGACGCATTGAAGCAGGACAATCTATAACAGATACAGCTCGTTTCTTTAGTGTGCATCAATCCGTCATTTCACGATTATGGAAACAATTCCAAACCAGCCAAACAGTTGTCCGAAGACCTAACCGGTCGTCCAAGGGTTACGACCCCCAAGGAAGATCGATATATTGCTGTTGTAGCCAAGCAGAATCGAAGATCGACATCCACACGTGTGACATCTATGGTTCCAGCGGCCATGGGTAAGACGATATCTGCCACTACTGTTCGTCGAAGGCTACACATGAATGGTCTGTACACCCGGGTACCACGAGTTTGTGTTCCTGTATCCGTCCAATCCAGAGGGGCACGATTACAGTGGTGCCGCCAGCAAGTGAATTGGACTACGTCCCTGATTAGGGTAACGTTATGTTCATAGATGAGTCCAGATTTTCCTTACAACCCGATGATAAGCATGTAAGGGTCTGGAGGGAACAAGGAACACTCAATCGGCCCCAGAAGATCACCGAACATCACGCATTCCGCGGTGGAAGCATCATGGTCTGGGCAGGGATTTCATTGGGATATCGCACCGACCTGCACATTTACAGGCGAGGTTCGATGGCTGCACGGTATCGAGATGAAGTCCTAGACCCCATTGTGGAACTGTATGCTGCAGCAGTTGGTCCTTCTTTCGTTTTAATGGACAATAATGCGCGTCACCATAGAGCTGCCATCGTTGACGACTTTCTGGAGAGTGAGGGTATTGCGTGTATGGAGTGGCCGGCTTCCAATTGAAAATCTTTGGGATGCCCTCGGCCGTGCTGTATGTCGACGTTTCCCACCTCCAGCCACTCTCAGAGCTTTAGAAACTGTCCTACAGGAGGAATTGCGATTACTGGACTCTGCGGTGGTTGATCACCTCGTAACAAGCATGATCACACGCTGTAAACTTTGTATGCAGGTGAGGGGTGCTCACATACCCTATTAATGCCGGTTTTTATTGTTTGTTTTGAATTTAAACATCATTTTGTTAATGACGCAAATACGACGTCATCTTATAATTTAAGAAAATTCAATATTTTGTTTATCTCTGCACGTAATTCTTTGATTTGTTTCATGAATAAACATAGAGCTACTTAAGGATAAGGATAAGGATAGAAAGAGGATCGGCTATTTGCCGTTAGTCACTCGGACCACATATTTAGGTCCATTGTGTCCCCTCATAAAACATTGATGATGTCAATGGTTATTCTTCAACGTAAGGTGGTCATGAAGAGTTCTGTAGATTTACAGAAATATAAGATAACCTTAATATTGAAAGTGGAGATGTTGTCAGTGGTAAGACGAATCTTACCAAAGATCTCCCATCTGTTCCTAGCTAAAGTTGGACAGAAGCATAAGATGTGTTCAGGAGTTTCCTGATCCATTCCACATTTCCTACATAAATTACTTTGGGAAATGCCAAGTATATGTAGGTGCCTGTTAAGAGTACAGTGTCCTGTAAGAACTCCTGTAACCATCTTGCAATGTTTCCTATTTAAATTTAGGATTGACATTGCAAAGCGATGGTTAGGCCCATTTGATGAAAACTTGGCCTGCCTCAAACCCTGCGAGGCAATCCAATATCTATGGAACTGTTTTCCCAGGACAGTTTTCAGTAATCGTTTGCCTAGATCGAATGAGAAACCTAAGAAGGGTTCCGGGCCAATCGGAGTCAAAGATGACCCCTTTTGGCCAACAGGTACGCTTTCTCGTTTCCGTCAATACCTAAATGCCCAGGGTCCCAGTACAAATAAACCAAATTTGTCCTGGCTAGGCAGGATAGTGCTTCCCTACATTCAGCAACGAACTAAGAGGTGCAAACAGAACTGCTCAGAGCATGCAAAGCTGCTTGACTATCTGAGCATATATAAATAGTCCTATTGGCGTAATAACGGTTGAGGTTTTCATATGCACAGAAGAGAATTGCATATACCTCAGCCTGAAATACAGTGCAGTGGATCCCGAGGGCTTGAAAAAAGCTAGCCCTTGGTCTCAGCCCATATATTCCGGCTCCCGTTTTGTTTCCCATCCTGGATCCATCCGTAAACCAGACAATGCTCCAGGGGGGTAGAAGATCATGTCCTTTTGCAAGCCATTCTTCTCTGCTAGGAAAGTGAATGGCATAATTAGGTATCATGTTAAAATAAGAAGTCAAAGCAGTTCTGAGAGAGAGCATGGGACAGAGGCCCTGTGCTTCCCTCCAGATACTGGAGTGATAGGAGGTGCATTACACCATTTGCCTTGATTAACCAACCTAATGGCGGTTTTTCTGACTTGATGCTCGATAAAGAGATAGAGAGGAGGCAGATCCAAAATTGCCTCTAGGGTGGCAGTAGGTGCCGTCTTTAAAGATCTGGTGATTCCTAGACAGGCTAAATGCTGAAGTCTGCTCAAGAGCATCCTAACAGTCTTCAGCCTTGTTCTAGCCCACCAGACAATAGCTGCATAACATAATGCAGTTCTAACCAGGGTCACATAAAGCCAATAGATAATCTTTGGCTGAAGACCCCATGAACAACCAAAAGTCCTTCTGCACATCCAAAAGGTGGCTTTGTTTTGTTGATCTTCGTATCTAAATGTTCTTTCCAGGTCAGTTTGGAGTCAAGAATAACTCCAAGACGCTTTTGGAAAGATCAATTTGTTTGTTAAATAGATTTAAAGTCAGAGTTTTCCCTATCTTTATAGAGCTACTTACTTGCAGCATTTCATGTCAATCAAAGCAGTATTTGTCCATTTTTTCTTGACTCCGTGCCTAACTCCGTGCTTAACTTTTGGAAGTGAGTGTAGTAAGATATTCAAAACTAAATAAAGTGAAAACATTTTTCCCATCTAAATTACTAGATAATTATAAAATAATCAAAATAAACTAAAAAAAAACTTAAAAAAAAAACACGCATGCAAATAAGAAAACTATTCAATATACAGTTGAGTAGTTTTCTAATTTGCATAATGGGTATTTCTTGAATCAATTGAACATTAATAAATTGTCAAAAATTGGGAGATTGGAAATAAATTATCTTGAGTGTGAATCCCAAAAGTAATAAAACTGAATCAAATGTGATTTTTCGTCATGCATTCAACTAACCTGTTGAAAATAGCCTCAAGCTGGGCTCATACGTTCTGTTTTAATCTTTTTAATGCATGACGAAAAATTACATTAGTAATTTAATTCAGTTTTATTAATTTTGCGGTTCATACTAAGGGTAATTAATAGATTGTAATTAAATTCAAAGTTAAATTTTGTGCATTTATTAAGTTGTAATAAAGTATTTTAATAATGTAGAAGCTAAAAATTACAACAAAGCAAATGTGTAAGTCATGAATCTACTTTTGTTATTACCTTAATTGTCCTGTAATATTAGTAATAAATTGTTGACGCAAGGTTACGAGCTCACCTATTCACTTGATCCAGTGGCTAACAATCTGTTATCAGGAGCTGAAGTAGATCATAGTTTAAGATATATTTAGATGCAATTTTGAAAGGCAGTAAATCAATCGACAGAAATTACGTTTTAACGTGACCTTTGAGCTACGATCTCTTTCCAATTCTCTTGCAGATTGCTTTCAAATCCAATTCAATCTGAATTTCTGGTTTGAGGCAATTTAATAGAATTTAGGATTTCTTTCAGAATATTAATGTATTTACTGCGATGTAAATTCCGATGCAAAAAATATTAAAACTAAAATGCTTAATGAAATGTGCAAATCTTTTTTAATTAGTCAGTGAAATTTTAAGGAAAAAGCAAAACTGATGGATTAATGAAATTAATAATTCATTGTTAATTAGAGTTCGAATGAGTTTAATGTCAAAGGATAAATCTTTTTCATTTCATACGAGCCTTTCTTGTATATTCGAGTTTTTAAAAATTATCTAAGAAAACTACTAGAAAATTACCAATTTGCCTAAGCTTATAAAATTGTACAAAATTAGTATTAAATATATCAAAATCCTTTCAGATAGAATCGCGTTTGTTTAATTAGAAATTACAATCAAAACATTACAAGGGACGCGTTAGTCTTCGCTAGCACCAGGACTGTTCGTCGGGAGCTGAAACAAATAGGTTTCGGCGGTCGTTCGGCCGCTCACAAGCCCAACATAAGCAAGGTGAATGCTAGATGTTAGTTGCAGTGGTGCAAGATGCACCGCCATTGGATTGTGGTGCAGTGGAAACCAGTATTTTGGAGTGATCTGGCAGTCCGATGGAGGCGTCTAGGTTTGACGGATGAAGAACGCTTCGAGAAGAACGCTTCATATCTGAGTGTATTTTGACAACGGTAAGTTAGGTGGGGGCAGTATCATGATTTGGGACTGTTTCTCGTAATTCGGCCTGAGTCTCTTAGTTCCTTTGACCAGAAACATGACGCTAAAATGTATGTCGACATTCTTGACAACTCTGCACTTCCCATTCTCTGGCAACAGTTCATGGAAGGATAACTGTTCTATCCACAGAGCGAAGGCTCTGTATTGAACTACTGGAGTGAGCTCCGATCTGAATCCCATAGAACACCTCTGCAAAGAATTGGAACGCAGATTATTTAGCAGCCCAACCTCCCTTCTTCAGTGGCAGCTCTTATGGACGAATGGAAGAAAATTCTAGCTCACAATTTCAAAATCTGGTAGAAAGTCTTCCCAGATGAGTGCAGCCTGTGATTGATGCTTAAGGTGGCCGGACATCCTATTAATATATGTCACAGGACCTTCTGATTGTACAACAGTTGGTGTCCGGATACTTTTGCATTATACCGTTGGTTGAAATAGCCTTATCAATGAGAAATATTTCATGAAATGAAATTAGTGTCATGATCAGCTATCCATTGGGTAATAGGGACTAAGCGATGCTGGGATCAATTTTGAGAACTAGAGGAGCTGGGGATCGAAATCGTGGTGCTGAGTCAGACCACAGACAAGCATCTTAACGAACTTTAAAGAAATTAGTCCAGCCGTCTTAGAGAAGGCTTTCGTGGTTTATTTTTGGATGAAGTCAAAAATAAATATGCATATGTTTTAACTTGAACTTAATTAGCAACATACTAAATTTAAAGGAAATTCGTCAACCTGCTTTAAATGTGCTGCTTGTACAAACAACCAAGCAAATTGACTAATAAGAAATCGTAAGCTTTATATGCTCAATAAATAAGTTTTAAACCTAAATAAGTTTTAAAGAACAGTAATTAAAAAAAAAAGAACTTAAAAATAAAAAAGCAGTACGCCTACTTAGGCCTTGGAATTGCGGGAGATGAGGTTTCCTGCGCTTCCCGACAATTAGGACTAAGTTATGGTTGGGTTGTCAGTGCGACATTCGCTCGTCTTTAACCTCCGGAAAAGAAACCCGTTACTCATTGCACAGAGGGATGGGTAGACCCTGAGATCATATAGAAAAGACTTCAGCATGGGAAAATCCCCGACCTCCGCAAGGGGGTGAATCCAGCCTCTCCAACACCTACTCAAGCGCCCTACTACTTAGTTGCCGGGCTGACGATGAAGACAAACTAATACAAAGAAATTATTTAAGGAACGTGGAAAGCAGGAAAAAATGATTTGCTATCTGAAAATTCTGTGATTGATAGGGAATGTTGAAGAAGTGATTACAAAACTAGAACTCTCCTGTATTTAGGATTTGTCTTTAAAGCTTGGCTCAATAGCAAACATACGTATATCACCGTATTACATCAAAGATTGCAGAATGATTTCAGATGAAGGAAGATACCAACTGATACATCACTGCTGTCGGATCCTTGAACAGCGACGCTGTAGGAAATGTTTCAGGTGTTGAATCAAAAAGAAGTGCTCTTAATTATTATTGTATTGGATTGGATTTACTCTTCTGCCTGCTATTTCCCTCTCTGCCTTTGGGATTTGGACCAAAACATGGATGTTTTTTGAAGGCTTTACATTTAGAGAATCCACTAAACGTTTAACAGAAGAAACGAGGAAAAGGATGGTGGCAATAGTTCCGTTTAGAATGGTAATTTTTTTTTTTATCTTGTCATGCTCCTTCTCCATATCATTTGCTAAATGTACGTAACTTACATGGAACATGATCAACCAACCATTTAGAATAAGCTTCGCATGACATTTCCTTGCTGAACAGCCAGAATTCGTTTGGAGCCACTACCTGACCAATAAGTCTTCAAATGTCGTGAAGTTGTATTTCTACGAGAAATTGAATTGTTGTTCTTGTTTCTTCTCATTTAAAAACGAAAACTTTTTAATTGCTAATATTTGCTTGAATGTGTTTCTTTGTGAATCTGCTACAAAACATTAGGCCTATTTATTGATTGAACATACGATGTCTTACTATTCTAATAACATTTTTGTTCTCTTTTTTGTCCTCTTTTTTATTCAGTTTGTCGTTTGTACGAGCAGCACGATTAAACGCTGTATGGATTTCTGTAAAATTTACTTCGTAATTTTTGTATGGTACAACTTATAATACATAAGCCATATTTACTTTAATCTCTAACCCTGTGGTTCTTATTTAAAGAGTGGCCTATAGAATGAGACTATTTAGTCCAAAATCTGATCATTTCTAGGTAATAGCACTGAACTTATATATAAAGTTATTTTGATTATTATTTTGTGAGTTATCTGTCAATCCTGAGGTTCTTATATAATAATTGATAATTTCCAATGGAAATTTAAAGTGATGCTCTAGAAAACTGCATCACTCTTTTAAACTGTAACTTTTTGTTCTCTAAACGCAAATTTTGAATATTTGATAAGGACCGAGAATCACATCTAATGATGAAATGTAGAAGTGATTGTATCAGCTGCTTTTTTTTTTTTTTAGTTGCAGACATGCACTCTGTAGGAGTTGCAGTCATTTCGCATGAGTATTATAAAGGCGATTAACTTGTAGTTGATATCAAGAAAAAAGCGTATTAAGAGAGAATTTCAACACTGGGTACACACTAAATCGCTTGTATCAGTTGACGATCAGTAGATATCTTTCCAAAATTTAAAATACTGCTGATAAAAAAACAAAGAACTGGTGGCGAAGAATACCATGCATACTGTTTAATGTCTGTAGTGAAATCCACTAACAGCCAAATGATCTGGGATGCATTTCGTGAAGCAGGTTGCCTGCATTTTATTTAAGGTTCTTTAAATGCCAAAGATTATGAGGCAGTATTCGAGGCTATCACACTTAGAGGTCATTCTAAACTGTCAAGTCATTGCATCTTTTAGGCCTACTCTGTTCCTTTCACCTGGTGAAAAGTAAATAAGTTATTATAGCGTCTTTTCTACAGTTAGAGGTTTTCCAGTAATGCTCTTACATTTTGATACAGGTAAAAAAATGGTTAGCAGAAGGTTTATTATAACTTTCGCTGAACAGGGAACTGACTCTGTTCATAATCCTATAGAGAAGTATTGGCATCATGTGGAATCTACAGTTGAGAAAAAGAAAGCAAAAAAACTTCAAGAAGCCATAGTTTATTTTTTGGAACCATAAATTACCGCTTGACTATATTCAGAATGTAATAAATGTCAATATGCTGTCGTCATCAAAGGCAAAATTGGGTGATAAAAAAAAAGTTTTATGATGATTATTTTTTATTTTTTTTAATATTTTAATGATAAGCTGAAGCAACAGAAGTGCTTTTAATTAATTTTCTTTCTTAATTCTTGGAATTAATAATAGTGTTAATATTTTTGTTTTTTACAATTTTGGAACATTTGGAAAGTGCCAAAATAAGTATTGAGTTATGTTTTTATGATTAATAGCTTACTCTAAATAACTTTTGTTTTACATTTCTCTGTATATTTCTTGTCATTAATATAATCTCTAATGGCCAAAAGGCTTAGAACGATGAAATTGCTATGTGAAACAATTTCTTTGAACAAAATTATATATTATTAATAACAACTTCTTCTTACCTTTTCACCATAATAAAAGAATAGTGGCAAATTTTCGGAATTTATTTTTCAAAGCATTCCTTTTTAAAGCCTAAAATCTGAAAAACTATAGACAATAGGATTCACATGATGATATAACAACGATACAATATGTTACAAATAACAAATAAAGTGAAACTTATGCCTTATATTACATATGACGTTGTGATCCAACAAAGATTAATTGCATCAAGAAAGATACAATCATAAAGCCTATTATACTTTCTTGATTGATTGTTTAAAAGAAGAATTTGACGACTTCAGCTAAAGTCATAAACCTTGGATCAAATTCAACCCCATCGTTCCTGTTGATATTTTTTCTTTAAGTATTCCTAATAATGATACTCTCAATTATTTTACGAATTTTGGAATCACTCTTTGTGTGAGGAATTTGAACTTTAATGCGATGGCCTGATTTTGTAGAATATTCTGCTATCTCGGATATATCAACCTTCTGAATAACACACATACTCATGGACACACATTCACAGAAACTGATAGATCTACAGATTCCGAAGAAAAAAAAACAGTTGTGGATATGTTGAAAGCTATTCGATATCTATAGGTATATGTCGTCGACTTTAGTATAACAAAAAGCACCGCTTTGATGTGCACATTTGGCTTCGAAACGACTTCATTCGAAGACGCGGAGCTCGCGCCTGTGTACAGATAGTTGTCATCCGTAGTGAGGAAGACGTCACTCGATTGTCGTGAAGCATGTGCTTCCCTTGCAGGATCGCGAACATTATGTTGTCTTGATAATAATGCCCATCAGCAATTCAAGCTTACTGATATGTGTTCTTTTTCCTTCTTCAGCACTGATTCTTGGGTGTATTCTTATGTGCTTGAGTACGCTTCAAACATATATGGAACCCGTAATAAACTGTAAATAATATTAGTGTTTAATTGAAATCCCCTTAGAGTTTCCCCCTTAGAGTCTAAATTTTCTCTAAGGAGTTAATGAAGTAAATTTTGGTTAAAACTGGGACTTGATATTTTTATATGATTAATGTCCTGTTTAGATAAACGTTTTGAAAGTTAAAATCATTTCATGCTCTAGAAAAAAATATTAGCAAGATTGCCTGATTATTAAAATTTCCGATTAGATTACTTGTAATGAATGTGGATGTCAGGAAAGCCAAGCACTGTGACCTTGTGTCTTAAGCGAACACCATCCAACATGTTCGTGCGACTTGTCTGGCGGAAATGTGTTTGATGAGACTGCCAGGGTAGAACACGACAGGAAATTCAATGCCTTTCAATGTCTTTCGGAAATCCAATCAATAAAAGCACAGAATTGAAATACGTCAGTGATGACATCATTCGTAGTTTGCTCCCCTGAATATCTCAATTCCACTGCACTGAAAACCATCAAAAAGTTATTATTACAATGAGAAATATCATCATTCGACAGGAAACAATCTTTACACTGAAATATAGTAATTTTATGCATCAAAATACTCTAGAAAACATTTTGAAGAAGGAATTTCGAACGATATTGAATTATATTGAGCGAAAGTAATTTTAAAGTTTTGAATTTGATAATTATTGAAACCTTTAATACGGCAAAATTAAGATACAGAAATTAATAGAAATTTAGCAAATCCATCACCAGATATTTTCTTTTTGAATTTCTTAGATTTATTGGGATTAATTATTCAATTCTTTAACTAGCAAGCGATCGGCTATCCCAGAGTTCTATGCGAACACAGTCGATGCTGTGAAATTATGAAAAAAAATCTAGTTTTAAAAAAACATTCTGATAAATTCTGAAGCATAAAATTAATGCATTTAAGTATACATTTTAATTATTTCCGAAAGATAATCTCAATATTCTGATATTAATTTTGTAATCGCTCTCCGATCAGTTGAAGTTCGGACAATCGAAGTGGAGCCCTTTCTACGAATGGGCGTGACGTCACGACTGACATGTTCCAAAGCTTCACTGTAATTGTTTATTTTTCGTCCAACCAAATGCCAAAATAGACTGGCCAACCGTTGTGTTTGGCTAGCAACGGTCGGTCGGAAACCCGTCGACAAGGTCTTATGCTACGTATTGGATGGACAACACGGCTTTTTGCTTCATCGCGTTTGCCCCACTTCATATTATACCCGCGCAAAGAAGTACAGACGGTGAGAATAATGAAGACACAATGATAAGAAACGGGAGAAACCGATAAAATATGACAGCGCTGATCATCTTTCACTAAGAAACTCATGAGAACCAAATCCTGAGCCTCATGTGTGGTGAAATGCCAATGTCTTAGTGACAACGCCAATCACGCTGACTAATTATCTGTTGTTATTGAAGGACAAATCCTCTAGTGTTGGCTGGTTTATCAACTTATCAGAATTTGTCTACATAACATTCTCATTTATCTAAATTCGTCATTTTCTCTAAATTTAACATTGGCTCAGGTTTCTTTCGATAGAACATATACGACCTTGATTTGTTTTCAGATAAATACTTCTTTGGTTTGCTTCTATTCTTTCAAATTTCTTTCTTAAATCCATAACAACCGAACGTGGAATGTTTGAGTGCTTGATTCTGCTTCACATGCACCACTGTACATTTAAAATAAAATGATCTTAAATCTGTCGTAGAATTCTGAAATCAATTAAAATTTACAGAAAACAATACAATTTCCGTTAATTTACATACATACATAGTTCTCTGCCAAGGGCAGGTCCTTCACTGCAAACCCAGCATTCTCCAATCTTTCCTATTTTCTGCCTTCCTCTTCGTCTCCACATCAGATCCATTTACCATAATGTTGTCGATCATCTGAAATCTTCTTCTGCATCGACCTTTTTTACCGTTCACCATTCCTTCCAGTGCATCCTTCATTAGGGAGTTTCTTCTCAGCCAGTGACCCAACCAGTTTCTTTTTCTCTTCCTGATCAGTTTCAGCATTATTCTTTCTTCACCCACTCTTTCTAGCACAGCTTCATTTCTTATTTTGTCTGTCCATTTCACATGCTCCATTCTTCTCCATATCCACATTTCAAATGCTTCTAGTCGTTTCTCTTCACTGCGTCGTAATTAATTAATTCAAATTCCATTAATTTAGTAATTGCATTTAATTTAGAAATTGCTTAGTTTATAATAGGAAAGGGAGGCATCAAATAAGTCCTTCTGTTTGTGTGTTCGTGTCGCCGCTAACAACTTTTGTCCTTCTGAATAGATCTTCTTGAAACATGATCTAACCTTTAAGAAGATTAGAAAAGGTCTAACTTTTATAATAGATATCAGTGTCAAATGGGTCTAGAATTTCATCACAAGACGATAACAAATTGACAATGAAAACATTGAAATCTCAACAATCATTTTTATATCTTATTTCTTTTCATAGTCCATTATTTAATAATCCCAATAATTCCAATAATCAAAATTTAATCTTAATCAATTGCTGTTTATTTCATTTGATTAAGTCTTCCGATTTAAAAAATTGAAGTAAATAATGAGGATTTAATTATCTTTTCAAGAACAGTTTCTACTCAATGGCTGTAACAATGGGAAGGGGCAGTTTTCGTTTTCGTCGTTTTCCCTACTTTCAAAACAAAAACAAAAAACAAAAAAAGTTGCCATTTAAAGAAAAAAAAGCTTCAAGTTCTTTGAATTTCTTGTGCTTTTATGACAACATTTAGCCCTAACATTTAAACATTTTTTATTGTTAATTTAATTGTTAATTGTTAATTTAAACCTTTTTTAAGCAAGTTTTTTTCCTTGTACTTTTTTAAATTTTAGAGCCAATGATTACCTTTGGTCGATATTCTACCTAAAAACCTTATTTTTATACATTGGAATATTATTGGGTATCGAATTTCAGAACGTAGGTAGTTTCCAATCAATCAACTCTTCTGAGATCAGGCTGGGACATTTTTCACATTTATTTACTTGTCCTGGAGGCATCATTTGTCTTTTCCCTATGGATTTTATCACACAGGAAGTTATTAATCATATTTGAATTTATTAATCACTGATCAACTGTTGTGCGATACTTGTTTGTTTTGCGGTACAATTTTTGAGTCACAAGTGAAGAGAAATTTCATTAAGATTTTATGAAATTATAGTTAATAACATATTTCGTTTTCTGCTTATTGGGTCATTTCATGTCAGATCACCTGAAGAGGTCACCATATCACAAATTTTCGTTAAAATTTATTTGCATATAAGGGGTCATAAGATAATACATTCTGCAAAATTTGGGAGTTTTAGATTAATGCTTGCCGAAATACGAATTTTTGAAATTAATTTTTTTACGTGCCGAGCCCGTTGTTTTACGTATTTTCTTGAATACCTCATCTCCTAATCAATCAAATGAAACCAAATTTGGTTTCCCAAAGTAATGTTTTATGCTGAATTCAAAACTTTCAACGAAGTTAGTATAGGACTAACAGTTTTGCAGTAATGTAAAGCATGTAAGCATTTAGGAAAAAAAAAATAAATGGTCGTGTGTAAGAACATTTAAAAATTTGAGATTTTAACCCAAGTCTGAAAAAGATCTAACTGAAAAAAAAATCAACATGGAGTTTGCTCCTCACAAAAAAAAAAAATTTAAAAATCGCAAAGTTGGTATTCTTATCGAATCGCGCAAAGTTTCCAACAATTATTATTTTGTCACTGCATAGGGGAAAGTCGGGTAAGATGACGAAGAGTGCAAGATGACGAACTCGGTATTTCTCCGACGCATTCGTAGATAGGAGCACCTGTCCAACCAATTTCTGAGACTCAGGTGATTGCAGGTTCACTGCAAAGGATGTCGGGCAAGATTGTTTTGCGAGCAGTAGCGACTAAGATGTGTTTGTTTCCCGTGCGTTTGTAATTTTTGGACTTCACAGCGTTAGGAATTACTCGAGTACGTTAAGTTGTTTTTGCTCTTTCAAAAATATTCTCAAAATACAACTCATAATATAAAGAACCATATATGGTGTAGGTTGTTTACGATAAGCTGCGGAAATGATAAGTAAGTTGTAAACAAAATTGGGGGCTTGGGGTAAGATGACGAATGGCAGGGCGAGTAGGATGACGAGAAGTTTGCTTAGTGTCATCTTACCCAACATGTTTTTGAGTACCTTTTATGAATAGCTTTTCTCCTATTTTAAAAATTGGTTTTGAAACTGAATTTTATTTGCAGTTATTGTTTCTTTTATTTTAAATGCTCATGTATGACTGTTTATCTATGAATGTTTTAGGTATTATAAACAATATGCCACGAAATTTACAAGGAAAAGTGACAGGGGAAAGTGGGATAAGGAGACAATGAATGCAGCTATTGCTGAAGTAAAAGATAAAACCTCAAGTGTAAATGCTGCAGCAAAGAAACATAATGTGCGAGAGCCAACACTAATGTTCTTCTAAATGTTTGTTGAACCTAATTGTTCAAAGTTTTGTTTCATTACGAGCAATCTGTTATTTTAATTTAACTGTTTCATTTTTGACTTTTCTAATTCATGCCATACGTTAGTAAGTGAAATTGTTTCTCTGCATTTGTAAAATAAAAGGGTTATATCGTAATGTAGGTTACATTTATCTATTCGTCATCTTACCCACCCCCCTTCGTCATCTTACCCCGTAGGTAGAGTAAGATGACGAAAATTACACTTTTTTTTTGATGAGATATTTCTTATAATTCGAGAGGGTAAAACAGCGTTTCATATTTTTTTATTGAACATAAAGGTTCAAAGAAGTGTCCTTTCAAATTTCAGGTTTTTAAACCACTTACTAAGCTGAGGTAAAAAATCTGAAGCTTAAGTTCGTCATCTTACCCTACTTTCCCCTATTCATTTATTAAGTTCAAGTTAATTTAGTCCCCTTAATTTAGTCATAGCTCTGTAAGCAGTAACTGTCACTATAGCCAAAAGTAACTCATATTTTCAAACTGAAAATTCACTCATTTCAATCGCCAACGCTAAGCAGCGTAATAATCCAAAATTTTATTGGAAAACTACAAGGCTTTTATTGAATACAATAAATAAGCCATACACCTGATTAAACAAAAATAATTTATAGACATGAATTGAAATACAACGACGTTTCGCTGTCGAGAGGCAGCCTTCTCAAGAAACGTCGTTGTATTTCAATGAAATACTCAAAAACTTACTCAAAAACTGTTGGATTAAATTGTTTTGATGAATTCAAGAAAGAAGAAAAAGAACACATGCTTTTAAGGTCTGGGTCGTCTGATATTTCTGCTGTCAGTTCAGTTTTTCACCACCACCAAAAATTGTCAAAGTATGAACAGGTACAAAAAATGTTTCGAAACATTTAACAAATATAAAAAGAACATCAAAAAAGGTATGAGATCAATTACAGCAGTTGCAAAAGTCGACAGGGTGTGCCATTTACAACAGTTTGAAGCCTGGTGAGAAATTGTGTGCTTCATGTAGACTATCTGTTGCAGACTGTAATAATGAAAAAATCATCTTGATGGATCACTTGTACAAGTGTCCGACGAATCAGAGGCTGAATCCCTTATGGACACTGGTGAACTGAAGGAAAGTATTACAAAATTGGGCTGTAAAGTTACATGCAATAAATAAGAAGAGCCGAGTTGTGTATGCAAAAAAAGAAGGTAAAACAAGTAAGTGTACCAGTATACAAGAAATTTGCTAACAATTGATATACCAAATACATCTCACCCCCAACATCTGAAAATAAGCTGATACTATATCGCCTGCCATCAGATGAGCTAAAAACTGGCACAAAGTTGAGTGTTATTGGTTCATCTCTGATTGCAAGTCTTACCACAGATGACTTGCATACAGGAGTATATGTTGCTGCCGTGTACGATGATCATTCACGAGCGCAGTAATGAGAAAGAAGACGTGTTGGTCAAATTTATGAGGAGAAATGAATCAACAAATATTAGCATATTGTGTAGCCCTCCCGGAATCACAAGTGCTTCATTCCATTTATATTGTGGACATTACGAGCTCCAGATTTGCATGGACAATACAAGTGTAACAACAGTACTTTAATAATTGCCAATTTCTGGGAATTGTTCATGGGTTAAAAATACATTTCAACAGTAAGTTCTTAGGACACTTTGTGAACTACTTTCGACAGATCTAGTGAATTTATAAATTCTTTCTATATTGAAGCCCTTTTCTTCTACCGCGACGTAAAAATAGTACTACTTTGCGATTTTGTTTTCCAGGCTCAGGAGCAAACCTCTAACTTGTTTTTTTTTTTTTCAGTTTTCTTAGACCTTTTTCAGACTTGGGTTAAAAATTTCAAATTTTTAAATGTGATCCAACAGGGCCAGTACTTTTTTTTCCTAAATGCTTACGTTAGGGCGCAGCAGCTAAAAATATAATAACTTCAAAAATTCATATCTCGGCAAGTATTTAACCTAAAAATCCCATATTTTGCAGAATGTGTTATCTTGTAATCCCTTACATGCAAATAAATTTTCAAGAAAATCTGTGCTGGTGTGGTGAACTCACATCTGCATGTATATCTGCATTGACATTACATGAAACTTACTTCGAGGACCACTTTATGGTAAGTTATTTCAAGGGCCCTTTATTTAAGACTAAACAATTCAAAAATGTTGGAATCTATTTAAAAAAAATAAATGATTTTTATTGTAAAACTCAGTAAGTTTGGAAATATTATTATAAATAATTCTCTTGAACTTTGACTTTTATTTTACTATAATTTCAAACTATTCTCTTAAAACCTCACAACCATTACTAGCAAAACGAATGAATTGCTCTTGGGGATCAGATTAGCACTGTGTAAATGCAACTTTAAAGTACACTGCTATCATTTCAATGAGTAAACACTAATATTGATTCTAATTCTGGGTACAGCTTAATTAAATGACTTATTGATTGTTGAAAGCCTAGACATGTTTGTTTGTTTTATTCAATGCTTTTTCATCTATCTTTATGCTTCTATTACAAAATATAAAAACATAATTCATTAGTGGCTTTTTTTATTAGGAAAATTAAGCTTATTAAATCAATTAATCTGCATGTGTGTCTGCGTATGTCTGGGTGTTTCCCCTCCCTCCCTCTCATCGAAGACACTGGACTTAAAAGATCTTTCAGGAAATTCTTGCTCTTATTACTTATTATTACTGAACAGCAATAACATTAATAGCAGTTACTTCAGTAATGACAAATAGTCAAGCAGACCCTTATGATCACGAGGCTGTTCCTCTTGATTCTAAGTTCTAATAATGACCTGGAACTTTAATTTTTTTTCTTCTTTATTATTTCTTTCTCTTCGTCAACTCTGTCTGTCACTTAATGGTGATAACGACTTAAATATTCTATCTAATATTGGAAAAATCAATAGTACCTATGTCAGTAAATTCTAACTCAGCATTTAATACAATAACGGAGGCTAAAGTCAAAAAATATCTTTGGATAATTGAAATTAAGTTAAAGTCTCCAAGCTTGGATCTTATTTCAAATGTAAGATCTTTGTATTTTTTAATTATTTCTGAGCATTGTTTTCTTAATATTGGATGTAATGACGTGAACATTAACGTGAACACTTCTTTTGTAATTTTAATTTGCTTCTCAGAATAATATCAAGTTTGTTTAATATTGATTGATTGTCTGTGATTCTCTTTCTCCTTCTGTCCTAATATTAATTTATTAATATTATCATTAATTTGAGCATGCGGAGTCTCATTGCTCCTTTTGAACACCTTTGTCCATTTGTTTATTTGTCGTCCCATTTAAACGGATCGATGGATTTCCACCAAATTTGTTATGTAACTAATTTACAGCCTAACTTAAAAAACCTAGACCCATTTGTTTTGGTTTACATCCAAAATGATTAGGGATGAGTGGTTATGTCCATAAATTTCCTAACTATGCATATTGTGTTGAGTACCACAGCCTTCTGCAGTTGTGCATAAGTGTTTTTGTGAAGTCCTAGTGTGCTGAGACTGTGGTGCAATGTGTGAGGCACCAGACCAGTGGCGGACAAGACGACACTGGGTACAACACGTACTCGGTCCTGCCTCCACTGCTTCTGGAGCTCATGTGCTAGATCAGTGTATTTACTGATCTTGTCTGCATGAGTTTTCTGCATGTTCTTGCTGATAGGCACTGCAATATCAATGAGATAGGTCTGTTTGTTGACCTTATCAACAAGTGTGATGTAAGGTCTATTGTGATGTATGGTTTTGTCTGTGTGAATGGGGCGATCCGAGCACAGCTTATGTGAGGATGAATATGTAGTACGGGACCGTGTTCTTAATAAGTGAATGTTTGTGTGTTAGCTGTTGATGAACAATCGACGCTACCTGATTGTGTCGGTGGTGGTAATCTGTTTGGGAGAGAAGGAGACAGTCTGACATTATGTGGTCGATCGTCTCATCCGTAGTGTGGCATTTCCTGCATCTATCATCATGTGTGTTTTCGTCGTGTAGAATGTGTTTCTTGTAGTTGCGTGTGGGGATGACTTGGTCCTGTTTCGCGATCATGAACCCTTCGATCTCCTCAAACAACTCACCACTCGTCAGCCATCTGTTCGACGCTTCCATGTCGACATGAGGCTGGCTGAGTTTGTGGTGATGTCTGCCATGGAGTTCCTTACGAGCCCATGATTCACGCAGCTGCTGAGTGTGGGTGTTGGGGGTGGTGAGTGTTGGAAAAGAGTTTTCGAGGGGTATTATTTTTATTACTATTATTATCATTATTATTATTGACTGAGCATACGAAGCATTTGAAATCTTACAATTCCACTACATATTTTTCTCCTTTTGGGACTTCTTATCAGTTTTCTATTTGGCTATTTGTACGCTCAACATAATAAAGCGTTTGGAAGGAATTCCATCAAATTTTGTACATAGCATAATTACAATTCTACTTAAAACTGTCATCCTTGTATTTTGATTTGGTCGCTCTCATCCCTGGCATCATTCTCTCGAAATCTCTCGCTTAAACGCTTAGACGGATTTCATAAGAGGATTATTGATGGTCTATTTCTAACCCTACCCTGAGTCCTAAAAATGGCTTCCCAATGGTGTATGTATTACCCGCGCATAAGCCTATTTACTAAGTATACACTTATTTTAGTATATATGAGATGTACACTGCTGGACAATTGCCAAGAATGGATGACACTATCATCCCTAGCAACCACAAAATGGAAGGAACCCACATGTCGACCATTGTAATAAGTGCAGGATACAATAATAAGAGGTTTGGTATAAGTTATAAATTTTGCATTGCCACGCCTCTGCGTCACCTGACAGCGCTGATAAGAGATTTGAAGGATGTGTGGAGGGAAAGTTCTACTGGAAAACTTTATTTGATGAATTTGAAATTTTCGGCATATCTTCCCGATATCACTTAGATGATTTTACGCGTGATCGTATTATTGGAAAGATCGAGATTATTGGAAAGATCGAAACAAATAATAGATGTTGCCATGGAGTTCTGCGTCGCCCACAGCATTGTTTCATGGCTGTGGAAAGCATCTACAACAACCGGGATGTATAGCAGGCGTCACGAGGGAGGTCGTATTGGAGGACGCCTGCAGAAGACAGGTAAATTGCCCTAACGGCAAAACAGAACCGAGCACCACAGCTCAGCAAGTGGCAAATGAGTTTATTGCTGACACAGGAAAGCAGATCTCCCGAAAAACTGTAGCCAGACGTTTGGGACACGGAGGTCTATACGCCCGCGGACCTGTTGTGTGTGTATCCCTTTGTCCAGACTGCACCGTACGCCCGTTTGCAATGGTGTCGTGAGCATCGCAATTGGACTGAAGAGGAATGGGCTTCTGTACTATTCTCACATGAGAGTAGGTTCAGTTTGTCATCGGATTGTAGATGCCAACTGATGTGGCGTGAGAGTGATACTGCATATCGTCCAGAAAATATCCAGGAAAGGAACCGATATCCGACTTGCAGTATCATGGTATGGGTCGGCATCATGATCAATGCCGCACGTCCCTACATGTGGTTGCAACTGGGCTATGACTGGTCAACGATACATTGATGAAGTTCTACTGCCTCATGTTCGCTTTTTCTGTGGTGCTGCGTTATACATTTCTGTTCATGGACGACAAAGCACCATGTCATCGAGCACTCGCTGTTCAGGATTGTCTAGACAGCGTGGGTATTGAACGCCTTGACGATCGTATGGCCAGATCGTTCTCCATATCTAAACCCTATTGAAAATGTTTGGGATGCTTTGGGGAGTCGACAGTACCTCCAATAAACAAAACCATCCTCATCTGTGCACTGATAGAGTGGGATAACTTGTCTCAACAGCTGCTTGATAATGTTGTACAAAGCATGACACGTCGTGTGGAATGTTGCATCACCCTCCATGGTGGCATAATCCGGAACTGACACGTTCTCAAAGAGGCCTGCTGTCGTTCACATGCATTTTTCCATTTCTCCGTACACAGCATCAAATGAACACTTTTGTCCTTTCTACTGTTTAACAACCTTCTATATTTTACAGAACAATAAATGATCTTTACTCTAATGGCAACAATATTGCATCTTGCTGGGCCTCCATGCCTGCGTAATGTTATGATATATCGCAATTTGTGATCCGTCCTTAGCAATTGTCCAGCAGTTTATAATGGACTGTAGCAAAAATTTTGTGACTTTTTGGTGAAGTTTGGAGACCATAACAAATGGGTCTATTTTTTAAGTTGGATACCAAATAAGTTGTGTGTCAAATTAAGTTCAGTTTTTAAAGTAACGGACTTACAAAAAGACAAACAGAAAACAGACAAATGTACAGACAGAACACAAAAGTATTCAAAAAGAATAGTCAAACATGTTCAGTAATTATAAGCTGAGCAATCCATTGTGTAATTGGGACAAATGTCTGCAGTTCTGAGTGGTATATTGTAAGGAAGGCTGGTGGGATGAGAGAGGTGGAGACCAAAATAAAATAGACTCCTACTTTAGGTTAGAAAATAAATAAGCATCGTATCAAATCTTAATGAAGTTCGTTTCAGGCGTTTTATCGCAAAGCGAGAATAAAGGCAAACAAAGAAGAACAACGTTGAAAAACTTTCGGATGCCAAATTAATAGATTTTCCTCATTAGGTTTTACGGACAATCAAACAAAATAAAAGTTTGCCTGCTTCGCAATGCTAACTCAATACTATATTCTTATTCAATTGTGTAGATCTCACATTTGCCCAAACTCTTAGCATATCTAAGAAATGAGATCTTCCTAATGATATAAAACAAATTTCAGATGAGTGAACAAAGTTAATTTTCTCAAGGGGCAGAATTAGGATAAGTCAGCCTTAGTAAATATCGATTTGTAGATAAATCTAATCTGAATGGTGGTTCCTGTCAAATGACTGAATCGATTTCTCTAGTGGTGGATAAAAGAATCGAATACTTGCAGTCAATCCTCCCACCACTAGTTGAGTCATTTCTCCTTTAAAATATCCCAAATTAAAATATCATGGATCATTGGTGGAGAGAAGGAGATATAAAAAAAAGTGTAGCATACAGTTCACATTTTTCTAGTGATTAGGAGACTGGTAAAGCGGATATAGTGGCTTTCTACAGATCTCACAGGTGAAGAGCATACAATTTATGAAACTGTCATAAAACCATGCATCAAAGTTGTTGTTCACTGTATGAGAAATCCTATCAACAAACTGATAACATTTCTTTCTCAAATTAAACAGTTTCGTGCAGAATTCAAGATACGGATATGGGTATTGAGCAGGAACTTATTTTAAAACTTCAGTCATGTGATGAGTATTTTTTACATTTAGATGAGACAACAGACGTTGCAAACTTATCAATTTTATTAGATTTCGTTTGCTTTTACTATAATAATTCTCTTGATGAAGACATGGAATTCTGTGAAAATTTATAAACCAATTCAATATGGAGAAATGATATTTAAATGTATCGAAGATTTACGAAGATTCTTGGAATAAGTTGGAAGAAATGTGTCAAAGTACGTAGCGATGATGCAAAGTCAACACTGTGAAAGGACAGCAAACGAATAAAAAATATTGGTAATACATGTACGAGTAGTCACTGTGTTCTTCATGGACATTCACTGGTTGCTCACAATATCCCTTCATTTTTCAAATGTGTTTTAGATGAAGCAGTGAAAACAAGATTACTAAAATTTATATGTGAAGGTACGGGCAGCCAACATACATCTTTGTTGGTACTTACTGAAATATGGCTGTCGTACCGCAGAATTTTTGTCAGATTGTTTGAATTACGAGAAGAGCTCGCCATATTAAGTTGTGATCGATATTAGGGGATCGCTTTTGTAGTTGTGTCAAATTGCCTATGTGACAGATATATTCACAAATTGGAATGATGTTTCTCTCTCCCTCCAAGGAAAAAAATCTATACATAATTTCAACACAGAAGATTAATTATTGTCATTATTACGAAAGTTAAAATACTGTATTACGGTTGTTGTTGAAAAAATAATATGAATCCATTTCTAACTTTGAATGACTTTTTACAGGAATCGAACTGTGAATTGCAGTTGAATGAATTCGAAAAGAAATTATTCTTCATCTAAAATCAATAACTGTGGTATAAAATGAATATTTTCCTCTACTAATATATAATAACTATTGGCTTTTCAATCCTTTTAATATTAGAGAAAAGTTACAGAAACTATTTACTTCAAATTGTGAAATTATTTGGATAGTGCAGTGTTAATAATTTCTGTTGTAATAATTTCTATTAAAGTGGAACTGATTATGGTGAAGTAATAATTTATTCAAAAGAACGAAACAGTCATAAACAGATAACAATCAAAGAATGATATTAAGATTAGCACAAAAAAGAAATGTGCACGTATTAATTGTTATCTGAAGTGTGGTCAGATTTCTTTGTTATGTGTAAAATGCGGAATAAGTGCAGTTCTGATGCTAATATGTGATCCGCGATGCTGTCCACAGTGAAAGAGACAAAAGTGTTAAGCAATATGTGAACCTTTGGATTAAGGTGTACATCATTATTTAAGGAAATTCTGTGAATCATTAATTATTAAAACTTATAAATGTTACAATACGTACATCTAGATAAACAATGCGCTGGAATATGACCTTAAATAATGTATATATGAGTTAAATTATATTTGTTTAATTGTTGGTTTGACTGTTTTTATATATAGCTTTTAACTTTATTGTAATAATGGATATTAATGTTACTGCTACTGCATGTTATTTGATGTTCCTTTTATATTAATGTTATCATTCTGTTTGTGATTTGTATCTTTTTGTAAGATCTTTGATTTCTGTTTTCTTTTGCATCTGAAGATGAGGTTAAAAAAACCTGGAAACATGTAATGCAACATTATTTATTTAAATATGTTTTAGTGTTTGGTCTATTTATTTCATTAAATGAGTTTTGGTGTGACTTAAAAGAAGTGTTTCCTGTTGTTCTAGACGAACGCCAATCGAATGCATTCCCATAAGCAAAACCACGATCACGGTATAAAGAGGATAGGTATGTAAGGAGGTAGTGAGGATATTGGTCGGGAAAGGGGAGGGGAGGGCCGTGGAAAGGTAGCTAATCGGCGGGAATTCATCAGTACCCCGCGCCTTTCAGGTAAAAAAGTGGGGCAAAACTCGGTAAAGGGTTAAATGAAAGATTTTATTGCAAGGGAAACTATTAGAGAATATGATAAATCAAGGAAAAATAAGATGCTTAGTCACTCAATAAGTCCGTTAAAATCAGTCCTGGATTGGGGTAGTTCTCAAGAGTAGCACTGGGACCGTTGCTGGTGAGATGAACGGATGGGGGATGGTTCCGATGAAGTCCGCTAGGCACTGCGGAGGTACACTTGTGAGCACTGAATTTGTCTCCTTCTCCCGAAGATGCTCATGGAGATGCGCATGAATCGGCCAGGAGAAAGAAGGAAATGTTGTCGACTTCTCTTCGTGAGGCTGTCTCACATTGCGGCCGTCGTGCACGCACAGCTGGGTTCCTACACTCAACTTTTCCTTGCACGCAGTCGCCGGCCCTTTTCTTCGGAGATATCGGCAGTTAAAGACGAAAAGACGGCTGGGTTGGAGACTGTCGGAATCGCACTTCGGCATGGATCCGCAACGTTGACAGAGAACGTTGACCAACGTTGACGTTGGTCTTCTCATTTGTTCGCCTTTTTGCACACACACTGCCACCGACTTTCATCGGGGTGGCCGCCAAGCAAAAAAGATGCAGGCGTGCAGGTTGCTTCGACGACCGGTACCACTTGCCTGCGTCTCGCCTTCTCGCACGGTGTTCTCCGGGTATCTATCAGTGGCTGCCTCTGATCAAAGTGAATGCGGGCGGGGTTCTTGAAGACCGGGACCGCTGCCGGCGTGAACCCGTGACGCCTTTCCCGAACCTCGCTTCCTCAATGCTGTTTACTTCCTCTCGGGGACCGTCATTATATTCGTCGGAAGGGGGAAGGAGACATTTGATGCGTCGCCTCTGGCACACCACTGTTTGCTACGACATCGGTCCTTTTGTTCCGCCAGTTGAGAGAATTTATGGAGCAATTTACAACAGGGGTAAAGATGGAGAGAAACTTTTAGTTTCCGAAACAATAGGCGCTATGGCCTGATTGACATTGTGTAATTTTAAGTGAAACTTTCGTGAGCTGCTCCCGAAGTCATTAAAGCATTGTGTAAGAGATTTCGGTGCCGAGTTGGCGGAGTCTGACAGCCTTACGGATGCCAGGGCTGGGTACGAAGAGAGAGAGTAAGAAAAGTTGGAAAAATCGAAAAGGAAAAGATAAATATAATTAGAAATATTAGAAAGAAATTAAGATGGCAAAGGGATAAAAGCGAAGCTCGGGTCGCGAATAATGTTCGTGACAGAAGAATAATATCCAAATTTATTCAAAAAGGCAATTCGTTGTTTGTTGTCTTTTAGTACCACGTATTATTTGTGTAAAAGTGGATTTTCTCTCTACGTTGCGACAAAAACAAAAATACAGAAGTTGGATTTCACTCCTATTATTAGAATTCAGCTGTTCACAATTAAACCAAATTTTGAAAAATTATTGAAAGAAAAGAAGTTTAATCCTAAATATTAATTACCAGTTTGAATTAATAATATTTACTTTTGAATTATTAATCATTTTTTTTATTTGTTGCTTTATTTGTATTCAGGAAAAATTGTCAGGTTTCAAATTTTTTTATGAAAATGAAAGGGTCCCATGATTAAATTAAATTGAGATTTTTTTTTTACTTATTATAGAATTAGCATTTTCAATTAATAACTGAATAAGAGAATTCTTGTTATTCCGTATAAATATGCTTCTGCACTTGAGTTCTTTCTGTTTGTACGCTTATCCACGGCTGAATGGCATTTTATAAAATTTGGTTCCTAGCGTATATAACTGGAAATATACGAACACTTCTTTTCGTCTCTGTCACATCTCAAGATCAGCTGGAGTTAAATTTTAAAATTTCGAACAATGCCTATTTATGATCTGGCTTAAATATATGACTTCTCTCCAATGCTGAATGCTTAGTCTCCTCGACTTACTTACTACTGATATATCCTCGCCCCTTTGAGAACAAACTATGAAAAATCTAGATGGCTAATGTTGAAGAACGATTGGAGGGAGTTACACTAATTCGACCAATAATTAACCGATCTTAACCAAACTTCGTAATTAAGAATACAGAATATTTTGTAATTAAGAATCTAATAGTGGTAATATTAGAGATCCGAATAGATATTAGAGGTTTTTTCGAATGGCCAGTACACTAACGGTCCAAAACAGAAATGAAACCTTTAAGAAACATGCATTGCTGAACATTCAATATAATATTGGAGCATTAACTGCTATCGTTCATTTGTTTATTTTTTCGTGTTTGTAATTTTTGATTGAGGTGTTTTTATTATAAACCAATTAATAATCCACTGAATTGTATGAAATTAGCTGTGTGATTGTATACAATAGTTGTATACAGCTTTTCGAACTTTGATATTTAATATATCGAAACTCTTATGTCCTTAAGTAATTAAAAGAATAATGTAATGATTTTACATCAATTTTTATACAGTTTTTAGTTTACTGTGTAGATTTTATTACTTATGATGATTACATCCTCTTTTTTTAAGGTACAATTTTATTAAGATTATAAAAATATTGTCAACTAAAAATATTGTAAATTTACTTTTTATTAAATTAGTAAATGAGGGAAAACAAGAGAATGCACAAAGTGGACAATAATAGTAAAGACATATATAGAGATATATGTATGTAGATTTTAACTATCTTATTGTTAACAGCTGTTTTATTTGGGGCCAAAACTTTCTGATCGAATAAAACTTTATTTTCAGAAACGATTTACTGGTTCCTTAAATTGATAAAGTCTTCCAACGATTCTTTTGTTTTTAAAACCTTTCTTAGAATTTTTAATGTTAAATGTAAATAATTGTTAGTTTTTACTGAGTTTGTTTCTCAAATGGGAATTTTTCGAATCCGACCTTTGTCAAATAACGTTGAAATCTCAGAAAAGGATTTGTCAATACACATAGACTTAAAATATTTTCTTTTTAAATAAATATTAGAAATGAACTTTAGCGTTTCTATATTTCGATTATGAATAATTAATTAGAATCCTGTTGTCGAGATCATAAACAAACATCTCTAATGCTAAAGACATGTAAACTAAAAAGAAGATAAATTCCATAAGGCTTTATTAATGTAAAATCGTTATATTGATTTCGCTGAAGTACGAGGAAAAAGGGCTTTGCAGTAAAACTTAATTTTAGAATGGGCCAATGGATGCCTACAATTTAAAATTAATAAATAAATGTAAGACTGTTTTATCTTTATTTCAATTCCTTTAAAATAAGATTACTGAAGTGTAGTTTCTGGAATTATACTGTTTACTACAAAGAAATAGTAGTTTAATATTTAACATCTGCAAAACGACTGCGATTCCGCACATTATTCCTTAATCTTTCATTTATGCGTGGGCGATTTAGTCATTTCCTGTCAATTTTTAGCTGTTCTGAAAGTTCAGTACAAATAAAAATTATTTTCAATAGGATGACAAATCTAAACTAAAAAATGAACCTCGAGAAATCTAAACTAAAAAAAATATATATATATATATATATATATATATATATATATATTTAAAATGAAGAAAAAAAAATTCACGGGTTGGCCTCCGCCAGCCTCAATGAATTTGTTTGGCGCCATTTTTGGTTACTGACCCCGAAATTGTCATTTTTACTTTCATTTTCACTTGAAACGTTTCTTAGTTATTGCAATGCAAACTGAACCAAACTTTCGTAAACTCACTCTAACGATACAAATGCAACGCTTGACTATTACATCCCACTGTCTCAAGAATGGTAAACATGAAAGAAGGTAGTGGCGTACTTAGTATAGGAGTACGATGGAGAATAACTTTTCACTAATATTGATGGCAGTAGGTGTGTTTCATACTTTCATATTCCAATAGTTATGCAATAACAGCTATACTTGCATTATGACATTACGTATCTGTTGGCACCAATGTAAAGTCTAAAATTTAATTTAATTTTAAGTTGATACTACCAGGCCTCAGCAAATACTTAGATCGGCGGGTCGCGGGTTGTGTATCCCTGATCTAGGATTTTTTCCGTATTGTGGAATAGATCACCTGCATTTCACCAAAGGTTTCTTCATGCCAAGGGTTAAGAGGCAGAATTGGAAAGAAAATTGTTGTCTTCAATTAGAGATCATTTTAAGTGGCCATTATTTGCGTCTTTCAGGACGACTCTGTTCCTTGTAACTGAGAGAAAAATGTAATCAGGCACTATGAAGGAATTTGCTATTGAGAAACAGAAACCAAAAGACCCACTGAGAACTTGAGAAAGCCATTCCTATTCCTATTTAGAACTATGAATTCCAGTTGGACTACATTCAGAACTGGAGTTTGTCAATGTCTGGATGACGTCATCAAGACCAGAGGTGGTTCAACAAAATAGGCATCAACAAAATAATTTGCATTTGGTGATATATTAATTAATATTTTTTTTGAAAATGATAGTTTGGTGAAACAACTGGAGAGCTTCTGGTGAATTCTATGAATTTTTGAAGGGAAATATTCTGTTAATAATGATTTTTTATACGATTTTTAGAACATTTCGAGAGAAACTGCAGAATAGTTACTTTACGTGTGTTTCTTGTCAATTAACGTAATTTGTAATCGTCAATTGCCGCAGAACTTTGAATTTTTAAATGATGCAGTTTCTTTGTACACCTGCAGGAATATTTGAATTGGAAGAGATTTTTAATTAGGTTTATGATGTATTTAAATTGTGATAGTTTATTTACTACGTTGATAGTAAGATATTTTACTATTACAATGTCACTTTTACGTGTGTTGCACATATCAATTAATCAATCCAAAAATAGCCGACACACCTAATTAAAAATCATCTTAATCATTTTAAAATGTTTTTTAATCAGTTGTGTCGGCTATTTTTGGATTAAATTAAATGTTATACTATTAGTTGGGGAAATATATCTATAGAAGTATCGAAAGGTCCTAGGAGAAGTGGAAATATTTTTAGGGTTTAGCATTTACCGGTATTCATTGCTACTATTTATCTAGTTGATAAATTTCAAAATTTTCTTGACATTAAAAAAGTTAAACTTACTTGTTAGTTATATTTGTTTCGTTTGTTTTTTTAATCTGAATATAGCTTATCTTGTTATTTCAATTGGATTCACTGGGCTGCTTTTACACCTAATGGATTCTATCAGGACAGGTTCAGGTTTGAAGGTATTTAAATGCATGCCTAGTATCACATAATATAGTTAATAGACTGACGGTAAATAGGGTGACAATTAATGACATTTCTACTCTATTGATTACATGAATCATTTTTATTATTTTAATACTAATAAGAAGTTTTAATGTTTTAATTCAATTCGAAAATTCATGAAAATTCTACTTATAAACGAGAATGTTGGTGGCACCATCTTGTGATCATTTTCTGTTTCAATCTTGTGATTTGAAGCGTAGTTACTAATTGAATTTATCCCTTTCGGAAATCTAGCCCCAGTTGTAAATTTGGGAATTTTCCCTACGTATGTATCTTAAGACGATATAATGTTTCATATTTTACCGTTATCTTTCTCTACTATTTCAAAGAAATGGGATGTTACAGTATTTGACCCCAGTCACCACTCGAAAAAGCTTTTTCTTGTTCTGTTTTTCTGTAAATAAGATATGAGGTTCTTTGTTTGTAAAATCTGAGACCTTCTATCCGAAATTCTCAATTATTTTTCCAAGAGTCTCCTAATGGAGAACGAAACACGAAATGGTTTCAACATCTTCCTTCTCTATTCCAGATGTGTCGGCCGTTAAGACTCCATTATAACATATTTCTCTCTCTCATGAGATCATTTTTGACAGAAGCACAGCACTTTTGGGCGATGACTACATTTCAATAGCCTTTCCTTGTATAAATATTTTATTCCAATTCTGCATTTCTGTATTTCTACTAAGATAAGAACAATGTTTATACTTATTCTCATAGGCGAATTGTTTAGGACTTTCTATTGTCAATAGAAAAATGTAAAAACAAAAAGCAAAGAAATAAACTGTTTCATAAACTGTTATTCCTTAAGATTTTTTTTTTAATTGATGAAGTAACATTGCACTACATAGCCTATGTATCTGCAGGATGTTTTCTCACTCTTACTTGCCAATATCAGTTCATTTTCCAATGTAAAACAGGTAAGTCATACAGTAGTAAAATTTAAATTTTCAGTTTAGCTCAAGTTTGTGGCAATAAGGCCCGAAGTGAAGAAGTGTTTGGTTAATACTGGAATTAAATCGTGGACTTAAATTAAAATTTTAATTTCAAACTAACAATGAGTGTCGACAAGTCAAGAAGATAGAGATTGCTGTGGGTGTGACTAGATAGGTGTTAACTGAAAGTTTTACCTCAGGTAGTTTTGGTACCAAATAAGTCCGACTCTACAATGGTAATTTACAAGTTGATGTCTTAAAACAGATTAGGAATGACATTGTCTTCAAGATACTATTACAAGATATTTCACTTTATAATCTTCGGTATTAGCTTCTTCGTTGTTTACCAAATATTTTTTTTTTTAGATGTAAGAAAAGGAGATAGTTAACCATTGTTATTTAGTTTCATAAAGAGATTTCATGTTTGAATGTACAACAAGTTTAATTATCATCAAGGAAAAACAAAAATTCTGAGTTTATGTTCCTATTTCACAATGAGGACAATAATACAGATATCCAAGTCTGCCGAGAAAACTTCGAAAATAACTCCTCCAGGAATATGCACAAATTATGACTAAACAGAAAGAGGTAATGAGAGATTAATTTAATGCTTACTTAGATTTCACGGTTGATTCCAGCTAAAATGTAAATTCTTCCCGTGTCTTTAAAAGCAGAGAAGACGACACAGATTGAAACTGATAGCAACACCCAAAATAAGCAGCATTTCTTCAACAATCGGATCTTCTTTTCTAGAATAGGGGTCTTAATGGTAAACACTAGATGAGCATTAGGAGACTCTACACTTTTAGCTCTTATTCAGGTGACCACAACAAGAGATTTATAATACTGTTATACAGAACCTTCTCGATTTCTGCTAACTCCTATCCCGCTGATTCGATTATCCGCGTCTGTAATAATGTAAACCCCATCGCCTTACACTGCCATTTCACGTCCATTTGCGGTCACCCGAAAAAAAGCCTGAAAGGTCTATGACGCATCGCCCACACGAGCTCCACCTAAGATAGCTGCGTTCTTCTACTGCATTAATAAGTTTGCACGTGTTTCTGGTAACTTTCCACTTGTTTTCAGTTTTTACACTGTTTTTGTGATTAATTTATTAAATTTAAAAACAATTCGATATCGTATAGGAAGCGTTCTTTATCAAAACGGTTTAAGAAATGATATTTTAACTATGGGTAGTGAAAATGTAAATTAAAGAGGATCCGGAAGATTAGGAGGAAAATCCAACCTCATTTTTCCATAGGATCAATACTTCAGTAACCTCAGGTTTTCTGGGAACAAAACCCCCGTAGTTATCAAGAATTGTTTGTTTAGTTCAGTGGTAATTAGTAAAAAAAATAAAAGAAACAAATATATGTTAGTTTACAATTATTTAACGTGCGTTGATTAATTCAAAATGATTAAAATTTAGCCAAACGCACAAATATTTTAAAAAAGTTTTTAAAATATTTGTGCGTTTGGCTAAATTTTAATCATTTTAAATATATGTTAGATTCTGTTAAAATAAATAACATACAAGATTTGGTTATGTAATGTAAAACCTAAAGATAATTTATAGAAATTTTAAATATAAACTAGTATTTCAACTAATTATAATTTCTGGGATATTATCACATTTCATGTAGCTTCATTAGGAGATTTTTGTTCTTTGAAATTGTCTGATTTTAATTGTTTTAAGTGAAAACTGCATCTATTCCTTTATCATTTTCATCCGAACGAATACAAAAGGTTTTTATCGAGTAGATAAAAGTTTTCTCCAAAGATTAAATTTACAGAAGTGTGTTTACTCAAGAATTATTTGAATGTGTTTTCGAACTGAAAAATTGAAAAATACTCAGGCATTCTTCTCGTCTTGATGACTGAGATTTAAACGATGGAGAGATCAAATTAATGAAATTATCTCAGAAGAACTTAGACGAGAATTTGTAGCATCTAAACATCCTAAAGCAGCTGGTCCTGGTTGAATTGGTTATTAACAGTTCCTAATTTAGCGGTTATATTGTTCTTTAGATTGATAATAATTAATTTTTTTCATAAAGTATTTATTAGGAATTAGTGGATGGGTACCAGTCGCTTCATGGGAAAAAGCATTTTATTTATTAATTTTGAAACCCTAAAACTATAAACTAAAAATAAAAAAGAATAAAATTTAAAGCTTAAATTCTGAAAAAAACTATGCATTGAGTATTCAAATCCATTTTAAACAGTAGAAATATGTTGCCTGGCAAACGCACAGCCGAAATTATATTGTTGTTGACAGCATCGACCGTACAACAATACTCTTGTTGCCAGGGCAAGCGCTATGTTGCGAAATTATTCGTGGACGTACGCACGCACAATTTTCTTAATAATACAGATTAAGTAAGAATGGGAATTCGTTATCTGATGAGTGGAATTGACCTTATATCCAATCTATACATAAGATACAGGATGACCACAAATAAATATAGAGGAGTAAGTGTAATGGGATCTATCAGAACAATCTTTAGCTGGAGAAATTGAAGAAGAATAGAAGTCATTTCATCGCTAATATGTCAGAAGAGAAATCTGGTAAAAATGCAGAAAATCTTTCTTTGATAATGTGTTTTGCTTACGACAGTTACCTCAAGAAATGGTTGCGATGAATCAAGAACTTTATTTAGGTTTAGGAGACCTTCAAAAACTGATTCGATGCCTAGAAGAAAATTATGGCAAGATTTGAGAACACTCCATCCGTACAATCTCAATTATCTATTGCAAGATAATATTCACTCCATCCGTACAATCTCAATTCTCTATTGCAAGATAATATACACTCCATACATACAATCTCAATTATATCTATTGCATGCACCCCACGTTTTTCGTTTTAAATCTTACAATTATTTTCATAGCTATTAAAACTGTACAATCACAAATTTTCAGGATTAACTGTATGGGGCTAGGAAAAATTATTTTGTACTTTTTAATCCGTTTTAAAAACGTGGTATATTCAAAAAAACAATTTTTTGTAATTAATTATTCATCTGTGAATTTCTTTGTCTCCATCTTATGAATCTTGACTTACCAGCAAAAACCTCCTATTCCCACGCATTGCACGTGCTTCTGACAACTCAATTATGGCGCCACTTGAACTATTCAATTGAAAAATCTATTCGAAGTTAAACGATGATTCCCGATAGTTTCCAAGAGCTACAACTTCATGCAGTGAACAGTAATCTATTGTTATGTTAGAAATCTATTGTTATGTTATTGGCAGTTTCAAACAACTGCTTTGAGTAATCATCTTACAAATTGAATCACCTTATCTAGTCATTGAACAACAGCCTTCAACATTGCGTCCGTGGCCAAACCTAGGCAGGGGCGCAGAAAGGTAAAATGTCATAAATTTAATATTTCGCCTACAATAATCTGACAGTGCGGATAAAAAATATGTGCCTGTAGCTTGGTAAAGTTTTGTTATGAAATTATTTGATATGAATATATTTTTTTCTTTTCATTGAAAGAATAAAAAGAGTTCCTGAAATAACTTGAACCACTTGAAAAAACCTAAATTGCATTTTCCTTAAATTTTGAAATTCTTCTTTTTCGTTTTTTTTTTTAATCGTGAAAATACAATAATAAGCAATTTTTGTTTTAATTACAATATCTACAGAGTCGAAAGAGTATTTTTTTAATAAATAATTAAAGCCGCAACGCCTACGGAAGTTGTCGAAATCCAAATTAAATTTAATCATATTACAGTTCATAGTATACATTAAGAGAATTAATAAAGATTAGAATTCATTGTTTAAAATAAAAATCTAACGTTTCTGTAGTAACAGTTTTCTGTGGGAATTTTTTTGTATCCTTGTAGGTCAAAGAAGAAATCTAAGATACAACAGTTATTGTATGATTTAAAACAATTTAAGATACAATAATGTATTGTACGTAAATGTGTATAATGAGCTTCAAGAAGATTCATCCGATGGATCGAAAGTTATTAGAAAGAGAATTAACATAGTAATAAACATATTAATTTGATAAAGAAACTAAGCTAAATTTTAATTTTAGGTATTTTTTCAAATATTTTCAGGTATTTCAGCTAATGAGGCGTGATATATCGAAACAGATCTATCCTGGGATGCCTAATGTTATCTGTAGAAGAAGCCTACATTTGCTAAAATACTGTCATGTACCGCAGTAAGAGTGAAAATTGTTTGAACAATTATTTTAGGAGAGAAAAGGTTAGAGGTTTCCTCTTCTCCGTAGAAGTTTCATATTGAGGTTCAGTTTATACATAAAACACCTTTCTGATGCTTATCCACTAAGGACACAACAGGGTCAATCCATACAAAACGGTCCAGAAAATATTAAATTGGTTGCTCGACCATTTAAAAAAAAATGATTTTTCTACTGTTGTTACCCCTATGCATGGGTACTTCAGAGCAGGCATTATTTTTTTTTTTTATATTTGACTTCGTTTAAAAATGGCGTCCATTGATGTGTTATGGTTTCCGGCATTTTTGGCCTTTGCACACAGTTGCGGTAAATTTGATAACTTAGCTAAACAAAATGATAGAAAGCCACGGTAAAAAACATTATTTTCAGCACATTACAAGCTACATTTTATGTCCTATATCTTTTTACCATATTTCTAATGCAAATGGCTGAAATTTAGAACCGAAACCGATATTCGCTTTTGAACAAAAATCAAAGTTCCGGTTTTTTTTTTAGCAGGAAGGAATGAAATTTCAAAACTATAAATTTTTTTGAGAAAAGATATACATCCAAAAGTTTAGCAAAAAATATTTCAGCTCTGTTATTGGCTTCCTTAATTATAGCTCTTGAAAAATGCTCGTTTTTCATTTTTTTCAAAGTTTGAGCCCCAATATCTCTGGTGGGGGACCTAATAAAAATTTTATATTTACACTATAAAGAGAACTTTATGAGAGGTAACTGTGAAAAAAATTTTGAGTTTGACATTTGAGTTAGATACCTATGTATCTAACTTAGGTATCTAACTCAAATACGAAACTTAAATATCAAACTCAAAATTTTTTTCACAGTTACCTCTCATAAAGTTCTCTTTATACTGTAAATATCAAATTTTTATTGGGTCCCCCACCAGAGATATTGGGGCTCAAACTCTGAAAAAAATGAAAAACGAGCATTTTTTCAAGAACTATAACTAAATTAGGAAGCCAGTAACAGAGCTGAAATATTTTCTGCTAAACCTTCGGATGTATATCTTTTCTCAAAAAAATTTACAGTTTTGATATTTCATTCCTTTCTGCTAAAAAAAAAACCGGAACTTTGATTTTTGTTCAAAAGCGAATATCAGTTTAGGTTTTAAATTTCAGCCATTTGCATTAGAAATATGGTAAAAAGGTGTAGGACATAAAATGCAGCTTGTAATGTGCTGAAAATAATGTTTTTTACCGGGGCTTTCTATCATTTTTTTTTTAGCTGAGTTATCAAAATTACCGCAACTGTCTGCAAAGGCCAAAAATGCCGGAAACCATAACACATCAATGGACGCCATTTTTAAACGAAGTCAAATAAAAAAAAAATAATACCTGTTTTGAACTACTCATGCATAGGAGTAACAACAGTAAAAAAATCATTTTTTTTTTAAAGGATCAAGCAACCAGCGCTGGACCGTTTGGTATGGAATGACCCAAGAGCGGTCTAAGCCGCTTTTCTTAAAAATGTCGAAACAGATAATTACAGAGTTACAAATTTGTCTTTTCTTAGAATTTATAAAACACTATTTTATTGGTTGTGGTTATTAAGTGATCACTTAAGTATTAAGTGATTGTATTCATAACGTGAATACAATATAACATGTTTTAGGATTAATAAGTTTTAGAGATATTGTTGCATTGAGAAAATGCTACTCAATGAGATTGCATATTATCAACTGAATGCTGTCCCCTTTAAGATAAAGTGGAACAGCCAGGTGTTATATTATTTGCCCTGACCTACCCTGGAAAAATGTATTTGTCCATCCTTGTTATCGGAACCAAAGACAGTGTCAGGGATTGGTGGAAAACAAGTTTAGTTTGACTCCAGTAATCATTGGAGAGAGCGAATCGGGCGTTTTTGGTTTTCGTACCAGGAAAAGAGTGGTTTCTGAGAAAGAAACAGAACAAGAATCTTTCCATGAACTTTAAGGGACAGCAACTTGAAATCCTCGGAGAGTTGTGACGACGGTGAAGGTATTCGTGAACGCAGAAAGGACCGGACGTTAAAAGGTAAATGCTTTCAATTTAGTGAGTTAAGTTAAACGGATTGGAATTGATGATCTTAAATTAACGGTTTGAAATTGTTTGGAATTTATTGATCTTAATGTGGAGGAATTCAAATTAAATTCTCTGAATTAAAAACAGTTGGGGAACAGTTTATACAAAGAACTAATAAACTGAGAACTAGATGTAATAAGTCAGTGTAAGGAGGGGAGAATGTGTAAAGTGTCTTTACTCCGTAAACGAAAAGATACAAAGTAAGAGATGTCACTACGAATAATATATTTTCAGTGCTTGAAAATACAGTGCAAGAGGTAAGGTTAAACCATGCTACTATTATTAATGTAGACACAGTGCAAGAAATGTCTAGGTGAAAATAATCGTTACTGAACTTTAATGAATGTATTCCTCATAGAGGAGAATGGAACTAATCCAGATAGTTTAGATTGTTTCTAATCCCTATTTGTCCATTAGACCGGAAACTGAGCAGCAATATTATAATTATTCTAATGATCCTGCAACATCTGACCTTGCTTAGTTCAATGTTGCACTGAAATGTTGCACTTGTAGTCTGCACAGAAGAAAGGAGAATAAATTTAATTGTATAAATATAGGACGTTTTGAATATAATGAAACATTATTGAATAGTAAGAGTTTTGTACAAATTTTAGTATGCTGTTTTCATGATTATACAAAATTACATGTAGTCAGGAATGCCAAAAAAGAGTTTCTTCATCCACCCTATCTATCTGATCATCTTCAGTTCTATTTTCGCAAATCAAGAGTATTGTAAAATGAATGGTAAATGGATAGTACATATTGCGAAAGGTTATAAATATCCTTATTTTTTGTTTGGATTTATTGATCTTATTGTTTTGAAATATTTTGGGATAAGATTACAAGTTTTCAGATGAAGTGTATGTTTATCCCTTTTTTTTCCCTTTAACAAGATTTTCATAGTAACTTTACTCTTCATCCGAATAGGAGTAATTAACACAGTATTTCCATGGATGCTCATTAGAGCATCTCAATGTTGTAATGGGACTGAAAGTAACAGGGTCCTTATCCTCAGTGCGTTTACAATTAGTAATTTTGTCAACTAATAGTTGTGCTGCCTTTCAGTAACATGAAATCGTTTTTTACGTGTCCTACTATTTTTGATTAGGTCCAGTTGGTCTCGCAACGCCGGAGCCTTACTCCCGCGAGGTAAGGGCCTCCAAAGGCCTATAGTAGGACGTTATCGTTTTAACTAATTTTGGTCACTTGTATCCACTCCACAGGGATACAAATGTATTTTTCACTTTTTTTTTATTGTTCCAAAAATCCCTATCACATGATAAAAATAAAACCTATGTTCAGATATAGATACTTGTGTTCTATTTCTTTAACATATTCTTTGTGAATAATCTGTAACCAAAAAAGTCACTAACGACATATTCTTGTTTTTTGTAAAGTAATTGTAAGAATATATACAATTAATTTATGAATATTTTTAAGATTGTTGTTGGGGGGGTTTTTATTGACGATGCTCCTTGTGACGTAATATTTAAATTATTACTTTACCTTTTAAAATTTACAATTGAAGCCTTTTTAATTTTGAATCATAAAATAAATACTTATTAATTTATTCCGCTTCAAAAAATTATTTGTATGAATTGTAAATTTCAAATAGTAAGCTTACAATTTTTCTGTCGTTCTTCAATTACTTCCAATTTTAATAATAATAAAAAAGAAAAAAAAAAAAGAGGACAGTTTTGTTGTTACTGGAAAAGAAGAATACAAGAAAAAAAATATATATATATTGATATGCAGATTTTATTTTTCTAAACTGAAAGTAGCTTAAATTATAAAAGTTAATGGATTTATATATTTTTAATTTTATTTTTATTTTTGCCTACTAGAAAAAACACGAAAAAGAAATAAAAAAGTAGAAGCAAAAAGAAAATTTAAAAAAAAGAAAAAAAAAAGAAAAGAAACTGTTTAGCATATAAGACATGGATTAAAAAAAGAAAAAAAAAGGTTTAAAAAAAAAAAAAATTTGTCAGGTAGCTGACGCGAACCTGCAACCTTTAGTTCTATATCGCAGCCTCTTTATCGATTGAGCCATCGCTGAACTTCCTGTTTCGATTGGCAGACACGAAGCCTTTGTGTGTAAACACCGGAAATGCTCCAAAAATCATTAAATATCTCCAAAACGCTTGAGTGTTGGACCCTAAAACCTGGTATATTTTTGAAGTACTTCATGAGTACTTTCACCTCCCAAAACGGCATCAATTTTGGTGACGTACAACTCATGACCTCTCCTTGTAAGCGTACTGAAAAAAAAATATTCTTAAATTCTTTTTTCCTGACGTTCCCATTCAATTCTGATGAAATCGGTTATGATAATGTTCTACATATCTTCTCTTTTGATTCATTAGCAGTTACAAGGTGAAAAGCAATACTAATTTCTCTTTAATCTCCTTAATAATTTCCTCTGGATTATAGAGTTTGTGAACTTCAAAAGTCCTACCACTTATAATAGATAAAGATCACTTTTTCCATCCGTTTTGCACATATCACAAAAATTTCGTCAAAAAAAAAATCGTCACAAAATCTTTAATCACAATATTTAATGAATACAACTATCAGCGTCATAATCTCGAAATACTTAAATATTTTCTCTCTATATACTGTCTTTCCATTTTTAAAAAATTTTTTTGCTGTCAAAATTTGTGAAATTTTTATCTTACTACTGTAGTTACCGGACTGTAAAACGAGGTGGAGACACCTCGACTTCTTTTCATAAATTTTATTAGAGAATACTGATGGATTATTAGACAACGAATTTAAAATCTTTTTATTTATAATAATGTTCTGATCAATTAGTTAGGAAAGCTGAAGGACCCAAAGACCGTTAAGACAATAAAGTTTGGAATCTAAATCCGATATAACAAAAGGATTCTGATAGGGTTGAGCTGAAGAGTTTTTAAAAATATGAAACTTCTGGAGATGGAAATTTCATTGAATAATGAAAGTTTTCAAAAGTAGGCTGTGAATTCTTAAGATAAAATTCAGCTTCAGTCTTTAGAATTTCAAGATAAGCCAAGCTTCTGCTACGGAAAACCTACAAACTAAAGGGAAATGTTATCACTCTCTTTTAAGTCTTAATATTGAAAGCCTACAAACTAATTTCCGCAAGAAGGAGCTAATCTTAACTTAAAACAAGGCGTGAATAGAATTAAGAAACCAGAAGACTCTGAAAGGAAACTAATGACCTATCGAAAGTTTTCTTTGAATGAAGCCAGGTAAGATAAGAGAATCTGAGAAACGCAAGTTTCTTCACGAAATTATGCATTTGGCCTAATCACAAAAAAATTAAAACTACAAAAAAAAAATCTTTATCAATATCTGAGGCTAATTCATTGAGTTAGAGAAAGATACATGACGAGTGACTATAAAAACAGTAAAGCTTTTACAGTAATGTTTAAAAATGATGATAAAAATTATAGTTTTTTTCTTTATATATAAAGGCTCTTAGTCATAGTCATTCTAAGAAAGAAAAAGCTAATATAAAAATTGTAGTATTCCCAACTACTTGTTTATTGAGAATATAGGTGTTGACCAGGTGTTTACTAGATAACATCTCACAATACCTGTTTCACGCTTAATTGTCTATCATCAGGATGATCCTAAAGAGTGGAGACGGTGAAGTTTCTTAAAAGTTAAGCATATTTCAGAAACGGTTTGAGATGAAACAAAGAAATTTAACAATTGTTAAACCTGGTGGCAACAATTGGAACTAAAATATTGTTGTGCATAATAATGTCAAATACTAGAACTATGAGATGTAAACGAGAGGACGGTGAGGGGATGGGCAAATATTGTTAAAGGATACTTCTACGGGGTTTTCGGATAGATATAGATGTGTAATGATCACATGATTTTTTTTTAAGATTGAAGTGGTAGGGTTGTGGAGAAGGGCAGAAAGGGGTGGGAACTCTTATATTCTCCGATCTCGAGTTACAAAATTCAAGTATTACATTACTTTGTACTTGGGTGATTTTTCTTTTAGAAGTGGAAAACTTTCGAAGTGATTTCTTTCTCATCCATACGAAGAACGGTGATTTTACTAGTCCTACAGATATATATTCCTCTATTATTATTTATATATTTAAACGAGTGAATCATAGGATTCTATTGCTAATCTTATTTGTAATTTAAGGATGGCTGAGTAATATTGATAATAGAAATAACTCGTTTAAATATACAAATAAACATTAAATCAATTTTCCTTAGAAATTTTCCGAAAAATCCTAAATAAATATACATCAAATTAATAACATCAATTTATAAGAGTTTATTGTTTTTGTAGGTTTCCTATTGTTTATTATTGATAACATCATTGGTTGAAAACTTGTGTTACCAGAATATTAAGTAAGACTTGAAGTGCAGGAAATAATTCGGAATTTTGGAGAACAAGGAGGATTGTAGCCTTCAACTAAATGAATCTCATGAGTAATAGCTAATTGACTGGCAATTCATTGGTGTTTTTTTTAATTATCAGAGAATAAATAACCGAAATTGAATTTTCGTAAATTCAAAAAATAACCAGTAAGTTTAGCTGAATTATAATCAGTTACTGTATTTTTAATTGAGTAGATCCTTTATTTGTGTTAATTTCATTTAAAATTCAGAATCTGAAGAGTGAATTTAAAAAAGTGGAAATGCCTAAATCATTGGTAAAAGTCAACTCTTTTCAGGAAATCCAAGTCAATAAAACCTTCTGAGATGTCATTGATTTTTTTGCGTTTGTCAGAGATGTCTGGTTAAGTGTTTGGATTAATTCGTCTTTCCTCTCACTTGTCTTCTCCTCAAGAAAAGAAAAAAAAATCATCTCTGGTAGCAATTCTGTAATTCTGAATTCTTGATTCTAAAAATATTTCTATAGACAATTAATATAAAAAATAACAAAGTAGAAACAAAATTGCAAGAATGATTTTATCTTCACTATTAAAGAGAAATTCTTTTCTCTCATTTTTAGGATAAGAAATTAATCTTTAAATAAATGGAAAGGATAGAATTAATAAATAAACTATTTAACTTTCTGTTCTTTAAATATTTTTTGTAGATATTTTAAATTTAACACGTGTTAAACATATACTACTATTCTATTGGTGCAATTTAACTAATGGGTCCGATAACCGAGGGGTAAGGGCGCTGGAGGTGGCGGATTCGATCCCAGTGAAAGGCGGGGATTTTTCCACGCTCCATTCTTACCCTCCTCCATTCTTCTAAGGTCTACCAGCCCTCTGAAGAATGGGTACCGACTTTCTTTACCGGGGTTAAAGGCGACCGAGCGTTGGACTGACAACCCAACCTGAACTTAGTCCTGTTGGTAAAGAAGCACCGGATCTCCCATCACCCCAAGGGCCAGCATTGGTCTATACAGGGATTCTTGAACTTTAACAAGTAAATTTCCATTCAATTGAAACATTCATGTTTTAATAATTAACATTTATTTTTATTAATTTTTTGCTTTGATATTTATTCTGTTTCCTATATGTATGTTATAATATTTGATATTTTATTCTTTTAATTTAAATGAGCATAAAAAGATCTTAATCGGAAAAAATAAATATTAAAGAAAGTCGTGTCAAAATATTTACTAAGGGATCTAAAATCTTCTTTCTAAAGACTTCAACTACTTCTTAGTATCTGACGTTTATTCACTTTCGTTGACGAAGTGATTAAGATAAAAGCTTTCAGTTTTAAAATTGATAAAGAAGGAAGTCAGTTCACAGTAGTAAATTTGGAAACTATTTGATTTTTTTTTTACATTGGGAATTTATCTTTCTGAACAGGAAATCATCCACATTGTATTCTTTGATGACAAACTATTATATAGGTGAGATACACATAGTAGGGGAGACCGGGTCAGAGCGGTCCACTTTTTTTTGTTGAATTTTTTTTGTTTTTTTGTTAAGAGATTTTCCGTTGCATTTGTTTTTGTCAGAATCGGGAACTATTCAAGAATGTAAATACTTGATTTCATTTCATTATCTTCATAAATAAAATTGGTATTAATTCCCGCAAAGCAAAAATGGTAGTGTGGTCCAACCTGCCCCGACCACGGGGCAGGCTGGACCACCCCATGGGGCACGTTGGTCCGGGTAAGAATAACAACAATTAAAGTAAGATTTTTATTGAATATAAAATAATATGCCATTTAGGATATCATGAAATAAAGTTTAATTTAACATAGACTACGTAAGGTATTACATATTCAAGTGAAAATTTAAAATAATCATTATGCAGTTGAAAGTCGTAAATGAATAATATAAAATAGGTTTACATTGAATTAATTAATCACTTTCACTAGAGAAATCTTCTTTGCAGTTGAGGCATTCGTAAAATAAACCCCGAATATACAGGGCTACGCAGGAACTATGGGCCCATCTCTTGCATTGCGTATATTGAATCCACTCCTGCCATGGTTTGCTTTTTTTAAAGTTCTTCAAACAGGAGAGGCGCACAGCATCTTCATCATCTTCATCATCACTAATCACCTGTAATTGTTTCCTCTTTATCTCTTTTCCTTTGCTTCTATTTGTTTTTTTATGTTTATGTTGCTTTTCGAGACTGTTGACCGAGTCATGTTTTTCGTTGCTACTCTTTCTTTTCTTTCTTTAGATTTTCGTTGCTCTTCTTGCAGAGCTTTTATTACTGGCGTATCCGTCAGTATTGCCGTTGACCTTTTTTTGTTCTATATTAAGATTATATTGTTATTTATGCCATTTGTTAATGCTTTCTAATGTAACAAAGTGTGTATAGAATTTATATTTAATTTAGAGTTTCACTTACTGAAAATTCACTTACTTAGGGATGTAATTGTGTGTGTGTGTTTTAGAATACGTTCCCTGTCCTGAAATGTTTAGACTGACTGGGTGTACTTTTTGCCCATGTGTTTCAGATTCATCAACTGATCTGATTTTTCCCGCCAGAGTGTACTTAACTTTTCTCTTTTTGTTCCCATGGGAAAACGAAACAGATAAAACCACATGTTCACTCAATCAACGCAGAACTGTTTTTTCGAAGTTTTTCTTTTTCTTTCGCACAAATTGTTTTCTAAATAAGCTCAAACCATTAAAATAATATTTAATCATGAAATATCACAATAATAATATACAAGACTTTACCAAATACAAAAAATTTAAATACATAATTACAACAATACAATTATTAAAAATCAAAATATATTCCCTCAGAGACCAAGATTTTAATCGTGTCATGTTGCCAATTCCCCAACGTGACAGTTTGCATAGTTTTTAGTTAGAATTTAATAACAGTTAAATATATAAATTGGCTATTTTCGAAGATTAAGATGCCTTCGCACGAAGTCTTCCCCTATTACGGTACTTGCTGAGAGAAATTACTAAAGGGGTAATATCCTTTAATAATATAGGCTACACACAATATATAATAGCCTACATAAAAAAATATATAATATAATACGTAATAATATAATACAATATAATATAATAGGCCTAATAAATATATAATATAGAAAAAAAAATATAATGTACAGTGCCAAAATATTTTATTGTAAAAACAGCGGGGCAGAGCGGACCACTGGTCCAATGTGCCCCGTGTCGTTCGGTCCACTCTGCCCCATCGCCAGTTTGGCGTTTCCTTGAGTTGTAATTATCGACTACTTCAAGTATTCAATTCATACTATAGCTTAAAATGATCTTTAGATTGCCGCCTTTAATATGCATATTGAGGTTGTGTTATTCAATGCATCGCTGAACGGCAATATTAAAGTAAAAACAACACTAAACATTTACTTACCTGAACAAAAAAACAAAACAATCTATCACCTCACTGTCACCAATCAGCCGAATTCACTGACGCTCTTGTGGTAGCAGCGCCACAATGGCACTGACCTTCTATCCGATTTTTGGCACATTCTAGCGTCTATACGAATTACGAAAGTCAACGGTCCGCTCTACCCCTACGTCCACTTGGCCCCGGTCTCCCCTACTGCTTTAAACTGTTACATGAATGAGATATGATAAGCATTAAAAAAAAAGGCTTCTCCATTGTTACATTTTCACGACTATAATGGAGATAAAAGAATAATTTACTAACACATCAATTAAATCATTGACCTCTGTTTCGAGATCTAAGCTGTTCAACAATTATGCTTTTGATAATAACCAAAAATGGAAAATAACTTTTCTAGGATAATAAGTCACAATAGCTCTGATTTCTTGATGGAAGATTTTGGAAAGAACGAATATATCCTTCGGTATCAAGATTTATTCCAAACTTAATGATATTGATGGAAAAACTTGAAAACATTGATGAAATAGATTTGAATGTATTTTAAAGCGCTCAGAAAAGTTAAGATTTGATAAATTTTGCAGTGTAAGACATTAAATTCAGTCTTGAATAGTTTCACTGCAATCATGAAATCTTTTTGGAATTCTTAATTCTTCGTTCCATTCGTAATTTGATTAAAACTGAGGAATGGAATTTCATTGTCCCATAAATCTTAGCAGTGACCTCTTTGACGAATGACTTGAACAGCATTTCTTGAATAATGGAATATTAATTTCATTTCGTTTTGTCTCTCCTTTCTTTAGTTACTATGGTTACTCTCAATAACAAATAAAGTTCATTATGGTTGGAAATTCCTTAATCAGCTGTTGTTAAGCTTCGGGGTCTGTGACATTTTCTCAAGCGATCTGTAATGGTCAGTAGATTGATTTACTAATATATTATTGTTCTTTTATCTGATTTTTAAGAAAGTTTAAAATATAAAATAAAGTTCCTGACGGAACTTAATTTTTACTTAACTAAAAAAAATTTTTTTTTTTTCTAAAAACCATTTTATTTGTAAATTACAATATCTGCTTATTAGAAACAGTATAAATTTTCCATTTTATAAAAATATTACATAAATGTACTTTGTTTAAATAATGGGGGAGATCAAATTGTTTACTCATTGATATCCTGAAACAGCTTTTCGCGCTCTTTACAGATCATCAGCCAGAATCAGTCGCCAGTAAACAACGAGGTCTCAGTACTGAGGCTAATAGAAATAATCGTCAGAATCGCAGTGGGGCCTCAAAAGCAAAAATAAACAATAAAAAACTAACTAATGAAATATTAGTGAGAAAATTAATCTGCTGTCAAATAAATTTTCTCACTAATATTTCATTAGTTAGTTTTTTGTTTATTTTTGCTTTTCAGGCACCACTGCTATTTCGACGATTATTCTAATTATTTACTTAAAGTTTAAATCCCAATAACTTCAATTTTATCCAACACGCACTAGTTAATGGATTAGCTAAAAGAATTAATTGACATTGTTTAAAACATGGATAGAAATTATTTGTTAAGTTTCTAATGCTTTTCTATTGAAATTTGTTTTCTCGCAATAATTTCGAAAAAATAAGAAACTAAGGGCCATTTTCACTTTTTATTTTAAGTTTATAAACCAACTTTCAGTAAGATCTATCCAGTGGTTCAGAAGTTACAATAGATTATAGACAACCATACACACACACACTTATATAACATATTGGTAGTCATAGTTATCACTGATAATAAGTTATCTTTTAATAGGATATTCGGAAAGTAACTTAATTTTGTAGACA
>JAFIDM010004315.1:1813643-1828448 GCA_023159025.1 Thereuonema tuberculata | reverse complement strand
ATAATAAAAATATAAAAATGCTTACATCTAAAAGTAAATTATTGTTACCTTTTAATATTTTTATGCATTAACGGGTGGTATCGCTATTTTCGAAATTTTTTATTGGCGATACATCTTTAAAAAAATTGAAAATTCCTGTATTTAGAGATTTTATGCTTTTGATAAATGTGCTTATCAAACGATAGCGATTACTAATAAAATCAGTTTCGAATTAAATTTGTAAATCTTGTCACTGCTTGTAATTATAAACATCTATTTATATAGGAAAGTGTTTCCATTCTAAATAATTTATACATCTTTAAAATGTTGAACTCATATTATATCCTAATTATTTTTAATAATCATAATAATATTAATAACAATTACATTAGGTTGGTGTTTGAACCATTATTTAACTACCTGTAAATTTTATTCCTTTTTTTAGTTTAAAATTAACTTTTTTTGTAAATTTCTTTTAATATATTGTAGATGACGAAGCTATCGCGACAAATTAGTTATGGGTTTTGTTTATTATTTCTATATTTTTGTAAAAGAATGATTTCTTCTATAAATCCCAATATAAATTCGTTGTAATGTTGATGTTCAATAAATATAAAGTTTATTGTAAACCATTTACACTATTTTAGAATCTTTTACAGTTTACACTTACATAGACATGATTTACAAAATTTACAAACAATTTATAAAATATTTAAAAATAATAGTAAAATAAATAATGATATTTACTGCGTTTATGAAAACAGAGTATCTTAGAAATTACTAATCAATTATTCAAACAATTAATTTGAAAAAAGACTTTTTATAACTAAGACTGCTAATCAAATCATTAACTTACGTTTTTTACGAAGCAATGTACGATTCTAATTTATTTTATACCAATATTTTTACAACAAAAAAGAAATCATATATGTTTTAACAAATGGTAACTTAATGAACTCCTTTCTATTTGAGTAGTCCCTGGTTGATATATGACAATATGTAATTTATATGTATCTGTATATACAATAAAAAAAGCATTTTGTAGATATAAAAATATCTATTCTCTGACATATTTTGAAACGATGGTTTTGACATCTAAATCCCTTCCACAACAGAATAAAATATCGACAGGAGGTAGACCATCAGAAAAGAACGCTTTCATCGATTTTCGTCCTCCTTCCAACCGAAATCATGTAGAAAAGATTTTCTCAAACCAGTCAAGGTTTAGGTTTCTACACAGACTGTTCCTTTTTTTATTCCCCAAAACGAAATTCAATAGAGGAAAGCAAAATGACTAAACAGGTTTTTCAATTTTTATAAGCGAAATAGTAAAAACTTTTATTATTCAAAATTAAAAAGGGAATCCAAATTAAAATAAGACTTAATTTGTACAATATAAATACGAGAAATGCTTGTGAACCCTTCAGCGCGGAGCAACACAAATGGCTCCGAAAATGAAACTGCATCATTTTGAAAAAATAAATAATCAGATAATGGACTGAAGCAGAAACCAATCAATAATGAAATAAGTGAATCCATAGCAATGCACAGCGTCAAAAGTAGCCTTGACTGTATCAAGTTTCCCTCTTATTTGGCGAAACCCTAGTCAACACTTGACTCTACTGGAGTCTATTTTCTTTAAATATTATATGTATTAATGCGTGTGTTCTCTTTATGTTACTGGATCCCCAGTTGTTGATCAGAAAATTTGAAAAATCTCTGGAATTTCCACTTCGGATGGCTCTGCAACAGTCCTTTTTAATCATTGTTTAGTAATCCTATTTTCCCACTAACGAACTAAAAATGGCAAAAAAGAAGCTTAAAACGATAATATGTGATGTCAACTTAATCCTAAAATCTGCTATTAAATGTATTTTTTTATTGACATAGAGTTCCTAAATTAAAGGTATTGATTTGTTAAAACATATATTGGAATTCTAATAAGATAATTTTAGCTATTGTTAGCTATTGAATGCGTAATAATTGCATTTGAATAATAATAATTAAAGTTAATAATAGTTTATCACTTTTTTTATTTTGGTTATAAACATTTTTATTTATTTATTTATTTATTTATTTATTTTTGAATGCATAAGAAGAATACTGTCAATTAATGTTGTAAATCAAACTAGTTCCCGAATTATAAATTAAATTATTTAATAATAAATTATTCTTACGGAAAGCCTTAGGAGTAGCCCGTTCATAAGTAGATCGTAACTGCGACGGCTTGTACTTTGATGTGGTCAAAATTAATTGGCCTTAAGCAACTTAATATAAATTATTAATGCTGATTGAATTCATCTTTAATTGTTTATTAAGATTGGTAATAATCATCTTAAATAATTTTATTTATTTATTTATTTATTTATTTATTTATTTATTTATTATAATTTATTTATAAATTATTGATATTTATTTTTTACTTATATATATATATATTTTATTAATTTATTAATTATGTTTTTATATATTTATAAAATTTTATTTATTTTATTTATTAATTCATTAATTCATCTTTAATTATAAATTGAAAGTAAAGATATATTGTTCTTAATGTTTTGTTTTTTTCCAATTATTAGAAACAAACCGAAAATCACACACACACACATACAAAGAAAAAAAAGAAGAATAAAGACATTTTAAGAACAATACTTTAAGGTAAGTAAACTTTAAGTTCATTCAAGATCTTCATATTTGAAATAAGATTTTAAATATTATCATCAAACAACTATTTTAGATTTCTTTAATTTGTTTAAAATAGATATTACTATGAGACTCTTGAACCGGATTAAAAAAAAAATGTACTTTTTGATAAATACCATTAAGACTGTAAAAACGGATGATACTGTATATCAAATTAGAATATACAAATAAAATAAAAAGTTTCATCTTCAAAATTTCCACAAATGATATTACTATTTTGATAATAAGGATAATTAAGGTATGATAATGAAATCTATATACTACACATAAACAAAAAATAAAATATAATACAGTACAATAATAAGTTGAAGGCTTTCAGAGCAAACAATCATTGAAAAAAACATTTATTATCGCAATAGCTGTTACTTGACTCCTGGTTTCGATCCGCAAGCAGGCGGGAAGTGGAATTCCGCTAACCACTAACACCACTGCCGCTACAAATAACGATAAAAAAAGATTGATATCAGTACAAAAGATTCATCAATAGATGAATATCGTCAATGACGTTGACAGAACAAATCCAGCCATTGAAGTCTTTATATTTCGAGATGAAATCACGCATTGAATTATGAAAACAACATCCATCAAATTTCAGAATCATCGATCACTAATACAGAATTCAACAACAAAAAGGAAATGCAACTAAATGTTCCAAGAACATAAAGCCTACTTTTCACTCAAACGTAATTTCTTTAAATTTCTTTTTTTTATTAATTATAAAATCGAATAAAATTTAAAAGTCTGCCAATTACAGCTGTTGGTTTATTTATTAGTTTATGGACTAAATAAATAGATAAGTTTTATTTTTGGAATAAAACACAGATATATATAGTTAGATCGTCCTTTCTTCTGAAGACCAAGTTTGGAGTAGATCATTGGTTTAAAAATGATAGTGAACTCACATACAGACTAGCAGTGAATTAGGACGACTAACGTAGTTAGAATGTTACCAAGTGGAGTGATGAAATGTTTTTCCTTATCGTTTTGTATTAGATAGAGATAAATATATTCAGAAGAAATTATTTACAAAATACATTAACAACCAATAAAAAACAGAACGTTTTCAGTCTGTCATAGATGAAAATAGCCTAGTGGTTACGTTGAAACGTTCTGTTTTTTAATCTTTTAATTATTTTATCCATGACGAAAAATTACAGGACTGTAATTTGGATTTAATCTACATAACTTGGGATACCTTCAGCATTAATTAAGTTATTTGACTAACTTACGGTTGATTTAATCCTTATTTGGTGGTGGATAATTTAAAGAGAAAATGGTTCTTTTTACTCTTTCAGCATTTGGAAAAAAAAAATAAGCAAAACAACTCCAATAGATAGGAAATTACAGTTAGAGTTCTTGAGTAACATGTTGTTTCTCGATTCTAACAGTAATTCAATCTAAACACAAATTTATTAATTGCATTTAATTTACTAATTGGTTTTAAAACTAGGTTACTGATGATGCAACGTTTATAAAAATGTTATTCACCGAATTTACGCTACTATATGAAAACAGATACTCCGGTCTACATATAAAATGAAAGCAGATCAGATGTTTATAATTAATACGGTATTTGAGAATTATAAACACACTTTAGAAAACTATGTTGAAATAATAACATAAACAAATTCAATTTTCTGTACAGATTTTAAATCTAAAGAGATAAGATACTTTTTGCACAATAACATTCATTTTGTGTAAATGTTCAAAAGGAACAGCTAGTATACATGAGCAAAAGCTCTCATGGATTCGATGATAATATTAATGGTTCAAATTAGTATGAAAACCTGAGAGAGGTTGCTGTTCCAAATAACAATCATTTTTACAAATATAAGGTGCTTTTCTTTTTTTCAAAAAGTAGGGTTACTCCCTCATTATCCTAAAGCAGAAACGGGGGTTATCTCGGTAATGGATTTCCTGATTAATAGATGGTTAGTCTAGGGACTGTTTTTGAATACCTAATGAGATCTCTAGATCTCACCCTTTCTGTTTTTTCGCGTGGGGATATTTGAAAAATAATGTTTACAGTCACAAACATCGTGAATTCAACAGGAAACCCAATAGTGCTGTTGCTTTTATGAGTTGAGATTAGTTATTGAAATACATTGGACATGTATTCAATGCGGATAATGAGTATTATAAGCATTTAAACTAATATAAGTTATTGTAAAAAAAAAAAAAAAACAATTATCTGTTCTTTTATTTTTAACCTGTGATAAAGAAAATCACAAGAAAGAACTTAAAGTCTACTTTCCTTAAAATGTTTTTGTTTTTAAAAATGTCTTTCTTTTCTTTATTTTTAAATCATGAAAATAACAAAATTGAAAAGCCTGCGTTTATATTAATGAAAATAATACATGCTGAATTATATTAATAATAATGTTAGCAATTATAATAATAAAAAACCAATACAAATTCTCATTTCTTCTGAAACAAAATTAAAAACCACATAAATTATTTCATTTGGCTAATTTGGGTTAATGTTAATCATGTCAGATGATACACAATGGATTAACTCAAAAGCATTAACATTCATTTTTAACAACGGGTTTCTATCGCTTTTCTGTGGGGAATCTTTGTCTTCTCGCCCTAATTTCTTGATTTGGAAAAGATTAAAACTAAAAAGTTAAATCGTCCGTTTCCTTCAAATATGAAAAACATATATGATCCAAAATGATGGATTAAGAAGATGCATCAGATGGTTCAAATGGTTCACAAATAAAGCCACAAAGATTGACTGATTTAAGGGACCTCCTTTTTCTATTGAAACATGAAGCGAAAAACTATATATCTTTAACAAACTATAAATCTGTTAGGGTTATAATTCTGAAACACACTGTTTAAAACAAAAAATTTAATCCAGATTAATTCTTTGTTGAATTCGAAGATATATTAAATACAGTATAAATGGAGTCATATGCATATCTCAACATTTGCCATGCACAGTTGTATTATATTTTAGAAAAATCACCTTTAACAAAATAGGTAAAAGAAAGAATATGTGAAGCAAAAATATTATGGCTGCTGATCCTAACTTTGATGTGAACAGAGGTTTCTACATCTGTCAACGACGATTTAAAGAAAGAGAAAACAGTTCAGTCGAAAGCTGCTGAAATATTATAATCGATATTCTCGACTTTATTTGTAATAAACTTGTATCAGAAATACAATTTTCTTATTTTTTATTGTTGCATTTCGTTATTAAGAAGATAAAAATCTTATGCTAAGAACATTTCATTACATTCTTCCTTGTGAGCTGGAATTAAGAAACATATTTTAAACTATAATTACAACTTCGAATAATGAGAATTCGATTACTGCGACCCTTCACGGGATCAATTATTCGAATTCATCGAGATATAGCTGCAACTTCTTTTGAAGTTAAACTGTTGTTTCTTTTTAATAGATACACACACACACGATGAATGTGAATTTCATTCCAGGAAACGAGGAATAGACATTCAAAGAATGTTAGATGTTAGTGGAAGGGAGCTAATTTCATTCAAATAACTATTGTAGCCAAGAAACCAAAAAGACGATGGCTGAGTTTCTTGGAAGCCTCTGATGAAAATCTAAAAGGAGTAACGAACTCTTATTGGCTAAAAAAATTGTATCTTACATAATGAAATTGAATATATATGTTTCCTGCTCATTTTGTAAGAACTAACAGATTAATGATTTTGGATATGGTATTATTAGGATTCAATGTTTATTATCTATTGCAGTTGTAGCTTAGTATCCTGAATTCTTGTTCAAAACCATATTAATGGAATGAATTTTTGAATTAAATTTTCTTCAGTTATAGGTTTTAAATCTATCTTAATGGTCTCCGCTAATACGCTTTCGGTTCAGTTAAAATCTTAGATATCGTGATGATATCTTTTATGTACTGATGGGTGCTTTATTCTGACTTTGAGTAAAAGTCTTTAATTTTTCTTATTACAATAGGGCTGTAGATAAACTCAACTAGTACCATGGTCTTTGTTAATAATGTATAAACCATAAACCATAGAAATCTTGTCTATAAACCATAGAAATCAGAACATATTATAAACGGCAGAAAGAAAGAAAGAGCAAATTACCCAGACCGACATATTAAGTTGTTTCTGCCTCTTGGCGTTGACTTGACCCCAAGCCTTTGCCTCAATAAAAGTGTGCGATTCTTGGAAGAGCAGTTAATTTTGTCGATAACATCTTCCAATCATAAAAGTTTAATTTAAAATTTCTTATTTTGTGTAGTATTCGTTTCTAGAAAAGTGAGTCTTATATATATCTATTCATGCCAAAAATTAAATAGAACTCTTATCAAATAAATAAGACTTAAGACAATATTACGTTTAAATAAACTGCTTATATTCTAATGATTTGTATATTTACAGATTTACTCTTCTCAGAAATGAAGTTAAATTTAAATAAATAATCTTCAAATTAAATACCTTAACTTCACTTCATATGATTATTCAGTTCATAGAAAATCGGATAGTTCATTGGAAAGCATTTAATACCATCCTTTTCGCGTATTAATCAATAAACTTACATTACCTTGTTTAATTCTATGCGTCGATTTCTAGTAGATACTTAACCAAATCCACACTGGTAAAACTGAATACATCTCCGCACATTCATTTAATCAGGAATTCACATCTATCCTGGCCTAAATCCGGTTGTATCGTCAATCACTGCTAATTATAAAGATCGTTGTACAATTTAATCTTCAAACTGAAGAATCCTATCTTTTTAGCACTAAATATACAAACATCAGAAATAAATATTAATTCTGAACTTTATTTTCCTGATATATCTTTCGATTCACACAGCATCATATATCAGCATCACAGCATTCCTTTTTTTGAATCCTTCCTCTTAATTACAACAATCGCTCATAATGATCTGCGCGAGCATTACATTTGCACGGCTTTAATTAACTTTATAATGTCGCATTCTTTTCTTTCACTGAAGCACTGATAATAATAATTAAAATATATTTATTTCCATCTACTTTTAAATATTCACAATATCATTACAGTGTCCCTAACTAATAAGTTCTCAACTTATGAATCTAAACTTGTTATGTGTATTTATGTATAACCGGAGTTCTGCTGTTTTTCTTCGCTTTTAATTTTTTTCTGCATAGGTCCTTGTGGATAAAGTGTCTGCAGTTGATAAGTATTTCTATAGAAAACCATTAGAACAAAAATATTAATTTTCTATAGATGTCTTAATGAATGGAATATGGATTTGATTTAGCTTGTTAATCCTCTTATTTCAATGTGAGCTTTAATATTAAAAGCAATCGAATTTAAACAATTTAAATTATAAATGGGTTTCAATTAATTTGTTTCATAAAGTGGAAAAATATTGATGCTTTTCAAATTCGTAGATATAATAATTTAAAAATAAGTAACGACTTTTCGTTTGTATTTCCTTCATGGTTTTTAAAAATAAACAAAGAAGAAAATAAAAATACCTTATAATAAGCTTAATGAATTTTACAGAACAACAACTTAAAGTAATCGATAATTGAACGGCAAAATAACTTAGCTCATTAAATTATTTAAGCTAATAACTAAAATTTGTCTTTTATTTGTTCTGTTCTATTTCCTGTGCTACATTAAATAGCAAAAACAAATAGGACGAGATATCTTCGCTTGGATTGTTCCAATTCACTTCCTTTCGTGGCACGAGATATTATTTTAAGTCGTTTTTGCTGCTACGATATCCTTATAGATGGATCGATACGCGGAACTCTCTCTTGCGTGAGAGGTTGTGCCACTTTTTGAGTACTTTCCTGCAGGAGATAACATATTCCCATTGGTGTCATTGTATTGCATAAGAATGACAGGATGTCTCTCGTGATACAGAAAACATAACACTTATTGTTTGACAGAGCATTGGAATAAAATGGAAATTTACAGACCAATTGCCACGAAAGTGTATCTTTCATATGAGCTTTGGGAAAATACGTAGAATATTAATTCTTTTTTTCTTTTTCTTTGGGAAGAAGAAGACCAAAGAAAATAGGCCTATTAAAAGAAGTAATAAGATGGAAAGATTTCACAAGGGAATCCTCAGTTAATTAGGTTTTTCATTTCATAAATAGGCACCACGCGAAATTATGGGTTTACAATCAAAATCAAATGGGTTTCAATTAAAATTTTACGAGATGATTATCATAATCTGTTTTAATACAAAAGCAGAAGAAAAATGGACAACAAACAAAAGAACAGCTTGTTTTTATTCGTTTACACAGTAAAATCTATAGATTTAAATTTACCAAACAATAAAAATAATAAAATGATTTCTAAAGCATTAATAAATTTACAGATATATTTGTATAATCTTATCAATTAGGCTACAATGCCGATTCTAACTTTCTTCAAATTCTTTACGGAAGTTGTCTTTACAAAAAATCTAAGGAATATGAAGTGCATTTTCAGCGTCTTGAAAGAAACTTACATTACATCACAAACAAATTGAGAAATTTGGTTGAAAGAAATGTAAGATTTGTTGCTGTATTACAGAAATACGGGATAAATAACAGTGACATAAAATCCATAATGGTCGTTTTTTTAGTAAATGTCACTAATAATCATAACAATGGGTGAGACCAAGTTGTATACAAAAGGACATCCTGGTACAGCTGTTTCACGCTCATATGGAGATCATCAGCCAGGAGCTGATCAGTACACAACCAGGTTTCGGTACATTGGACCGACCCAATATCCTTCGTTAAAAATCTGGTCTGATTTCAATGAAATTTGTTATAAGGCTTTTTATGGCTCAAAAACAATGTGATTATAGTAAGAGCAATACATTATTTATTTGATCAGAATACACATGTTCACAGTAAATTTATAAAAATGCAAAAAATGATTAATCGCTGTGGTTGGTTATTTGATTTTACTGGCGACAAAGCAGCTTTGGCTAAGATGCGCCAAGAAAGATAAAAAGCGTAAAGGAAAAAAAATACATAATGCCAAGAATATCCTCCAATTGAATAATGTGCGTACAAAAGAAAATAAAGAATAAGAATAGTAGGGCTGAAAGCACGACCAACGTAAAAATAAAAATCATTAAAAAAACACCATTCAAAATTTGAAAATGAAAAATGGGACAAGATGAATGAATCTTAAAATCGTTGAGAGCGGTTAAAGATCATTTTGATTAAAAAGAAAGGAATGGAATGGAATTTTGTATTAAAATGAGGATTTTAGACGTTGGCGATGATGTTGTGAATGCGAGCACGGGGTATGTGTTCTTGAGTTCGTTTTGGAAGTTTACGTTGTCAATGAAGCGCATTGGCTGGAAGCATCAGGTACTTGTCTCCCCTCTTTCATGGATTGGATGGCCAACCCATGGTCCAGTTCAAAACCCTCCTAGGTTTTGTTTTAACTTTACCATATTCATCTGCTTTTTTTTAGAACATTACGTACAGCTTTTTGCGAACTCCTAATTAACTTAGAATGTACAAACAAACTATACTTCTTCCTTAAATCTTCTCTATATATATTATTAAACATCATCCACCAGAAAATAAATTATTAAACATCATCCACCAGAAAATAAATGTCATAATCTACATTTATTAACTGAAAAAACGAATTTTCAAGGAGATAGATTTATTGTTATAATGTAAAAAGGCTTAAAGAAGGGGAGACGGTAAATTTTATCTCCTTGAAAATTCGTTTTTTCAGTTAATAAATGTAGATTATGACATTTATTTTCTGGTGGATGATGTTTAATAACTTAGAATGTCTTGTTCTCGCCAAGATACAGATAAATTTTCCGTATTTTATTTTTCTGACCTAGCATTTTGAGACGAGTAATAAACAGACCTCTCACAAATCCAGCACCAAACGATCATAGGATTTTGATTTCTGTCATTTGAATACTTAGTTTAAGCAAAAGTGTGGGTGATTCCATAGTTGTGATACAGAACTAGAATTGAAGTTAATTTTTTTCCGAAAACCAATAAAGTGTGTTGTCATGAAATTGTTTGTGTAAGTTCACTGTCCTGTATGAATTATTGTAACAATATATTGTAACAATAAGAATCTGTGAAACATTAAACAAAATTTAAAAAATATTTATCTGATTTCTTGGAAGTATTAAAGATTGTAGAGATCAATTGAAATGGCAGTCTGCCAAGAGAATCGACGAGTTTATTGCTAACAATTTGAAAGTGATCTGGAATCCACCAGAAAAGGTTAAAGCTATGTTTAAAAAGTTGTAGCAAATCTAAAATAGATAAAAGACAGATTGAATCTACTGGAGGTAACCTCATAGTAACTGCAGATGACTAAAAATTTTATTCTTAATTTTATTAAGAATTTTCGATAACTTTTTCTTGAATGCATAGTTGAAGTCATATATGCTGGTAATTCAGCAGTGAATACTGAAACTTCACTAAGAAGATTAATAGCATCATTAAAGTTCTCAGTGGAAAAGGCTGGAGCCGTAATCTATTTGTAATCGGATTAGGGCTAAGTAGATACATGTATGGCTAAGCGATCTTAGACAATTTAATTTCAGAATACACCTTTTCCTAAAGTTTGGTAAGTGTTGCTGAAAATTATGCATTTTGTTGCCAAAATGGAGGCAGAGAAATTTATGCAATTTTAATTTTGAGGCGTCAGAGTGTCAGGTTGAGTTTTTCACTACCTACACAGATTGCCTTTGACACAGAGAACGTAAAGCCATTGGTAACAGTCCACTCATGTACCCGATTCAAAGCTACTTCAAAGCTAATTCAAAGAGAATGATTGCAAATCGTTGTACAAGTCGAAGAGTAAAATTTAAGATGAGTAGAATGTCGTACGATTAAACATTGATCCTTTAAAAAAACACACTAAAATTAACATAACTAGTCACATGACTAGTTTCGGAAGCTAATTTAAAAATAAAAATTAAAGTTATCATGTAATTAAGGCTTTTAATGCATGCTAAGGCTATAAAAACTGGTAACTTTAATTATGCAACAGCAACACATGCATACAAAACAAAACGCATTAAATTTTGATCAGTCAGTGATCTTCAGCAGAAATCGGATGACTGCGAAAAATAAAGAATCTATTAATTATGAGCAGCCATTCCCACAATGACAAGCTTTCCATAGAGGCAGCCAGTCTCTACAAAAACGAATTTTAATTGCCATCCTAGTTTGCTTTTTTTTTAATCCCACCTTTGGAAAGAGAACGAACTCCCCCCCCCCCATTTCACTTATTTTTGATGTTTGACTCGACCACAAATACAGCTTTCAACCTTCTGCACCTGAACTGTTGTGGACTTGACCAAATCAATTACACTGATTGTTTTTTTTGCACCTTTATAAGCCGGTGATCACCCTCATTTCTTTGCGTTCGAAAAAGGAAGCCGAAAGGGTTTCCAAAACTAGTAATGGGACTCTGTTTGTTATGTTAATTTTTGGGTGTTCTTTAAAGGACGTTGTAAAGACGTTTAAAGAACTAGATGTTAGTGTGGAGGTGGTGGTGTTGGCGCAAATATAGAAGGAAACTTCGCGATGTCCTCCACATATTCCTCATAAAACCTTCTCGAATGTCTGCGAGCGCCACGAGGAGGTGAACATCAAAGTGAATGTGAGCGAATAAAAGGATGCGTCGAGGTACGATTGTCTGAAAAGTTTAGTCCTCTGGGTAACAGCTGACAGGAAGACACAGCCAACACAAAACTGATGAGTTTATTTTTTTTTTAAATGGCAGGGCTCTTGGTGCTTTTGCCATTGTCCTGAACATGGAATTGTGAGCATTTGGCCGAATAATCGTTGCCGAGAGTACACCAAAGGAGGCAGCTCACGTTATATCCGCAGAAACGGATGAAACACAGAAGGAGAAAGTAACATCTATGCCCAGGGTCCGACATATTGGACTCATGGCAGACCACAGACAAAATGCAGACTGGGAAACGGCGACAATCGTATTCGAAAACACATAATAAAAAAATAATAATTATACATATAATGATATTTGATCGATATGTACTAAGCTCAGATTATTCAACTTTCAACCATTACTTTTAAATAATTAATATTACGATAAAATAATTTTAAAATAGCGTCATTTCAAACAATTCTTAAAAATTATTTAATTCGACCTAAAAAGAATCTTTTAGAATAGTTCACTGGAAAATATATTCTTACCTTAGTAATAATTGTAAGAGCAATGAATATTGACTGAACTTGGGATGTTTTAAATTTGACTTGAACCTTTGTCTTCTGTGTTTGTCCATTTGACTGTTTCAATTCACATCACATTAAAACGATTGGACGGATTTTCATAAAGTTTCGTCGTAGCTTATTTATGGTCTAACTGAAAGCAAAGGCATATTTATTTTGGGGTCCCCTACTCCTATTGCTCAAACTTATTCCCAAATACTTAACAAAAATGGTTGGAGATGATATTTTTATTTAAAATTTAGCATGATGCTTTTTTTTATGGCCCATTTAAAAATAAGAGCAGGATTATTTTTATTTTAATCACCCCTGTCTTCAAAGTTGAATTCTCAGCCCTGCATGCTGAATAGCCACTACGCTGTAGAAAGCTACATTAGCTAGAATTAAATCTCAACCACGGTTTAGTTTGTAATCAACATAAATAAAACGGCATATTAAAAACATTACAATCTATTATTTCGTAGATTACAAATGTTATTAAAAAGATTGTATTAAAAAAATCAGTCACACATTAAAAATTGTATTATTAGTAATTTAAGATTAAAAAATAGTGAAAAACTAAAATATTTAAAACACAGGACAGGACAGGTTCAATGAGCATTTTTATCATCAGCTGAAGAAAAAAAAAGATTTTAGAGGATTTCTAATGGGTGTGAAGAACTGTAAACAAATTTTCAGACGTTAAATTCTTTCTTATAACAGATGTTACGACAACATATAAGAAATCATTAATGCTTAAAAAATAAGAATAGGACTAATCTAAAACTGTTAAATTCCAACTTGTTCTGAGTACAAGGTACTTACAATTTCCCTTGGCTTGTAGGAAATTTAGCACTTACAGCGAGAAGTATTTTTTTTTTTCTTCATCTCGGGTTTCATTTTCCCCTTGGTAGTAATTCCATCCTTACAATGATGTCGTTCGTAAATTACAATCGTAATTCCTATCTGACTCGAAAAACGAAATTTAAGATCTGATCTTCTGTTAGCTTCGACCCTTATTAAGTCTAATGAATAGCTAATTAAAGATAATTCACAAGCATTTCGTTTTATTTCAAAATCTTACCGACAAAGGTGTTGGAACGTAACAGCACAGAGGAATGCAGAAAAAAATGCAATTACTAAAATCAACTAATCTACCTTCTTTCTGTTAGTTGTTCCATTATTACGAAAAGCTTAATATTCACAACCAAGTTAAAATTATATTGGAAATTAAAACTACATAACGAAACAAGTAATAATATTAAAATTCATATAAGGCAATTTCTGTACATATGATTATTATCATGAACAAAAACTGATGAAATAGAAATAAGACAGTCTCGGGGTTATGAACGAGATATGTTACTGAGAACTTCTTTAGGTCGGATTTATGTAACTCGTATCCCTGATGAACAGCGCATATACGTATGCATAAATATATATCATTATTATTATTAAGCCCTAAGGGCCCTATCTCCAAGCCGGGGGGGGGGGCTGGAACTACCCTAACTTTAGGGTACGCTAAAGGGTCCTACCATCTATGATCTTGTTCTGGTATTGATCATGCTGCATCGGGTGTGGCGCGGAATAAAGTCACCCGCGTTTCGGGGATAGACAGAGGCGTCGAAAAATACACTACAGTGTCCCGCAGGTGGTGGTGGAGAAAGTGGCAACCCCTTTCTGCAGTATGGCTACTGCAATGCCCGGGCAACACCATCCAGCCCGAACGGTCGGAAGTGTTTTGTCTATATCGGAGCAGGAGACCATCAAGACTGGGAAAGCACGCTAGCTCATTCGATTGTCATCGCAGATGAACCAGGATCTTATGCGCGGCTTCCACACTATTACTTAGATAGGGGCTCCTCGGACAGCATACAGACAGCCATTACACTATGCATTCACCACACGTTATCCACATTTAGAGCATTACAAACAGCGGGTAGCGGATCAGCGAC
>JAFIDM010004315.1:1791671-1803643 GCA_023159025.1 Thereuonema tuberculata | reverse complement strand
GAAATAACAAGCAACATTTACAAAAGTAACATTGTTCCTTCAAATGCTAACAAATTCACTCATTGATTTCAAAATATTCCGAACTGACAGACCCCCCCCCCCCCCCCCCAAAAAAAAACCGATTCAAGAAAGCATATTTTTACACTGTTTAAAGAATCCCAATATTTCACTGTGATTATATCTATCTTATTCTTCAAAAAAAAAAGTATTATTCTATGATTTTCCAAAGAACGTATATAGATAGTGGGCTTGTGATATTTATTTATACTTTCTAAAAATAAGGTTTTACTATAATAATTTCAAAGATATTTGTTCATATCATACATTTCTGTTTTTTTGTCACAGTATTTTAATTACAAATACACAGTATTTTAATTACACAGTATTTTAATTAAAAAGTATGAAAAATATGATGTAAGAATTTTTTTAATAGAAATTCAACAAAAAAATGCAGCTTTTCGGTAGGAGTTCCATCCGTAGGAGAACTGCAAGCAAAATAATTTTGTTCATTCATAAGGAGATTGTTTTTTTTTTTGACTGGATTGCTCATATCCAAGTAGGCTTCAGAATATTAGGACTTTTCACCGTTCATTGTTTTTTTTTCATGTTTTGCTGTGGATGTTTGTAACAGCAAATCTTTTCCTATCTTTTCTTGTAATAGATTTGAAATATTTCTTATAAACTCATTCTGGAAGTCGATGGCTTCCTCAATATTTAAAACAGTGACAAGCAATATTCATTGATTCAAATTCCCTTTTCATCTTTTTGTACTTCACAAATCGCTTTATGGGAATTATGGGAATTTCTTTAATCAGTGAAAAGTGTCTCAAACTGTACTTTTCAACAATGTAAGTCTTGAATGAAGTATTGAAAACAATAGATAATCTCAGGCTGTTTTTTCAAAATCACTGTGACTGCAATTCAAACTTGAAATCAAAAGAAGAGCATGAAAAATAGATAATTGTTGAATATGTCTAAAATAAATTCATGTCTCTTAGCAACTGACTGGATGCTGAGTTTATAGAACTATAGCCTCAGTTATTCATCGCGTGAAGGCCTGAGCAGCGATTGTGAATGGGGTGACAAAAAATAATCATATTCATATTTTAAATTGATTATCAACTATAAACGATGCTTTATCAATTCGGCGCGAGCATTTTAGAGAGTGATTATGGGGAGAATTTTTGAAGAACGGAGACAAAAAAAAAAAATGTGCCTTACATTATCTTAGATCAAATATGGGTTAGGTACCAAATTTTATAAATTAGGTCTTGCCGTTTGAATGTGATTTGGATGCGAGGCTCATTCTTACGTAACGATTGACGTATCCTAATAGTCACGAATCACATGGAATGAATCACGTGAGACGAGGCTTCGATAGCGGCATTTTGAACTTGTCTCTCCGTTGGGACAAATGAGATTGGACAGTTCGTAGTTTCTCAGCAAAGTTGCGTTTATTTTAGAACTGCAGACCAGTTCAACCTTTGAAAAGTCGCTCAAAATGAATTCACAGTTCAGAAATCATCCTACTACGGCAAGTGAAAGACCAATGCGACAACAAAGGTTCCATTCCGGTAGCCATTAGCCCCAAGGCACTGGAGTCAACCAAGTTCACTCACGTAGTAAGTGTTCTTTATTTATCCTTTATTGAGCCAACATTTAGGTTGTTAATTAATTTTCATTATCAATTTGCGGGCGTCTGAGACGCCAAGTCGCTTCAACTTACATAGTTATTATGTTAGTTTATATTTGATTTGCAACTTGTTATAGTCTAAGAAAATGTAGGAATACATTTAGAGAATGTACTAAACTTGTTCCGCCTGAAAACGATCGGAAAACGGAACCGATCAAAATGCTGCACAGAATAAAGATTTAGTTCTTAAGAAAATGTATAAATTATCTTTATTGAGATAAAAGGAAACAGATATTTGTAGTAGAAATTGATAAACAGATAGGAAAAAATGAAATTTCAAGTGAATACTCATCCATTGTATGCTTTTGATGCTCAGACTCTTCCTGTTGTTTTATACAATCTAAGATGGAAGAAAGATAGAAGAAATTTTCATGTCCATGAAATTTTATAACTGTGCAATAATTCTTCAAAGTAGAAAGGTTTTGAATTTAACAGCAATAAATAGCAGCCAAAATCTTACGTAGTTCCTCGGAACCCCTGGGCAAGTTTTCTTTGCATTACTGACACTGTCTTTGATGTCTTAAAGGGAGCCTCTTCAATATTTCCCTCCAAAAAACTTTATTTGATTAAATTAGATAAAAAAAGGAAAGAAGTTAATGAAAGCTTTTATTTAAAATGCCCTAAAGCAATTAATAAATTCCTGTAATGTAATTACAGCAATTAAGTTTAATTTGTTTTGAAAACAAAAGATGAGGAAACATATGTTTTCTTGATATTTTAGCGTTAGAAAATATCAAGACAACTAAGATTTGTGTTTCTCAAGCTCTTCCGAAATTATCATTTAAGAAAAAAAAAAATATATCAGGACTAACCCAAGTTTAGTTTTTGATTAGGTCTACGGATTGGAATATTCCGGGTTCAGTTCCCTGAGGTCCTTCGGGGATTGTTCCTGGGTTATTTCTCTTCCAGATATTTATCACAGACAAACATATTACAATCAACATTACTGTACTTTCAGTGTGCAATGCCAAGAGGAATTGCCATTTGCCAACAAAATTTTTTTTGGTTTGTAAAGGGCATTGTAAATATATCAGGACTAACCCAAGTTTAGTTTTTGATTAGGTCTACGGATTGGAATATTCCGGGTTCAGTTCCCTGAGGTCCTTCGGGGATTGTTCCTGGGTTATTTCTCTTCCAGATATTTATCACAGACAAACATATTACAATCAACATTACTGTACTTTCAGTGTGCAATGCCAAGAGTGAATTGCCATTTGCCAACAAAATTTTTTTTTGATTTGTAAAGGGCATTGCACGTGGATATGAAAGTTGGACGAAAATCGGACGATGAATCCCCGATTCATTCCACATTGATACGAATGCACCCCATTCCACATTGATACGAAACTCTCTCCGACGTCGTCGCTGCGAACGATTTGAATGTTAGAATGTTTTCGCAGCCGCGTCCAAATTAAACAATCGCAGCGTGTGTCGTAGGATGAACGATGGTTTTGTGAACCAATCAGTGACGAGATGTTCCTGTACTCCCAAGATTCTTTGCGATATCAAAAGGCGGGAAATATAGATGAAAAACATTGGCGTCCGGTGACCGCATCTTGGTTAACGAGGAGCTGATATCCCAAGTGGAAGGATATTCTGCCATTTGGGACGTTGGCGAACCTGATCACAAGGATGTAACGATTGTCAGTGCTGTCTGCAATCAATCGCCTGTAGTTCGGACGTTACCGGTTAGTTATGGTTTTTTTTTTTTTTTCAGTTTGCAAATATCAACACCAGTAACCGTTGTTAGGAAATTTGCAAGTCAGTTATTATAAAAGCATTTGTTATATAAAAAAAAAAAATTATAAATTATTTTTAGTTAAGGCTGCCCAAGACAGGTGGCGGAATCTGAGGGACACCTACGTAAGAAATGCAAAGAAAAACTTGTGCCGAAGTGGATCGCAGGCGAGCGTCGCTCGGAGCTTGAACTTTTCCTGCATGGCGTGAGATACATTTTAGCTTAATGTACGTTCCGACCGTAATATCCAAATAGTTATTAACCTTATTTGTGGTCGTCAATTACAATTCCAAGAAGATAAATGGCAATATTTCATGGTATCCTAAAAATCCTGAAACGAAATACCCAATATTACTCCTCTTTACTCTCTAGATATTTTAGATATTTTGTTAATAACAGTTTAAACCAATTCCTTGTGTAGTTCTCCGTTTCTGCAATAACTATAAGGAACCAGTTGTTAAGAGATATTGGAGTTAAGTTTTTCGTATTGTTGAGTAATTTCAGCCATTCAATTTGTTTCTTACAATATTCGTTAGTAAATATGATCTATTTTGAGTTCTAAAAGCTAAGATAAAATTACATACTCCAGATTAATCTCATTAATATTTCTTTTTAAAACTCAAACATATGAAGAGTACTGAAATTATAATTTTAAGTATATTTCCTTGTGAGGTATGTTGATATTATTTTTCTGTTCAATTTGTAATATTTTGTTACAGTAAGTTAATTCTTTTAAATCATATGTAAAGTTTCTGTGTGAAAATACAAAATCCAAATACCATATAAACATTACATCATTATGTAGAAAGAGGTTAGCTCGAAGTAGAAAAGTTATTTTCATATACAGTCTGACCTCTTATTTAACGAAGTCGCTAAATCCCGAAAAAAAGTTCGTTATGTGGAAAATTCATTAATAGAGATTCACCTTTTAAAATTATTTTATTGATACATAAAACAGATTTCAAATATATAAACTATAAATATTATTAAAAAAAAGTAATAATTTTAATGACAAAGCATACATTATCACATGCGTACTTAAAAATATATGCGTACTTTTACTAATTAAGTCTGTTAATTTTGTCTGAGTTGTTTTTTTTTTTTTTGAAAAAAATATTTTTGCTTATAGTAAGTCTCTTATCTTTGCAATGCACCAAAAACCCCTTCAGGCGTATTTTCGTGAAATCCACATTTTAAACGTTTTGAACAAGAATTCAATGAATCAAAAGTTTGTGCTACCTTACTACGATTTTTTATTATGGTTGATAAACTGTTTGGAGGAATAACAAATTTTAAAGCAATATCCTTTTTCTTCACGCCTTTATCCACCTCATCAAGAATTATTTTATTTCTTTTGATGCTGAAGCACTTTCGCTTTGATATTTTCGAGCTACAAGAACCGAAATTATCGGCACTACTGATCAAGTTCAACAATCTAGAAAACGCGAGACTCTACTTCAAGGACACGGGACAGCTCCATTGAGGGTGAAAGGGAGCTCCATTGAGGTGGACTGGGATTGCACTTCCTGGTTGACATGTAAAGAATGACAGCGATTGGCACCTTGTAAAACATTTCCAGGAGAAAAAAAAAATAGGTACCACGAAAAATGCACTTCGCTATTTGGAGGTTATTTTACAAAGAAATTAGCAAAATGTTCTTGGTTCCAAAGAAAAGTTCGCAAAGTAGAGAAATTTGCAAAATAGAGGTTCGTTAAATAGAGCTCCGACTGTATATATTACCTTACCGAATATTTTCTTAACTTTCCTTACAAACTTTTTCAGAGATTTCAAATTATCTTTGACAAGTTTTTCTAATTTCTTTTTAACATAATTTTCCATATTTTTCAATAAGATTATCTTACATTTTACTTACATAAAATACCTTCATTTTATTAAAATACCATAATTTTTCCATATTATATTACATATTTTTGTAAAGAACCATTTTAAAAAGCCTTAAAGAATGCTTAAAGAAATTGTTGCAAAGTTTTGACAATAACGGTTATCTTGAAAATAATTTATTCAAGATTAAGTGATTTTTATAAAGATAATAATTTTGGGGAGTATAAATTGTTTTGACAATGAAAATTATGGTAACAACAGCAATAGTTTGAGTAAAGCAAAATTATGTAAACTTAAACTACAGCATAAAATAACAAGAGACGAATGGGACGGTGTTGATTTTACGTTAACGCGGTCTGTTTTGAAAGTTTACTCTAAGTTCTAACTTCAAAAAATATTTCAAATTAAGAAATAATGGAATTTCATAGGATGTGACTTATTCCTAAAGAAGATAATACTTATTTGCTAACATTATTAAATCAACCAGACTTAATCAATACTCCGTTGTTTCATTTAATAGAAACAGTTGTTGATTCCTGTATTTTTAAAAAGTACGAATATATATTTTGATTCAAAAGTACGAATTCCTTCACATTTTATCACACAATTTATAGACAAAAGCTTTAATTTCCATATTGACAAAAGCGCAAGTTTATAGTTCAATTTAATTTAATCCAATTTTAAAACTATTTTTGTTAGAGATGTGCCGCAACTGGGGTGTTCGAGAGGTTTTTAGGCTCAGAGATTCTCCAACGGGACCAACTGAACCCGGCGCAGCCTCAACGTGATTAAGAAACCTGAAAACCATTTGACAGAGGGCTGGGTGAAACTTAGGGTTCATCTAAAGGAGAAATACCTAAGAACCACCGGGAATTGAACCCGGGATCCTTCAGTCCGCTTTCCAGCGCCTAAACCACTCGACTATCACTGAAGTCCTTTGACTAAGAAATTCATCTTGCTTCTACTTGAAGGGATTCACATAATTTTTTCGAGAATAATTTTATTTTCAGTGATTTGCTTGAAATTTTACGATTCTCTATTTTCATTTTGATAAAATTAATATATAAATTATATTTAAAAACTCATTTCTAATGAATGTGAATCAGACGGGACAGTTCTAAAACCCCTCTCTTCGTTGTGCTCCTAAGACTTTTAATTATTAAAAGTAAAATAGGCGTATTTTGAGGAAGGACTATTTTGGCCTATCCCTTCCCCCCCCCCCCCTTTATAAATCTGCGAACATAGAATAGAACCGATTTTCTTTCGGTTTTTGTGGTTGAATCTTGGCCTAACCCTACTTCCCGAAATTTTAGAAATTCAATTTTTGTTGTTGATTGTTGGTTCCTAAACATAATAAACGATAATGAAATTCTAAAAATGCAAATGAAAAGCTGCTTTAAGTTTATTTGTAAGCATCCGTGTCAACAAAATTCATCTTTTCCACATAACTTTACCATTATTTCTTCGTTATTTTCCAGTTATTCAAGTTCTTCAGACGGGTGGCAATTTTGCATTTCAGTTTTACTATTTGCAAAGCATTTTATATCCCGCAGTATTTTGTATTTTTGTTTAAAAAAAGAACTCTATTTGAACTGCAGTATTTTTTTGTTTTACAGCTAATATATAAGGCTAAAAATTTTACTTTTTCTGGAATTCAAATTCAGAATTATTTCTGGAGTAACCAAAGTAAAAAAAAAAATATATTTACTAAATTATAATAAAGATAAAAATATATTTATTAACATAATTACAATTATATAATTAAATAAAAGTGTATAAATAAGAATTAAATTCAAAATAAAAATTCACTCCATCTAACAAAAATCAGTAATTTAGTGCAGTTTAGATTGCCTCAGTTAAACAGACATTAGGGGAGAAATGTTTGTTTCACAATTATCTACTTAATTAGTCATTTACTTAAGCAATTCAATATATATACAGGGTGGATCAAAATTCCTTGTACAAACATTAAAGGTAAGTCAGGAATACAAAAACAAATCGTATTTATAGTGGAATGTTATGTCCGAAAACATCAACTGAATGTGTTAGAAGATACACTAAGGATTAGAAATAAAAGTAAGGCATACAACATATTTATTAACCCTATGCTTATAATATGACAGTAATGCTGGGCGAACACGTACCAATATGCGGCAATATTGGTGGACAATATTGGTCAATATTGATATTGGTAGTTGGTATTGTGCGCGAACACACAGGTTTTCCTTTACAAGTATTGGCCTGGTTACGGCGTTGCTCACTAGGGAGAGCTAGATTGAGCGTGTACAGAATTGCTATAGTATTAAACGCCGTCCCTCTGTAGAAATCAATTAAGATTCTTTCATTATCAATTGACAAAATGTTGTTGTTTGAATTATCTGTTTTGGGCCCACCCATTTTGCTGATTTTAAGCCTTGTTTCTCAAACAAAATGGCCAGCGTGAGTGAATGATTTTCCGATTTTCAAAGTCCCGCCTTCCTTCTACGTCACCATTGTTACGTGATTTCATCCGTTCATGTGATTCGCTCGCTCACCAGCAATATTTCTCGCCAACTAAAATTGTTCCTTTTTTTTCCGACAATCGCCAATGGGCAATATTGTTCATTTTTATTGCTGGAAACGGTTGGTACCAATAAAAATGACCAATATTGTCCACCAATATTGCCGCATATTGGTACGTGTTCGCCCAGCTTAAGGTGGACACCTACAGGTTCGCAGTAGGTGCTTAAAGATCCTACCACCAACAGTAATACACGCCTCACGACGTCGATTCATGGATTGCGGAACGTGTGAAAAAAATGTGGCGCCTTTCGCGGATACATCCAGCTGCCACATCGAGATCAGCGTCACAGGCAATCAGGGTCTCGTAGAGGATGCCTTTGGGGTAACCCAGAGGAAGAAAGTAATGAAGGACCAATCGGGTGATCGACACTGTCCTCTAATGTGCTCTAGATAAAATTTGTTTTTTGATTTACTAATTAAAAAAAAAATCTTTAAGATATAAATTCATGCTGAAACTACAAAAAATTAAAATTATTATTTTGTTTTTTAGGCAATATTTTTCATTTAATAGAGAAACTGCGTGGGAGATATTTGGCATAGCTTACAGAAAATGTCACAAAATAAATCGCATTTATAAATTTGTATATTTATTCCTAAGGCAGTGGTACACTATCAAACCCATATGCCTGTAAATTCTGGTGCAGTTTCTCGTGCAAATGTTTCGTAATGAGAGCCGTTACGGACATACGATGTAGCCATCTTATTCTTCGTTCGATTTTCTGCAAATCGGTAAAAGCAACTTTGGAATATCTCATTTTTACTTGGCAATGAACTACCTAGAAAGATAGCTACAGCAATATTGCATTATCATGTGAACTCTGATTTATTAATCAATTCTGATTTATTTCGGCAGTTACCAGGGTAACGAGAACTTTTGTTTTATCGTACCATTAAGCGATACCTCACACCTGGAAGAGTTAAGGATCACAGTAGAAGTAATCTGCCTCGGGACAACACCCAATTACGCTGAAAACAGTTAAGGATAGAATTAGAAGAAATCCGTGCCTCATTCAGAAGAAAATGGCAACGCAGATGCAAGTCTAGGGAGAAACTATAGAGCGGGCTAAAACAAGACCTTGCAATGAAGACTATAAAACGTGATACATGTCATACGAATATACAGAAAAGCAGGTCGTCTCTTCTTAAATGGTACGGCCCTGAAGACCTGAAAAGTATTGTTTTGGCAGACAAAAATTTTCACTGTTGTGGAAATCAAACAGAACAATGAGTTAAAGATATCCCACAATCCAGTTTTTGTAATGGTTTGGGCAGGTGTCAGCTGGTTAGCAAATCTCAACTCTTATTTCGTTACCCAAGGAGTCAAAGTTTCAGAAAACTTTATCTAAATGAGATTCTGTAGCCAACTGTCCAGCCACCTATTAGTCTTTGTTCAATGGAAACTCACGGACATTTCATCAGGACTCAGCCCAAAAAGAGAAAACCATTCAAGCTTGGTTGAGAGATAAATTCCTGGTTTCATTTCAAGCGTCGAGTTATCGTCTGCGTCACCTGATCTGATCCTCTTGGACTACTACTTATGATTGAAATTGGAGATTTTAAGACCTGCTCTACATCCCAAGCAAGCATCGCTGCTCTCAAGAGACCTTGTGATGAGAATAGAAGATGATGTCCTTAAGAGACTATGCGTAGCGCTATCGCGTACAAGGTTACAGGCCTTTCTTCAGGCAAGTGGTGGACATAAATAAAATGCATTTTGGTAATTAAGCTGGAAAGTTTTGAAAAATTTCGGTAAAATATTAGAAACTTTGTTTCCTTTTATTTATACTTTTTATTTCCATACAATGCATCTAATAGAAACTGCAGAAAGTTCATAGTCCTATTTACCAATTGGATAATGTTTTATTAGACAGTTGTCGTTTCTTACAATTCAAACAGCTTTCATTTTAGTATTCTTTCCAATAATTAAAGTGAGAGTCGTAAATTTAGGTCTCTCTCTCCCTAATAACTTTTGAACAAGTATATGATCTTCATGAAACTTGATTCGAGTGCGTTATAACTTTTATATTTGAATTTTTTTTTTCCAAATGAATCCTTGTCAAGACATCAATAAGGAGTTGATCAAAATTCTTACCATAAAATCATTGGAGCAAATAATGGATTTCTATTCGATTTCTGTTAATATCTGATTGTTCCTTCCGCTTGGTTTGATCCGATTTAGATAACTTAGTATATAATTCGGATTTCCTTAAAATAAGCTAAAAATAACATTTAATGGAAAGCAGGCTTTAAGTTCTTTGAAAACTTCTCGTTTGTTTTCGATTTCAAGTTTCTTATTATTATTGTTAGTTTCCAAGTCTGTGCGCGTGTGTATAAGTGCGTTTCTTTGTATTCTTAATTTTTTCTGCGTGAGTTCTTGGCGGAAAAATATCGCGAGATAATCACAAAATTAACGTAGAAAAATATTCGGAAACCAAATAATGAAAGGTTATGCTTGTCCTTTGTTCTCGGGAAACAATGGACGTTAATCCGGTTATTAATGCTCTTGTAATCTCCGTAAGCTTTAAAAAATAATTTGAATTCAGACAACCATTTCTATTCAGAAATAAACAAAAATCAATATAATTTGTATTCAGTGGTTATGTTAATGTTGTGATTGAGATTCCTTGTTTGTATTCTTTCAAAATAAATAAATGCATAATGTGCAGGCATATGACTCAGGAAAAAAACAAAACAAAAAAAACCATAAAACTGGACATAATTAAACAAAAGGTTCTCGCACTCTGAGCTATCATGCCAGGAATCTGAGACAGCTGTTTCAGCCTTATTAGGCTTTTTAGCCGAATTTACCTTGATAGTAGCTGAAAGTGCAAGACAAACATGAGGTAGCCATTTGAGCTCCTCGAAATGACCCTTAAACAAAATCAATGCAACAATGATAAATAACCGTGCTAGCTACTATTTATATATATATATATATATATATAAAAATTTACCATTTTATATACGTTAATCGTTACCTTATTTATTTATATATATGTTTTTTGAGATTCTCAATCCTTGCTCAAATTTTTTTGAGCTCGGTGATTACCGGGTCAAAGAATTTCAGGCCGTCCATTAATAGAAAGTCTTCGCGAAGAACACTCGAACATGATGTACAAGAACTTCGTTGGAATATTGGTAACCAGTCATAGTCCCATTATTCAGCATGTCTTCGTGCTGTAATTGATGTGTTGTCGTAGAGCCAGGGCAAAATCCACGCAATCGTCTGGAACCCATTCAATTGCTGTGAAATGATGCCAAATCCTGGATACAACAATTGGGTGATTTCAAACTACCTAGCAACATTAGCAGCCTTCTTCCAGCTTTTCTGTAATTCTTTCCCGAGTGAAATCATCCAGATGATATCTTTGTGGCAAAATTTCACAATAGTCACTTCTTTCTTTCACATCAAACGATATCTTCGAACACAATTCACGAACACTGCCAATTTGCCTTATAATGGTTTCAGTGCTACCGTGTGACCTCTTTGCGCATGATTCACAAATCTGCAAATACGGCACGTTTCTATTGATCGTCCAAAATTTATACAAATTGCCACAAGTTATTTCATCTGATTTAATATTTGAAACAATTAGAACTAGTGATGGACCTTAAGTTTTGTTTGCCTGCGTAATAGAGCCTCTACTGTATGACAATATTACCAGTAACTTTGTGAACTACCTGAGCAGTAGCGTTTATAATCCATACACTACAGTAAATAATCTTACTACTGATTTTTATATAAGTGAAAATTTACAGAGTTGACTGATATATACGGATTTGTCGTCTTTCGTGGAGCAAGCTAACAAAATCGCATTTAGGACAAAAGCAAAAATTTACAAATTGTACTTCATTCATTTAGTCTCCGTTGAGTGATGGCTCGAATAATAGTCTTTTTTACTTTTATCAGAAAGTGTCAGAACCTTAGAAAAATTTTCTAAATACTCGCAGTTACATTGAAAATAGGAAAAATGTAATTGTAGGTGATTATTATATTTTAGATATGTAATTGAAATGTAAATCAGATTGTTAAAGAACGGATAGATAACTATTTTCAAATATCGAATTCCTGATAAATTATAAATCTTTTTATTAATAGAGCCTACTATATAGACACCTTAAAAACATGGTAAAATG
>JAFIDM010004315.1:1700843-1739970 GCA_023159025.1 Thereuonema tuberculata | reverse complement strand
TCAACAGAAATTCTCTTCCCTTTACCCAGAATTCCATACGGATGGTCATTCTTACAGACGAACCCGACCACGGAGGATCAAAACTTTTTTAATGCACTTGAGGAAGAACCATATCAACGTCGATGATTTGAAACGTAGTGATAATTTTTAATTTTTAGATTGTCTTAATTGTAATGTGTTTTAATAGTTGATTATTTAATTTTATAATACAAGCACGTTAAAAGATTTTATCATAATATCAGAAAATATTTCTTTTAATTAACAGGAAAAAAAAGTATTAATAAACAATTAAAAAAAAATCTGACAAAGATTCATTACTTCTTGGAGGCATATTTTTATGCTTTTTAATTAACCTCAAGGTAGTCAGTTCGTAAGAGCATAAATTTGTGTATCATCAGTAATGAAATAGGTTCACTCAAATGAAAACGCAAGACTTTCTTTCAATTTCTTTTTATTGTAATAAAAATTAAATTCACTTTGAATATTGCTTTTCACTTGGAAAAAGGTCGAAATCTTTTATCCCTTCACGGAAACAAACAAAAAAATAATGAAAGCCTGATTCACCCAACCTTTAAATTCAAGAGACTATTTTCAATAACTTAAACACTTTGACTCCGAACTGAAAGTTTTGAATGCATTTACCAATTATGAAATCTGTCATTAGAATTTCCATTGAACTTCAAAACGCCTTCAGTTGTTGTCAACACAATAACGTGGTTGGGCAAAAGTCTTAAAAGGTTGCTAGTGACAGCTCGGTACTGAGTAATAGTGAGTGCAAATGCTAAAAGCAGAAAGTGTCTCATAATGCAAGCTCCTTTCTTATTCAAAAATGAATAAAAGTTTATTGAAAATAAAGCGAAGTTTCCATTTTGTTAGGTTTCACTTTTTGGACATTTTACATAAAGCCAATTTCTTTCTAATTAAGATGACAGTTTTCTTGATCATCTGTATACATTATTTTTATATACAACTTATATATAGTATATTTTGGCCTACATTTCTATGAAAGTGAAACTCTTCCAATCATTCGGTCTGTGCGTAGGTGTGTGTGTTCCCTATCCCCTAATAATGAATGAATGAACTTCGGAATGAATCATTCTGAAACATGTATTGAAAGGTATCTATCCAGAAGCCATCTAATCAAAATTTGAAAATCCTTTCTATTTCGGTCCTTGCAAGAGAAATTAGCGATTGAAGATGGATGAATATTTGTTATTTAACGACATGTTCCTGAAAGAAGTTGAATCTTACAGCTCTGAAATTTACTTATATCATTAAAAGTAATTGACTTAAATTGTATTAAAGCTAGCTCAGATTTTAAATGGATTAAAAGTTGGATTAATGTCATTTGATCTCGATAGAAATCCATAGTTTCGATTCTAATTCTTTTCTATGAGAATTTCTCTCTTTCACGCGCTTAATTCTCGCTAAGGATCCACGCGAGAAATAGTTAGTTTTCAACTGTGTGGGAGAATTTTAATCTTTTTAAATTTTACTACCCACACGTTCAAATTTCATCGTTTGTTAGAGATTTATTTTCGTGTCTCACATCCTTAAGAATGACCTCCAAAATATCTCTTTAAAACGGCTGAGTGTTTTAATAAAAATTAAATTAATAATTTCATTAACTTTATTATTTATAACCTAATTTAAAATGTTCCGTCGCCCCTAGTCCTCAAAATTTGACACCCGAGGGTGTCTCCTTGTTTTTATCATAAAACTCAATTGTCGACCATCACCGAATTCGAAGATATCTGCAGTATCACATATTAATTGTCTTAGTGCGTCATTATAGGAATTAAAAATAATTCCCTCAATGAATTATTTTCTTGCTTTATATTTCAAAATGCAGTAGTGAAAGTCTTGCTAACAATAATTTAATGATAGGACTAATTATAGATAAAACTTCTAAAGCTTCCAAAACATCATACTTACAATAAACGATCAAGTTCCACATATCTTCATTACTTTCGACATTTCTGTCTAACCGAGAACTTACATCAGGAAATTACACATGAAAGGAAGAAACAAAAATATGTTTCCTTCCTTGACAATAAATTTGAATAAACAATCATAAACTATCACTTTAATAATAGTAGTAACAATATAATAGTGAGAAACCTACATTTTGGAAACATACACATCAATTGTAAAATAATTAAACAATTGACAAACATCAGTTAAGCCCTAATTTTGCCTTTACATTCTTCTTACAATTCATAATTTTTTTAAAAAGTCCAAAAGAAATCTCGTTGACATTCAGAGCTTCCTCTTTATTGAAACAATTACATCAATATTGATAAAACAGGATTCAATTAAGAATCTCTCCTCTTCATCATTAGATTTGTAAATAATATTTGCAATGGACCACTTGAGGTTTACGCCCCTATCGACATCACGTATGACGTGTATCCCACATGCGGCGAGAGCTTGTGGGATAAACAAATATATAACTTTGTGTGAATTACTTAAAAAATCGTCGATTTTTGATATTTCAAGTCGGATGGTTCAGTACTGTGCAGATCCTTATTGTACTAATTCTGTAAAAGCGCTTGGAATATCCTTCTTTAATATAATATTTCCTCTGTATTTACACCGGTTAAAACAAAGCACATGGCTTTGTTTATCCCACATGCGAAGCAGTAGCCTGGTGGGATATGTTGCAACTACGAAGCTCCGCCTATCCTCAAGTGATCCATTAAATTATACCCTGCTTTGAAAATATATTACTGTCATCTTCTTCAATAGGCGATAATCAACTCTAAATCCAATCTGTAAATTTTGTAAGGCTTACAATCGTTGCATCCAAATTAAACCTTTTAGTTCGACCTCTGTATCTACTAGGATTAAAATGAAGCACATGACTTTGTTTATCCCACAAGCCAAAAAGTAGACTGGTGGGATATTTTAGAACTACGAAGCCCCGCCTATCCTCAAGTGGTCCATTGATCAGGATTATGGTTAAATTTTAAAACATGATCCGCCCAATCAGATAAGCCTTTATTCTTTCTTCTGAATGCCCTAACGTGCTTGTCTACATGTTCCATTAACGATCTAGCAGAGCTTCCTACGTATATTCCTCTACAATCTCTACTTTCTAAAGAATTGATAACAGCCATTTCGTGTAAAAAAATTATCTTTACCTTTACCCCTATCAATATTCTTTCTGAATAATTAATCTATATTACTAAAATCTTTTATTTTTCTGTCTGTGTGTCCGGCGCAATTTCCTATGAGAATGGAAAATAAAAATAATTTTTACAATGAAACATCCGCGACGGGAATCGAACTTGCAACTTTTCTGATCCAAAGTCAGACGTCTTATTCATTAGGCCACTGGGACTACGACTCACTTTATATTGTGTTTTGACTTATGTTTCCATCCCCCATCAATAATGAATATATTTATAAATATATATTTTTTGGAATTTCAAGATTGTTTTTTTCCGATCCGTCTATTTATTTGTAATTCGAAAATTACAATTAGAACAATAATTGCCGAAACGTTGAAATATTTTAAATATAATATTCTAACTTAATCAAATGTATGTGATATAGAAAAACAAGCGCGAGTACACGGGGGATGGCCTAGTTACTTTTATAATAAATCAATTCAATATTATTTTCTGAACACATATCGTTTACATTTTTGTCAACATAAAAGCCAATAGGAAATTGTAGGAATTTACAATCTTTGAAAACCTCAACTTATGATGATTTCTTAACATTCAATAAGTTCTTATTTTTAAAAAAAATTTCAATAGTTTTATTAACAAACTTTTCAGGATACTCGTTCATAATTAGTTTATTATTAAGATTATCAATTTTACTTTTCCATAATTTATTATCTTCAGTACATTCAGTGATCCTTTTTAAGTTGTATTGATTATGGCTTTCTTAGTAGTTAAACTATGATTGGATTTGAAATTCAACATATGATTGATAAATTGTACTTTTTTTGGTAATCTTCATAGTATAACATATCATTCGTGTTTAATATCATTATATCCATGAAAGGGAGTTTACCCTCTATTTCTTCTTTATAAGTGAACTTCAAATTTCGGTCAATAGAATTCACATAATTAAAGAATTGAAAAAACTGTCTCTTAGTTCCTTCCCATATAATAAGGACATCATTCGCATAACTCAAATAGGAAAATTTAGCAAAATCCCAATTTAAAATAGTTATCCTCAAGCCACTTAATAAATAAATATATATATATATATATATATATATATATATATAGTGCCTGAAACATGGCTCCCCATTGGGAAACCTTTCTTTTGAATATAAAATTTATCGTCAAAACGAAAATAGTTGTTATTGCATAACGAATTCAAAAGATTGATAAAGGATACTGTATCCAAATTAAAAGTTATCAAGATTTCCTGATTTTCATTACATTTCCTTTCAACCAGTGGCGGATCCAGGATTTTTCAAAGGGGGGGGGGGCTAACTTTTCTGAAGGGCTGACTATATCTGGGAGTCTGAAGTGCACGCTAGTAGCCAGCTTTTTATTAGCAATTGAAATCGTCATCATGGCAATTATAATGTTTATCAGGTAGCAGCCTTTGTAAGCCCCATTTTATCCAGTCTATATTCACAGCTGAAGGGAGGGGCTATAGCCCCCACTGGCCCTCCCCCTGGATTCGCCTATGCTTTCAACTATCTTAATAGCTTCAATAATAGGAACATTAGTGTACATAGCCACTATGTCTAAAGAAAACAACTTTAATTTTCTTATTTTCAAAATTCTTTATGTAATCAACCGAGGGTATTTCTAATTATTATTAAGGGAATTTTTTGCATAATCTTGTTTAAGAATTTCACTAATGTCCTCCAAATGAGAGATGGCCGCCCTGTTTTTGTGAGATCTGCGCATGTATCATCGATTATTCTGGTCAGGCACTTCCGTCTGATTTTATGACAGGACCCCGCCATTACGGTAATAGCTTGTTACTTTGCAAAAGAGCATTGTATTTGTAAATAATATATATTTATTTATTTATAGAAATACTTATTGTTAGCAACTGGTATTGAAATAACGCTAAATAGTCGAGAGAAGTTTTAATTTGGCGTTATCAACATGTCTTTCTCAGTGAAAACAGACCCCGTCGTCCATTGTGACAGGAAAACATAATTGATCAGCTACCGGAAGGGCTGCGCAGTTCAAACTTCCGCCGGCCACCTTTCATTTGGAGGACAATAAGTCTTGTAATGGGGAACCCTATTAGTTTATATTCAATTTCGTGAGTTTTAATCCTTGGTTCAAAAGTTGGAGTTCTGGTCATGTTCTTACAAATATTTTTATACTAGTTGACCCGTGCGAATAATTCGCGTGGTATCTTGAACAGACGCCAACTGGAAATATGGAAATAAGTTAATGCAATTATTTATTATTGAAAGATTTTTTTTATTTTGAAGAGTAAAACATTTAAAAAGCAGATATTGGCTTTGTCAGAAAGAAAAGTTATCAGACTGCGGACCGATAAAAAAACACCTTTGAGAAATAATAAACAACTCCAACAGCTGTCGTTCATGTTATTTAAACAGATTGTCAATAGATGGCACCTTTTACATTTTTATAAAAAGGTTTCTAAAATACAGCTTTTTAATGAAAACATTAATTTTAAACAATTTGTATATTTTTCGTCATTAGCGGTGAACGTAATCTTCAAAATGATGTCTCAATCATTGATTTTGATGAAGTATTAAGGGAAATATGGCGAACCCACAAAAAAACCATCTTTGAGAAATAATATATATAGATTAGAACACTTTCAATACTTTCTTTTATTTTGAGTTTTTGAATTTCTACTTTCACCTTCTTATACAATTTATAAGCCGGATCTTCCGGCATTTCTTCGAAGTCTTCATAAGCTAACATGTTCTCGTAATCTTCATAATCCATTATGACTATTTTGTTCTCTTTGTCTGCTTTTGTAATTACACGAGTTTCGTCTTTCAAAATCTTAACAACATTTCTAAAATCCCTTCTTGAAATGTTACTGCGTTTATTATCATCATTAACATGGTCCATATTTCGGAATACCTGGAAACAAGTCTCTTTCTTATATATCAGGAATTTAGTTTTTCTTTCTACTTCAGCAATAATTTTAGTTTTATTGTAATCAGGGCTTAAGTTAAAGTCCAATCCTTTATTAAGGAGACTATTTTATTAAATTTCAGTCTTTCTTTGCTTAAATTAACAATATAATCACAATCTTTACAAAATCCTATTATAATTCAAATTATCAGTTTCTTTCAAAATCCTGTTAAATTTTGTGTTCTTCTTAGTAATAGTCAGCCTCCTTTCCTTATTATATTTTAAGGAATCCAACTTCATTTTATCGCTATAAACTTCCACAGGAAGAAATTTTTTTAATCTTTGGTTGAACACCATTTCCTTGTACTGTAGGTTCATAACTTTAAGGCCAGTACATTCTAATTGGTTATCTAATAATTCCATTTTAAAATTAGAAACTAACTTTTCTGTTTTAAAGTTGTAAATTAAAGAAGGAATTTCAATGTTAAAATGGCTTTATTAAAATATCTTTGTACCTAGCGGATGGCAGGACAAGGGACATCTGTATTTTTGTTTATTTTTGATTAGGATTGCTTTGGGAGCGAGACCCGGGATCTTAACCTTTCGCACCTTCTATCATCAGTGGAGTTTGGCTGGCTGAGTCCTAAAAAGAACGAAACATCCCAGTCTCTTCCCGGAGACAGCTCAGGGTGCGAATTCTTTCTCTTAGCGTTGTGCCTTCGTTTGTTGCCCAAACGAAGTTTAGTATGAAAGAACTTACAGAAATTCAATGGAATCTTTTTTTAAAGTATATAACATTAATTATATAAATTACATTGACACCAACGAATTTCAATACATAACACGAATCTAACATAAAATCCAAGTAATAATAAAATGAAATGTTACTACAATACAGAATTTAAGTAAGAATGAATAGTAGAAGACACTTCCATGGAAACATATTTTTATTAAGCATGTTTTTGTACAAAAAAAGAAGGGCAGTTCATCCTTCCTTGCAGTGTTGAAATATAAACTTAAGTCAGTAAACATAAGAGAATAAATTTAGATTAGTTTAGCAAATTTTCACTTAAAGTAATTTTACAACCTACGATTAAACTTTATTTTCCAGTTGAGAAATTTGATTGGTTTACACAAAAGATCTGAAATTCATTTCCTTTTGTATCTGATTGCGACACGTTAAGAGGATTTCTGAAGGAAACTTAAAACCTTTCAAAATATCTCCGACATTTTTCAATTTCCGTTGGAATCGAGCCATAATGGGACTGAAATTAAAAGGAATCGTTATTGCCTAGAAATTATCATATGTAGAATTACACAATGTCCTTTTAAAGTTTCCAGACCTTTTTTTTTAATAAATCAATTCAAATTTTTAGAAATGTTTCGTTCAAGAGACTTTTTTTTGGCAGCGTCTCAATTGAAAACGAATGAATCATGTTTGTGAATTCAGAACGGCACATTCAGATGTTATTGCCATTAGTTGTCTTCACCATTGATTATAAAATCTGAATGGAAAAGTTTAGATATATTAGTATTGGACAACGCTCGGTATCATAGCGTAGAAATTGATAAACCTCAGACTACGAATACGATGGAAGAAAGCTAATATTACATCGCGGTTGGATCAGCATCAAATTCTTCAAATTCATCATATTCAAAATTATCAGGTTGCCTCCATGTCACAGTGATTTAAATCCTATTGAGCTAATATGGTCACAGTGCAAAACATTTTTTGGTAGAAATTGAAACAGTAGTAATTTTAATAAGGCTCAAGTTCACAAGATGTGGGAGGAAGCTTTGGAGATGTTTGGAGGAAGCTGACGACTGAAGAACAGCTATCAAACATGTTAAAAAGATTACAGAAGAATATCGGCTCCGAGACACTGATGAAACTGACAACGAATTTGAAGACATTATTTCATTGAGCGAATCATAAGATGAATCCTTCACTCAAAAATAATTATAAAATTAAAAACAGGTAATATAGAAATTTTAATAAAAAAACCTTTACAGGGCCACAGTATTTTACGAAAGTTCAACCAAATATACTAATTTAAAAAAAAAAATACTTTAAAGAAACTTTAACTATTTTAATGTAATAAAAATTTTCAAAAACATAAAATTAACTGTACAACAACCGAACCACTTCTTTTCTAAGCATTGAATCAATAATCTATCGCAAATAAAATTTACATTCCCAATCTCTTATTGCAAAAAAATGCTGTTTCAATATAGTATTTTTTTTTGAACTTGTAAGAGAGGCTACTGCTGATGTCACTTCGCACGTGATTTGACCCGATTGTTGGCTGCACTTTAAGCAATGTCAAGGGCCTTATCAAGATAGATTATCAATAAAAATAAGATTTTACTATGAAGCATGTTGTTGCAATCAGCAAGGAAGGATGACACCTTTCATGTGAGGGCAAGCAAAATAGAATGCGTAGCATTACTGTTTTGCGGAAATAAACATTATTCAGATATAAGTCAGTAACTTCAGTGCATCAGAAGATAACAGGGAATGTTTTCGTTGATTACAACTGAAATTCTATATTTCATTTGTTAATGTTTTTGAATTGATTTGTTTTCAGTTTGGACATTTCTCTTTACATCGCGATTAACCACGATTCTGTAACGATAATTCAATTGATCTCTCACTTGAGATTTTTAGGTCGGAATTCCTGTTGGGATTTTGATTAAAAATGTAGTTTTCTTTCTAGAAGCATTCAAGACAATATTGTGAAGAGATAACGTACCATTCGTGAATATCAAATGTGTACTTATCATTTCGAGTACATAGATACCGTCACGGTTCAACAACAAGTTCTTCAATTCGATGCCTGAGATTGAGTGCTTTATTGATAATAAATCTATCTTTAGGGTGGATAGGTCGCTGAAGAGTTCCACATCAAGAATCCCCGTCTTCAAATATGTTTACAAATACAGATTGCAAAAGATTAGTGGATTTGAAAAGTTGGAATCAATGATTACACGAACAAACACATCGACAAAGAGATAAACATTGAGAGGAAGTGTGAGGCTTCATTGTGGGCTTGTAGATAGAATGTAATGTTATATTTTCACCGTTTGTGTCCTGAAACACTCAGAAAGAATCAAGAAAAGTATGACCAGCACATAATTAGTGATAAGTTATTTTGTTTGCTTGAATAATATGAGCATACTTTTAATGAACCAGATTAATGTGGCTTCTACACAACATTTCAGGACAGCCATTTACGGAAGCGCCAATGAGCTTTCAATCAAGAACCAGGAATGTGCAAACAAAATTTCTTTTTGTAGATTTGAGCAACATGGTCAAACTTTAGTGTCCAGAAGATGAACATTAAAAAAACTTGATTTTCAGCGATGTGGTCATCAATTTAGTACTTTTCATCGACTTACGAATACTATAAAAGCACTATTATTTAAATGACTCGAAAAATCGTTTTCAATGTGATTTTTGAGAGTTCTCAGAATAACCGTCAGAAGAATTATTTGTTTATTATCTCTTATCACTTATCGCTTATTTATTTTATATTTGAATAAAAACTTATTAGTATTCTTTTAACACCATACGTTCTTAGGAACGCAGATGCTCTTCGCTATAACATGGTTCTCTTTACAGATAAAAGATCTATTTATAAAATTCCGATTTTCGATGGTAAAATGGCGATACACATTCAGTAACTTTGAAATTTGATCTGTTGCCTTTTCAGTATTCCGTTCGTTATAATTATTTTTATTTGTTTTTTTATCCTTTAAATTGAACGGATGATATCGAGTTCTCTCTTTCAATGCCGTAATAAGCAGACAAGTACCAGACGTCAGTGCAACAGTGTCTGGCAACATTGAAATGATATCAGATGGCAGACAGAATCACAAGTGTTGGGGTACATCTGATATAGTGACAGAGCGTTCATGGGACCCGAAAACAGTTGCTCTTTCCGATGCTGATGGCATTAAAAAAGAATTAAAGTTACGTTGTAATTCTGTGAAGAATGGCGACTCTATTTTTAGCAGAGACTCAGCAACATACGCCAGTACTGCAACCTAGTTGCGCCGATTGAACGTTAACAAAGAGTGTTCCAAAGATGATGGAACTAGAATGGACTTAAGTAAGCCTAAACCCACAGAGAACTTAAGACTTTTGTGAGTAGTGAACATATTAATTTTCCAGAGAATCATCTATGACTTAACTTGTAATATTCCGCCAAAATATATCTATTACGATTATTAATCATCTATGAACTACGGATGTAATTATTCCGACAAATTAAATCTTTTATAATTAATTCATATATTTTTTTTTAGTTTGTTCGGTATTTAATATTAGGATGTTTTAGTGTCTAAAATGGCCAGATTAGCAACAACATATCACTGCTATGGTAATAACATATAACAATTCTGTATCACGCTGGCGTATTGAAGTAAATATAACATTTTTTGCACATATATTGAAAGAATAAACTTTTATTCATTTATTTGCTTTTCAAGTAGAAGTATTTACTGAGTTTTTCACATTGATCTCCAGCCATTTAGTCATCTCGAATACAATACATCACGAATACATTTTTAAAACAGCTCGAAAAATCTTTTTTAATGTAATTTTTGAGAGTAATGATTTGTTTATTTATTTATTTATTCGGTGAAAATAATTATTAATTATTTTATATTTACTATATCGACACACGATGTTTTCTACTTATTGGAATGTACCTCTCTCGTAATGCATCTGTACAAAACAGTAGTTTAATAGAAGAAAGTGGTTTAATAGAAGCAGAAATTGCTTTATTTATATTTTTGTGACAGGGTTGATATATTTTTGACTACCTTCATTCTTTATTTCCGACCATGGAATCGAACTCTTTTCAGTTATTTAAAACACTTAAAAAATATTATTGCAAAATTCCAGAAAAGCTGTATTAAAATTAAATATTGTAATGCATTACAATATTTAATTTTAATACAGCTTTTCTGGAATTCTACAATAATATTTTTAATGTAATTTTTACATTAAAAAAGAGCTTTGTCACTGATCGCCTACAATTGTTACATTAGAAATATAAGGGTTATAATGAGAACATTAAAGTTTTTTTATAAAAGTAATTTATTAAAAAATTGGAAGCTTAAAGAAATTATAATCAAAATATAAAAGAATTTCACGATAGGCCTAAAGAATTTTAAAATAAGAATTTTGCAATTGAAAGATAAGATAATTTTTAAAAACAATAAAAAAATTAAATTAAACTTAATAATTGTAATAAATTCTTACTAAAAGCATTTTCTAGTGGGAATGTCCAAGATTTTATTAGTGCAATATATAAAATTTTTGAAGTTAATTTTGATTAGAGTTGAAACATAAAAGAATTAGTTCTGAAGGAGTAGTGTGACATGACGCTATATGGATCCTATATAGATCAAATCTTTAATTTTACAGTTCTGTAAATATTCTTTAAAAAATAGGTTGTATTGTTAGTTTTACAGTTTAATTTGTTCTCCACACATGTTTCAATATAGGGTAAAGTGACCAAATGTCGGCCGGTGACCAAATGTCGGCCACCAAATGTTTTTGTATTTAAGAAACACGTAGTGGTCTAGCTGTGGTTTTTTTCGTTTTATACGATTTTTATATCTTTGGACGTATCTATCTTAGTTTCAATTGTCATCTCCAGATGTCGCCATTTACTTTAAGCTCTCAACGAAGACGTGAGATTGATTGTTACGGGAAACGATTGTTTTGGCGAGATTCTTCAGATTGCAACGTTGAGAATTCATTTTCTCCAAGCAAAAGCAATACTTAGTTTTCATGTTTTTTGTATGATTTTGATATTAGCAAACAATCAGCTGACTTTTTAACGTTATTTCCTAAGTAATTAGTATTAATTACGTTAAAGTGCTTCAGTATTTACATTTTATTTTCCTATTTCAAGTTGCCCTAATGTCGGCCATGGATTGCCCAAATGTCGGCAAGCTATTGACCAAATGTCGGCCATGCAGTAGCCCAAATGTCGGCCATTGTTTATTTGGAGCGTGTAGCTTAGAATACTTAAATTGGCGCCCCCTTGTATTTTGTTTCTGCATAACTACTGTTTCTGTAGCGCTGTTGGGATGCCACGGAAATGTTGGTGGCGCCGCCTTGTATTTTGTTTCTTGCTTAAATACTGTGTCTCGCTATTGAGATGACATACAAACACACTGACCGACCCACATCCGTACGTACAGTTTTTGCCTATTAATAGAATCAATAGGCCTATGCTTCTTTTCGAATATAAGAATATACGTAGGCTGAAAAGAAATTAATTTTATAAAAAAAAAATGTGATATATTTAAATAGAGGATAGTATCCGAGGTTTACATTTCTATCAACGCCTAGCCTAGATCTGACGACAGAGGCATAGCCATAAAATAGTTTTAAAAAAAAGAGAAATATTAGTATTAACGCCCTTTTAACTGCCAAGGAAATTATGGGACGGAGAAGGACAATTTGACTAGAAAATGCATAGGAAAATTAATTTCTTTTCATCTATTATTGCAATATTTCCACTGTAGGCTAGGCTATTGCACATTGAAACGATCAGAGCAAAGAATTGCATTATTAAGCATATTAAGTTTTATAAATTCCAGAAAACACTTTCGTACCATGGATGAAATAAGGTTATGATAAATACAATAAATTACTTGCAATAAACATTTTATATTAACATCAGATGTGGTATATGAAATGAACCTGAAAGCTGCAAAAGAAAAGAAAGAAAAGGAAGAGCTACAAATAAAAAAAAAGAGAAAATAGGCTTAAAGCAGCTGCTTTGAAGAAGAACAACTAAAAAAAGAGAAATCGAAAAACAGAAACAGAAAGAAGAGTTGAAGAAGAGTTGAAGAAGAAGAAAGAAAACTCCCAAAATCTAACAAGGAGAAGAAAATAAACATTTTCATAATATTTTTTCCATAAACTTGCATTTTAAATGTTAAAATGAGATTTTTTTAAATAAATTTTAACTGATGCATATGTTAACTGGCCGACATTTGGTCACATTGTAAGGTTACAGTAATTAATGCATAGTTAACTTGATAATAGATATTTTTCGTAATGCCATACTTCTTTATTTCATTAAAATTACAATAAATCTAAAAATTTGTTTAAATCATATAAACTAAGTCATCAGATCTTTTATTTTCTGGTTATTTGTAGGATGTGGCCGACATTTGGTCACTTTACCCTAAGTTTTTTTTTTACCAAATATTTGTGTTTTCTTATGTATTGAAATCCTTTTTCTTCACAGGAGATTTAGGCAAATAAGTAAATGGTTGAGTTTTATCGTAGAGAATAGAGAAATTAAATTGTTTATTCAGTGTTGATTCTTGTACCGATCAAAACTGAAGGCTAACCTTTAATAAAGAATCTACTTAGAGCTCAGTGCCACAGACGCCCCAGCCACATTCATCTTATTGTGAGATATTGGACCCTGATGTGGACGTGAATAAAACATAACATTGAAGTGAATTAATTACTTATGAAAGGGTAAAGATCCTCCTTTACTTTCAGGTCATGTTGTAAAAGATATTAATAGCACTGTACATTAAGGTTAGTCAACAAAAACATTTATTAGATTTACAGATCAGACCATGACACCCCTCAGAGGAAGTGGCAATTACTAATGAATTAAACCCTCCAGTATCTCGGCGACGTCTATTATTGAAAGTAAAATTAAGTTTTATTTGTTGGTTTTTTTTTTAATGTTTGATGTTTTTTCATTTCAATCATTTATTATTTTTCGTGAGTATTACCTTTTAGTATTTTATTTATTCAGTAAAACATAAAAAGAGCTCCTAATTTCTTAAGCATTAGTTATCTTTAAGTCACATGATCCCTACAGAAAGAAGACAGTATTCGCTACATGTTCAGGTAATGACAGAGTAGTAACGAGATCTGGTAATTAACAGTGCATTGCTATTGATCTCAGTCCAGTGTCTACATTACTGAACTACCAGTGCCATGAATAAACCGAAGTTTGCCTGAAACTAAAGTTGTTTAAATAGGAGGAGTCTTCTCGGATTCTGTCTAACGAAGATAAAGAGCACATTATCGTAAATCAAATAAGTGAGACCGATTAAATTTTACATCCAGCGTCATTAATTTTGGAATTTCCTATGAAAATTAGAATGAAATGGTTTCACATTTCGCCTAAGTGAGTTAATTGGCGATGGGTAGAATTTTTTAACATAGGTTGTGTTCATCTGAAAACATGAAAAAGAAAACGAATTTTTTTTGATAAGTTAATGAATAAATAGGTGATCAGTTTCGAAATTGACCTCCTATTCTGTGTCGAACTCAGCGCTTCGATTTCTCCGAGGTCTCATAATTTGATCCGTTAGTATATAGAGGACAGATGCATATTTTTCTTGTGTGTGGCGCTTTGTATTTTCTCTTCCATTTTTTCCCTATGAAAGTCAGACTTCTCAAATCAATTCGTCTGTAGGCGTATGTTACCTCTTAATAACTTTGCTGGATGATGCTGTTGAATCTTAGTATGTCCCTTAAGAATGATGTAACTTTTATATTTGAAATTAAAGACCAGAATAAGACTTAGTAGAACTTGTTTATCAAAATGAATTGTATTTTTTACAATTAACAAAAACTCGAAATTGCCATAAACTTATGTTTCTCTGTATGTTTTCGAACTTACAGAATATATTACAGAATAATATGTAGATAGAGGGTACGAAAATAAACAATTTTCATTAAGTAAACTGTGTCCGGTCTTGCACCAATACGGCGCCACAGTCGTTTTAGTTCCATGGCCTCCACGATCGCCGGATCTTAATTCGATTGACTACTTCTGTTGGGGCAATGTAAAGAGTCTCGTGTACTCCACACCTGTCGATATAGTCGATGAACTGTATCAACGAATTGTCGAAGCATGAAAACCATCCGTACCACATCTGGCATTTTTGAACTAGTGCAGCAGTTAATGCTCCAGCGATGCCAGTGTTATTTAGAAATAGAAGAGATTCACTTTGAACAACTTCTCTAAGGCATAAAATTCCAAATAGACAGATAGCAATGTCCCTTCCATGAATGATTGTCTACTAGCCACAACAGTAAAACGACTGTAGCGCCGTTTCTGGGCAAGACCGATAATATAATGTATTACATTATATTCCTTAATATAAAAACTGTTTGTTTTTCTACCCTCTATTTACCATATTTTTCTGAAATAATAAGCTTGAAAACACGATGTAATATAATTCAAAATGAAATTTTCATCAATTACAGTAAAGCAAAATGTTCAATAATCAATTTGTCTAATCACGGATTAGACACGGAATATCTTCTATTCAGCGCTGGTATTCACTTGTGAAATCAATTTAAGAAATTACTACGATACCTTATTTCACTTAATGATATCTATCACTCTTTACACACACGTTGATTGAGATGAATTCACACGTTGGAGATTCTGGTTGAATGAAAAGGACCGTTTGGAGAACCTTGGAATAACATTATTAATAACCATTTCTTCTCATAACGTGATGAAACTCAAATTTCCACATTAAATTGACGTGAGCGAAATCTTAATCATATCACAATGATATGTTTGATAAACATTTAAAACTCAAAATCATACACAAATATCTTTGACCTGTTAACTTCATTCGACCATTACTTGTGATTTCGTTTTAACACAGCAACAGTACAACGATTTCATCAGGTGTGTATAACATGTTACAAACTCCATTGTTTTTCGTGTTTTCATATAACAATGGAAACTCCACAACACTATGCATTGTTATTCCTTACTGGATTAATGCATAATTCACTTATAAATTATTCATGGATTTCTTACTAGCATTCATTATTAAAACAATATCATATTTCCCGATACATTCGTTTAAAATAATCATTTATGAATAATAAAAACTACTTCTACTCTCGAAACATTAAAAAATTATATTTTTAATGCCAACGAATTTTCGAAAGCATATTTTCCTTGCTTTATTTCTCAAGTTTGTTTGATAACAATATGATTTCAGGTGAACTTACGTTGCTTATACATAGTTATCAACAATCACAATAATGCAATAACATCTGCAATAAGCAACGTAAGTTCACCTGAAATCATATTGTTATCAAACAAACTTGAGAAAGAAAGCAAGGAAGGTATGCTTTCGAAAATTCGTTGGCATTAAAAATATAATTTTTTAATGTTTCGAGGGTAGAAGTAGTTTTTATTTTAATTATGATAAGCAGAAGAAGAGATTTAAAGAAGACATATGGATTTTTGAATAATGCCTATCATTGCTCTCAGAAATCCTTTCTAAGTGGGTTCATGTCGAGTAATTAACAAACAAGAAGATAACATTTCCCTTATAAAACAATTAGAATCTTAACAGTGCAATTTATCCAAGCTTTAAATATGTTAATATTTTTAGCTAATCCATTGATTTGTGTTTGTTTTGAAATGATAAAAGTTAATCTAAGATTTAGATAAATTTTCACTGCTAGTATTCATTAGATATTGTAATTGAAAATATAAAGATAGTCTTTTCGTTTTTGTCGTTTTCACAACTTTAGAAAAAACAAAACAAACAAAGCAAAATAATGAAATTTGAAAAATTAACAAGGCATAGAGGGACAGCCATTGCGGTCTGTTATAAGGTTGATTCCGAAGCCATATGGATCTTTCCTTTCTTTTATTTTCTATTTGTTCTTTGGACTTCTCTCCTTCTTTCTCTTGGTAATGTTATACTTAACTTTTAAGGTTTGTACAATAGGCGTAAATATGCTGCTATATCTCTAATATTTCTATGTCTCTAATAACACTGTGTCTCTAACCTAAAATGTCTTGTAAAGAATAAAATCAAATAAATAAATAAATACATTTTTAAGGAACATGGGATTTCTCGAACTACATAGTTTGTTTTGCTGTTTTTTTTTTTTTTAATTGATAACATTTTTTTATTTTCTTGACTTTAAAAGAATTTCCAGCTATTCGTAAACCTTAATTATATATATTCTTTAAAAAAAAGAAATATATATATCTTTTTTTGTATAAGTGGAATCAGGGATTTTTAAATTTATATAATAAGCGCGAATGTGTGTTTGTTTGTTTGTCTTTAAACAACGCCGCCATTTCTCAATGGATCTTTACCAATTTACCACGGAGGTTCACATGCATCCCAGAATAACGAAAACCCGGATCCGGTGCAAGGGTGTAAACGGGGGAGGGGAGGAGTTTTCCTCGAGGTTTTGCATATCTCTGAAAGCGCTCCAGTTACAAACATGAAATTTCACATGAGTGTTCTTTGTCAAAATTTGAGACCGGGGCCAAGTGGACCTAGGGGTAGAGTGGACCGTTGACTTTAGTAATTCGTGTAGACGCTAGAATGCGCCAAAAATCGGAAAGAAGGTTGGTGCCATTGTGGCGCTGCTACCACAAAAGCGTCAGTGAATTCGGCTTATTGGTGACAGTGAGGTGATCGATTGTTTTGTTTTTGTCCAGGTAAGTAAATTTTTAGTGTTGTTTTTACTTTAATATTGCCGTTCAGCGATGCATTGAATAACATAACCGTAACATTCATATTGAAGGCGGTAATCTAAAGATCATTTTAAGCTGTAGTATGAATTGAATACTTAAAGTAGTCGATAGTTACAACTGAAGGAAATGCCAAAAAGGCGATGGTGCAGAGTGGACCGAACGACACGGGGCACATTGGACCAGTGGTCCACTCTGCCCCACTGTTTGAACAATAAAATATTTTTTTTCTATATTATTTATTTATTAGGCCTATTATATTATATTGTATTATATTATTGTATATTATATTGTATATTTTTTTACGTAGGCTATTATATATTGTGTTTAGCCTATATTATTAAAGGATATTACCCCTTTAGTAATTCCTCTCAGCAAGTACCGAAAAAGGGGAAGACTTCGTGCGAAGGCATCCTAATCTTCGAAAATAGCCAATTTACACATTTAACTGTTATTAAATTCTAACTAAAAACTATACAAACTGTCACGTTATGGGATTGGCAACATGACACGATTAAAATCTTGGTCTCTTGAGGGAATATATTTTGATTTTTAATAATTGTATTGTTGTAATTATATATTTGAATTTTTGTATTTGGTAAAGTCTTGTATATTATTATTGTGATATTTCATAGTTAAATATTATTTTAATGGTTTGAGCTTATTTAGAAAACAATATGTGCGAAAGAAAAAGAAAAACTTCGAAAAAACAGTTGTGCGTTGATTGAGTGATCACGTGGTTTTATCTGTTTCGTTTTCCCGTGAGAACAAAAAGAGAAAAGTTAAGTACACTCTGGCGGGAAAAATCAGATCAGTTGATGAATCTGAAACACACGGGCAAAAAGTATACCCAATCAGTCTAAACATTTCAGGAGAGGTAGCGTATTCTAAAACATGCACAATTACATCCCTAAGTGAACTAACACAATTTTCAATAAGTGAAACTCTAAATTAAATATAAATTCTATACACACTTTGTTACATTAGAAAGCATTAAAAAATGGTATAAATAACAATATAATCTTAATAGAGAACAAAAAAAGGTCAACGGCAATACTGAAGGATACGCCAGTAAAAAAGCTCTGCAAGAAGAGCAACAAAAATCTAAAGAAAGAAAAGAAAGAGTAGCAACGAAAAACATGGGCCAACAGTCTCTAAAAGCAACATAAACAAAAAAACAAATAGAAGCAAAGGCAAAGGGATAAAGAGGAAACAATTACAGATGTTTAGTGATGATGATGATGAAGAAGATGTTGTGTGCCTCTCCTGCTAGAAGAACTTAAAAAAAAGCAAACCATGGCAGGAGTGGATTCAATGTACGCAGTGCAAGAGATGGGCCCATAGTTCCTGCGTAGCCAGTGATATTCGGGAATTATTTTACGAATGCCTGTTCTGCAAAGAAGATTTCTCTAGTGAAAGTGATTAATTAATTCAATGTAAACCTATTTGATATTATTCATTTATGACTTTAAACTGCATAATGATTATTTTAAATTTTCACTTGAATATGTAATACTTTAGGTAGTCTATGTTAAGTTAAACTTTATTTCATGATATCCTAAATGGCATGTTATTTTATATTCAATAAAAAACTTACTTTAAATGTTGTTATTCTTACCCGGACCAACGTGCCCCATGGGGTGGTCCAGCCTTCCCCGTGGTCGGGGCAGGTTGGACCACACTACCATTTTTGCTTTGCGAATTAATACCAATTTTATTTATGAATATAATGAAATGAAATCAAGTATTTACATTCTTGAATAGTTCCCGATTCTGACAAAAATAAATGCAATGGAAAATCTCTTAACAAAAAAAAAAAAAATTCAAGAAAAAAAAGTGGACCGCTCTGCACCGGTGTCCCCTACTTATTCGACGAATTTTCTAAATTCAGATTTTCATGGGTGTAATTGGGGGAGGGAAGGAACTTTCATGGAGGGTATTCATATCTCCGAAAGCGCTTCAGTTACAAACACGAAATTTCGCAAGAGTGTTCTTTGTCAAAATCTAAAATATATGCATCGACGAATTTCCGATATTCGGATCCTAAGGGATGTAAACGGGGGGGGGGGGACTTTTCTGCAGGGTACACATATCTCGGAAACCGCTTCAGCTGCAAAACACGAAATTTGACATGAGTATTCTCAATTCTAAGTTTCAGTTTTTAGTTTACTTGATGTATTTGCTTTTTTTGAAGAAATAAAGCGGGTTTTTTTTGTATTTTTTTACGTTAAGTATGCAAGGCTTCCGGTGTGAAGGCACGGAAAGCCAGGCTTCAGATTTATAATATAAATTGTAACTATCACGTGCGTTTCATATCAACTGGAAAAATTTCAAAGTGATCACAATTACAATTTCTTCGTCAACCTCATGAGACAACTTTTTTTGTAGCCCCTGCGACACACGGGTATTTTTCTAGTTATACGATAAAATTTTTACATAATTTTATCTTTTTTTTATCGATTATATTAACTCTTCATTACTTTTGCAGAGAAAATGAAAAAATTATACAAAAAAATATATTAATCAAAACCGTGAGTTTTTAGTTTAAAACAATGTAAATAGTTCAGTCAATTTAAAATGTATTAATTCCATCCCTGGAATTATAATTACTATAAATTTTAAAAAAACTATACATTAATAATTATGTCGTTTCCACTTCAAATTCAAGTTATATTTGATTCTGTTTATGACTAACGAAAATGCCTTTCTCATTATTATTATTCAATGTCTTTCACTAATCAATTATATCCTCCAAAATATTAATCAATTTGAAGTGGCAATAGATTCTTTTCTGTACTTGTTTTAACTTCATTTACAGAACATTAAAAATTATTTTATTAAAAATATGCATTATTTATTAAGAAATTCTTTAAATTGTTTTAGTCTTATGTAGGCGGTAGCTGAGTGGTAAGGAGGAGGCGGGGATTCTCTTCATTCTCCTTCAAACGGGACCTAGGGTCAGTTGACAAAAGGCTGGGTGAACCATGGGCCCATCTAGAGGAGAAATAAACATGGAAAAAATCCCGACCCCACGCCCGGAATTGAACCCTCATTCCTCCAGTTCGCAGTTTAACGCCTAAACCTCTGGATTATCGGAGCTCTCAATCCATCAGTTACAAAATTTAATTAGTTGCAGAATTACATATTTAATACAATAAATTTTACAGATTTTCTCTATAAACGAAAAAGAAAAAGTTTTTGTTTGATCTATTCAATTTTAAAACTTAAAACATTTTTCCATTTAAACCGGACAATAGAAATATTAAAAATATTTTTAAAGGTATTAAATAGAAACTAATTGATTCAATTTATAATTTTGTGTAACGTATCGTTTATTAATACTCATAATAAAAACACTAGAGCTCAAGGGCCTAAAGGTTGAGATAAACAAGGTGATCGTAATTAAACTTGGCCTACTCAAAACACACTGTAGCTGACCCCAATATGCGGATTGACACCAAAATTTGCTTAAAATCTATTCAAAAGAATTACTAAAAAGAAACGTTGAGAGAAAGATTTTACGTGCGCTGTTCATAATTCTGTGGATCAAAGGAATAAGCCGGCACACCTGATTAAATTAAACTCAATTTAATAACTAAATAAAAATATAGTACAACCCGGTTTCGGTTACATTCTAACCATCTTCAAGTACATGGAAGTGACAAGTTGTGGAAGTATTTATACAAAATGGCTATGATGGAAATTTTCTTGCGGAAGTAATTAACATACGATGACGTCTTGAATGGCTCAGCTCCACCTAGAGGGATTAGGCTGAAGTTCCTTGTGTCAATAAGTTTCATGTACTTGCTGAATAAACGTTGCTGACATACTTGATTAATAATCTAAAAATTAAAAAACTAAAAACTAAACAATCGAATCAGGTAGACAGAAATTAAGTGACAGAATAAATGAATAGCAATAAAAAAAAAAAAATAGTTTATGCATAAAATAAAAAATAAAATAAAATAACATGAAATTCTAAGTAAAGCAATCAAGTGGAATGAATTGAGATAAAATTGAAAAGTAAATTAATTAAAATTAACAATGATCAACATTGATTATACAAGAATTTATATTATTCTATACATTTATACAAATTCACTAAAATCGGGATAAAGTTAAAATAGAATAAGTAGATTTATAGAACATTGATTTTAAAAAAGATTATATTATTATTTATAATCATATAAAGTTCTATTAAAACAGGAATGAATTTAATGAAAGAATAAAATATATAACACTGATCTTACAGAATTTTTTTTTTTTTTTTTTTTGATTATGTTATATTTATATAAAATTCTATTAAAGTCTAAGATAAACTTAAAGTAAATGAAAGAACGTATTGATCTATAGAACGTTGATCCTTACAAGAATATACATTATTTTATACTAAACTGAAAGAATGAAACAGTAGGTCTAAAATAACAAAGAAATATCAGTATCATGAAAAACTTGGAACGTGCCATATTACGAGATCCTGAAGAACCAATACGTTTTAACCAATTATTATTGTTATACAAATTAGAAATTATGTAAATTAACTACCAATATGAATTACTAGGATTGTATAATACAGAGAAGCATGAAAATGGAAGTGAGCAGACCTACCAATTGCGTTAATAATTTATTAATTTTTTATTTTTATTTAGGATTCTTTTGTGAATATCATATTCATTCATGGAGGGTACTGTTAAATAAGTATTATAAGCATTGGGAGTGCACAAGATCATCAACGTTTCCATACATTTTCTTTGGAATTGTTTATTACATTTAATCAAAACCTTAGAGTTTTCAAAGAGAATGTGATGCTGCTGCTCTATTGAATGCTTATACGTTAAATAATCCTTATTGCGTGCCTTGTACGCCCTTTCGTGGTCTCCCACTCGCTTTGCTAAAGATCTTCCCGTTTCGCCTAGGTAAACACAAGAGTGGTCCTTGCAAGGGATGGAATACACCAATCCTGTGGCTTCCTCTTTAGGCACAGTTGTTGGGACAGCTAGCATTCTCCCGATGGTATTGTTGGCCGGCGATGTGATCGTGATCCGGTATGGCGCACAAATACGTTTTAGTTTTGTAAACAAACTAGAGTGATACGTGATGGATACAAAGTGTTGTCTAGGTTTAGGGTCCGAGGATGGAATATTATTATAGCACTTATTAATGACCCTTTTATAATGCATTTGAATAAAATCAGCTGGGTAACCATTGTTCATTAGTAGACTTTTTATTATACTTAATTCAGAAATGAAAGCTCTTTCAGTGCTTGATAAACGGAAAGCTCTCCGGACGAACATTGAGATAAGGTTAATTTTGAAGGCCAAAGGAATGTAAGAGCCGAAATTCATAATTATGCCCGAGTGCGAAGGCTTCCTATATACGCTGGTGTGAAAGCCGAAATCTGATCGTGTAATCATGACGTCAAGAAATGGAATGTTGTTATTAGTTTCCATTTCAATGTCAAACTGAATATTAGGGTGAATCTGAGCAAAAATGTCCATTATGCCCAAAATTATATCCTCTTTGGCATAACAAATAATGTCGTCTACGTATCTATAATAGAATGGAATATTAACTTGTCCTATATCAAGTAACAGCAGCGCTGAGTCCTCAATATACATCATAACTATCTCAGCTATAATGGCGGAGGCTGAAAGTCCCATAAAAAGGCCTTCATTCTGTTTGTAAACAGAATCCTGATGAACGAAGAACTGCATACGAAAGAGAGCTCGTATTATAGGCATTAATTTCTCAATTTCCCTTTTCATTACAAAGTTATTACTTGTTTTATTAATTGCATGCTCCATGGCTAGTTGAACCAATTCGAAGCTGATAGAGGTGAAAAGGGAACGTACATCTAACGAGAATAAGCGATATCCTGTCACGGTTTCTTTCATTTTTATGTTCTTAACAAATTCATTACTATTGCTGACACTATAAATAGATTTTATGCCTAATTTTTTTTAATTTTCTTGTATAAGAAATTCGATAGGCATTCAATAGCGGAGTTCTTGCAGTTTATGATAGGTCTAATAGGGAATAATCCTTCGCGATTGGGCTTTTTATGTACTTTGGGTAGCGCTTTCAAAGTAGGGATGTTAAAAGTACTGACCTTCAATTGTTCCTCGAACTCCTTAGTGATGACACCGTCTGCAAAGAGGTCTCTCGCAATTCTCCTGTTGTAATTCGTAGCACATTTTAGAATTATAAAAAAAAAAAAAAATAGTCCCAAAAGTTCCCCAGGCGGCGCTTTACTGCAAAATAGACGACAAAAAAATATGTTAAACAACTAACAAAAATCAAAAATTACAAAAAATCACTTATGATTAAATCATTTAAGCAGATGCACGGGCTTCATGAGTGAGTTTTTTAAGGATAGTCAGTGCATGTAAAAGACTAGTAGTGATCAAAAATTATATTTTAAACTCTTAATTTTGTATTTATCAACTTTACGAATAAACCTAGTGAAAACAAGATTTTTGGCGCTGCAATCAACGAAAACGCAATCTCATTTGCATGAGCACTCTCACTGTAGCAGAGTTCTGCGTAGAAAAAGGATTAAAACTAGTGAATGCCATTTTTTATCAGTTATGATGGCGTACAGGAACGTACGTTTATTGTGAAGCTTTTTTACGAAAACTATGGTAATGCTGTAGCTGTTGTTCGTGAATTTTACCGTCGTAAGAATGTACGCCACAGACCAAAATGTGCGTAAGCTGTGAGGAACATATGGAACATATGATTACGGAAAGCTGGATCGTTGGGAGCTCGATCTGGCGGAGGGCACAAGCCTGTCACTGCCAGGAAGTATTTGAAGATTTTGTGATGGCTTTTGTCGAACAGTGAATGATTCTGGTTTCTGGCCCCAGTAATGCATGTACACTGTCACGACAGTTAGACGTACGTATGACAGTGTCAAAAGGACTGCGACTACTTATCTTATATTGACCGTGTATTTGTTATGGCCGTGGAATGTCCTGTAGAGCGATGAACATTTTTATCTTAATGGAATAATTATCACGGGAAATCAGTTGCGGTCAGCCGTTGAACACATTGTTAATTGCTTGCAAATTTTTACAACTTCCGATAGCGAACATATCGAGCAATATTTCGTACATCGCTAAACAGTCTGTACAGCAGACTTTTCCCGTACAGAACGAATAAATGCATTTTGGTTGTGCTTTTGTTGATTATGGTTTTTATTTATTTGTTGCTTTTTTTCGTGTATTTTGCTGTAAAGAGCCCTTCCCCCCCCACCCACCCCCAGATATTTTTTTTTTTTTGCATATTCCTTTTTCATGGCCTTAGAATAGTCTGCAAACAAATTTTGGTATCAATTCGCTTATTGGTTGCAGTTATCCGCTATCGACAATGCTCTTAAGAGACCAAGTCTCTTACGATCATCTTTTGTGCTCGAAAGCTGTAGCATTCACAAAGAATGCTTCTGATAAACAAAAGAACTTTAGCAAATATACCTAAATTATCGAAGTAGAGAACATTATCAGAAGTATGTTATCGATATATTTTAGATAATTACTCCGGTACACTTCCCAATAATTTAATAGGCAATCTGTCGTTCCGACGCAGTCGAGAGTCAACGCTCGAACCTGGCATCGAATGCCTGCATGAATTAGATGTTTCCTTCATTCTTCTGTATGTTTCCACGACTTGTTTTAAATTTCATACGTGTTCCTTGCACAGCTTATTCTATGTCGCTCTAGCGGCCTAAACAAAAAAAAATCCAAGCTGAAATATGTATGCGGTTAAGAAAACAAATTCATTCATGAAATGTTGTCCCTTTCACAAATGCATCCTCTACCATGAAACTGCGGAACCTGGTATAGCATCCGAGGCAAGTAGCATTCATTGGCATCAGCATTGCATTTACCCAGTGTCCATTGATGATTGGATGATGTTTTATTAAATGTTTTGTCGTTTATCTGTGATCATCCAGTGCGTCTCCGAAAGTGTGACGAATGTCAACTATGAGAGTTAGGGCCGAGTGTACCAAACCTTCGTTAACTTTGATTGCTGCTAAAGCAACGATCAAGTGACATTTTCTGTGCAACAACGGGTAACTCGCTGATCAGATGCCAAATTTTAGCAGCTCGGAAACTGGCGAGTTAAAATTGCGGCATTCAATAGAAAACTCCCGTCCGCCTCCGCGCCATTCAAAGATGGCAGGCGCCGGCCTCGATTGAAACCGACTCCTGTGATTTTGACGATGAAGTAGCTGTATTTATTCCTATTAAATATTCCGAAAATAATATTGAATAAGTTTACTTCCTGTGAAGATTCTTTTCAGGTCAAATTGACATAAAAATTCTGTTCGCGTGTATTTTTTTCTACTCCGTGGAGGCTGCCATTTGTAATATGCTGCGCCTATCCACAGAAATCCGGAAGTGACGTTCATTGTTCTGAACCAATCGCAGCCACTTTTATAAACACATTAGATGTTTCGCGAACATCAGTAAATGACTGACGACACATTGTTAGTGCACAGCAACTTTTACTTGACGGCAGGTTTTTCACTATCGCTTCCTTAACTAATTACTACTTTGATTGTTGGTTGGTGCACTCGGCCCTAGAATAAAATTATACTTTCTTGTAAAACTTATACCAATTTGGGTTAGTGCATCAGGATTTGGTTGCAGAAACAGCCCCGTATTCAGATACATATCGAAATTTCGTGCCAGCAAAGGACTCATACTGATATTATGTCTTCAGTCATTACTCTTCATTTGCATTTGAGCTGAGTATGTTGACAATTCAGATACAATATTCTATTGCCCTTTTTTCTTATTATTTCTTTGATACATCTAATGTCACTTTAAAATAAAATCTCATTAGTAAACTTCTTCCAAGAAGGCGCCTGTTACTTGTTACGTCATCATGGGTTGTGTCGTCATATTTTAATTATTAGACTTTCTGGGTTTTTGTGAACAGTATAAAAGTGCCTGCTTTGCTATCTTTGGAACGCTTGAAAAAGAATGGAAGGTATTCGAAACCAGTAGCATTTTAATTTTGTATTGAGTTATTAAATGACTTTGTATTTACTACAGATAGGTGTGCTTGCTCTATTTAACGTTCTTCCAATGAACTTTACAACATAGTAAGAAAATTATATAAAGATCCAATATTGACCTCCTGTAAAACACATTTGGATGTGATGTTACAGTTTATCCTTTTCATAGCAAATATAATGATTGGACAGCCTGCTTCTTTAATTGGAGGAAGAAAGATTTACTGTGACATTGGATACTAGCAAATTTTTCTGAATTCATGGACTTTTGGATAGAATTACAGCAGGTGAGGCAAACAAATCTGATTAACCATTTATCAAATGCCTACTGTTCTTTAAATACAGTTTATTTCATTCTAAAAATTTAACCACAGCTTATTTTACGCGATCAGTTTACTTAAAGTCCACTTACATAGATAATATATCATGAGGGGCATAATATTTCCGCTTTTAATGTCAGGAAGAAACAATTAGGTTGTGAACGAGTGAAATACGTTGAAATATACACTCATTACCAAAAAAAACGACGCAACTAGAAGGAGTTGTCCGATTGTAGTGAAATTTCGTATGCAAAGACATTGGGACCGTCCAAGCCAATAATTAAACTTTGGTGTCCAATGAATGAATAGCGAGAGCTACAGCGCATCGGAACTGCGCACTCAGCAGATATATACAAGAAGCGATTCTCAATCTGATGGTCAAAATTTCTGTTGCATTGCAAGTTAGGATACCTTTCAACGACCGAAAAAATGCCTTGCCGCAGGATTCGAGCTCATTACGTGCAACTGTCAGAGTTTGAAAGAGGTCATATCATTGGATTGAAAGAAGCAGGTTGGGCAAATCGGAGAATCGCTCGTCATATGGGTCGAAGTGATGCGGCGATTAGAAGATGCTGGCAGGAATGGGTGGACAATGGCAGATTTCAGCGTCATGAAGGTAGCGGACGACCTAGGGCACAGCGGAGCGGTAAGATAGAGTGATTGTCAGATCAGCTGTCACAGCGCCTGAATCATCGTTATCAACCATCAGAAGTGCGACCCGCACACGAGTGTCCACCATGACCATTCACAGATGGCTGAGAGAGCGATATCTACGCTCGTACCGACCGCTACGCCACTTGCCACTCACGTCTGCACACCGTCGGGCCAGATTACTGTGGTGCTTGGCTCGATCCGGTTGGAATGATGCTGACTGGGGACGTATAGTGTTTAGCGACGAATCCTGCTTCCAACTGTGTCCTGACGATCGTCGCAGACGTGTCTGAAGACGCCCAGGGCAGCGTGCCGATCCTGCTTTCACTATTGCACGCCACACAGGCCCTCAACTAGGAGTTATGGTCTGGGGTGCCATTTCCCTCGATAGCCGGACCCCTTTGGTCGTCATTAGCGGCACACTTACAGCACAGCGGTACGTCAACGACTTTCTGAGACCTGTTTTGCTACCCTTCCTTTTGCAGTATCATGGCTTTATTTTTCAGCAAGATAATGCCAGACCACATACGGCACGTGTTGCTATGATTTGTCTTGCAGCTTGTGAAACACTTCCTTGGCCAGCCAGATCCCCAGATCTCTCTCCAATCGAGGATGTCTGGGATACGATGGGAAGGCGACTGCATCCATCAGGGAATGTGGATGACCTACCCCGACAATTGGAGCAAATTTGGCAAGAAATACCGCAGGAGACCATCAGGGAGCTTTATCACTCTATGCCACGTCGTATGGCAGCTTGCATTCAGGGTGGGTCAACACCTTATTGAGCTCGTTACTTTGTAATTCTGTAACTCTGATTTATTAATCATTCAATTTGTCTGAAAGTTTAATCATTTTCTATTCTGTACATAATCTTCCTCTCCACCAATTTCTGTCTCCATCGGACAACTCCTTCTAGGACGTCGTTTTTTTTGTTAATGAGCGTAGATATTCCTTTCTCTCAGTCTTAAGTTTTACTGTTGATTTTTTAACTTATTTTTCCAGAAAAGTGAGGCTATCAAATAACTCTGTCTCAATGTGTGTTTGACCCAACTAAAATGTTTGATCTTGATCTGTTTGTAACTTTGTTTAAGAGCTACAGCCGATCAAACTTTCGTCTCGAAATCTTTTGAATTATAGTTGAGAAATTAGCGCGAGAAACCAAGAAACGTTTTCGTAGAAGAGCCGTAAAAGGGAAACAATAAGTTCCACAATGCGTTTTAGTCCATATATTAAGAAATAATGGATTTCTATCGATGTCTATAACAATTAATCCACTTAATATTCTCTTAATTTATGTAAGAATTTACATTAAACACTAAATTAAACTTCAGCAAATGTTAAACTGATATTTTAACGTGTGTGAATATTATTAACAGTATTAATAAGCCTACACACAGATTTAAAATTAACATTAACTTTTAAAAATATTGAAAAAAACTTGACATGACTAATGGTTTCCCTTGTCAGTTAAGAAGCATCTTCAGGTGATGAAACAGAAATTATTATTTGAAGATTTTTCAGGAATTGGGAATTTCTTTTGCTTATATTCAACATTTATTCTAATTTAAAAAAAAGGAATATAAAAACTTGGGCTTTCGTTTGTATTGTTTTAAAGGAAAATGAAAAAAATAACAAATGCTGTGGAATTAAAATTTAGGGACAATATGCTTTGTTTTTTTCAGGAAATTCTTGTTTTTTCTCAACATCTCCAATATGAAGACATATTATTATTCTGCAGCCGTGGATATCTGTTATTACTGTACCATGCCTTTTCTCTCTGTTTCATTTCAATGAATTTCTCATCTGTAGTTTGTACAAACACACACAACCAATTCTTACAATTCCATTAAGCCAACCGTAGTAAGACTTAATAGAATCTGATTCTCTAATATTGTGATCATGACTGTAGGGAGCTGACACCTGTACTTTGGCGAGTGTGAATTAAATCAGCGCATTGGTATTAGTTCTTTCTTTTTTTCCCTTCACCATCTATATAATATCACTCTCTCTCTCTCTCTCTCTCTATATATATATATATATTGTGACAATACTCATATGTCGATTTATTATAACTATTAAAATATTAGAATATTAATATTATTATCATTGTAAAGACAAAAGAAATGTCAATTAAGAAAAATAATTTCAAAGTAATTATTTTGTAAAAGCTAATGGCGAAAGACTTCGTTAGGGACAGTTTTAATTATTGTCAGTGATTTTTATTTTAGTTTAGGCTTTAATTTATTTTAATTTAGGATTTTAGGAGATAAATCTTTTAAATGTAACTTATTAGGATTTAATGCAATTTAGTGTTAGAAATTTAGGTGTTTTAAGTAGTTGTGTAATTTAAGATTAGCTGAATTTAAGGATTTTAATAAGGAATTAATTTTCTTTTGTTAATTAAGCTGATTTGAGTTTGGAAATTTCCTATTCTTAGGAATTTCCTTGTGGCCATCATTCCATATTTGGAATTGTTGTAAGCATTGTAATTCTATTGGTTAATTAGCATTATCACTCCATGTGAGGTAATATTGAGGTAATCTCCCTTATTTGGGCAGATAGGCAATCCTGCTATCCGTATGGTCTGTGCGACGCGTGACGTCACCCAGCGGCGCTCTTAAAGTTTATAAAACGGGGTGTTCGAGGAAAATCGCTCTCTCTCGCCGCAGTTTTGCTCTTAACCTTTCTACAATGCACCCGGCCTCGTCGATCGCCGTGGACGATGTATTGGCGGCCGCGCCTCAAATTCTCGATGCGTTTGTTAGAGATAGGGTGTGTTAAATCAAGTTATCGTTAGCTAGAATAGGCAACCCGTGGATAGCCTACAATTTCTACAATTTATTTGAGCGAAACATTACTGAAATTAATTTGCAAAATAAAGCTTGCAAATTCTGTGTTCAATGCACGTGTACACCCGTGCAGGATTCCCCAAGTTACTTAGTGCTTCGTAAGTGAAAATTTGTGCTTCGTAATTTAGTTATTTAGTGCTTCGTAAGTGAAAATTTGTGCTTCGTAATTTAGTTATTTAGTGCTTCGTAAGTGAAATTTCAGTGCGTCATAATTTAACTTTACGCTTCAAGAAGTTATAAGCCATAGCTTCGCCGAAATTATCATTCTTGCAGTGTTGTGTCATATTATTATTTCGCAGTGTCGAATAAAAATGGTTAAGTTTAAATTAATGTGGTGAATGCATTGTGCTTCTTTGTGCGTGAACGTGAAGTGTGGCTCCCCCACGCTCCGAATGGATTGAATTAGTCAGGGCATACCATGTAACGACTTTGGAGGGGGTAGATAGAAAATTCACCGAACGGACTTTTCGGTTGGCGCCCAACAAAATACCCGAACAACCCCTGAAGGACTAAAATTATCACGTGGTACCGTTACAATATATATATATATATATATATATATATATATATATATCATTTGGAGATCGTTATTTGTTTTTTTTTCCATATTTTTTATTGCGTTTCCTCATATTGATCTTTAATAATGATCATCTTTTGCTTTTCTTTTAGTCACCGTAACCTTCACTGTTCCAATATTTACAAAGACAACCACTGAGTCTATGCTGTGAGTGAATCTCAAACTATAATAAGATACATCCATTCACAATAAGCGCTCAATACAAAATCTACAGTTATTTTTCAAAGTTGATTTGTAAGCGAAAAGTGCCTACATAATTTTTCAATTTACCAAGAATATCCTAAGAGAACTTTTAGCCTACTTTCTATGAAATTTCCATTTTTACCCCCCCCCCCTAATTTTTTTTAAATTTTTAATATAATACAAATGAAAACAAATGATTTAACTTTAATATTTTAAAATTTTTACGGGCGAATCTTGTCCAGAAATTAGAGGTAAAAAAGAAGAAAATAATAAATATCAAACAATTCAGTTTTCTTTCTTCATTTGATATGAGTGTGTTTAAAAACCTTATAAAACTGGCCGCATTCGATGACATAAATATGTAAAGGTACTCTCTGTAACAAAATTAAATCGAATCACCATGAAGGAAGAGTCCATTTTGAATGAAACTCCGTCTGCCACTATCTTCCCATCAGATATATGCAAATGATTTTAAAAAACGTCAACATGGCTCAATGGAAGACCTCGGCTCGTGGTCCGTTTAAGAAACCTTTCTAAGACACATTCTGCTTCATCGAACTGTTGTATTCACTTACCATCAGCGCTGCTTCGACGAGCAATGACAGGACTTCCAGACAGAAGTCTCCTGCTGGTCATGCGGACGAATCCTCGCGAAGTCAATTGGGACGATTTGGAAGTCAATTTCGAGTCGTTCTGGAAGTGTTCAAAGTGCAACTAAAAATCTGAAAATTTAAAATATGATAGTTTAAATATGAATGAATCATATTCTTCTATTCTTGATTTTTACATGATAACGGAATTAATTATAGAGGAAAGGTGCCTAATATGCGATGATTCCCTAATATGAGATACCGCGATTACGGCCTCTGTAGATGGTGAACTCCGCTGGAAAGTTTCTTAAACAGTTTTTCAGTGGGTTCAAGGACTACGACAACGACGCCAGTAGCGAGTTGGACAGAGCGCAGAGAGGTTGTTGTTACAATATTTCTTTTTCAAGTATTTGTGGTGTTTGTGCTTAATAAATATTTGTTCTTAAAGGTGAGGGGATATTGCAGTTCTATTTCATTGTTATTTGTTATAAAACTACCTATAATTATTGATAAATGGTTTAATTTTCAAACGAATATAATGTCCATGAGGTATGATTATTTGTGCAAGATGGCGAGCTCCTAATATGCGATATCATGGGGGTACAAATATGCGATAGAAAAATAGAAGAATCCTCGAGTGACTCTGATTCTGATGTTCATCTTGATGAGGGTGGTGATTCCGATATGGACACTGATGATGACACAGAATGATGCTTCTACACTGGTCGTTTCTCTGACGACAAACATGGAGAAAAATGGACACAGTGCACTATATGTAATCGTTAGGCTCATGAAGATTGTGGTGTTGAAGACAATTTTGTGTGTCCTCAATGTAGGAAAATCAAATGTAATTAGGCCTACGAGTAGTAAGATATAGTTAGTTCTTCTGAAAAATACATGTTAACGTCTGATATTATTCAGATAACAACTTTTGTTTATTTATCCATATTAGGAAACCTTAACTTCATTTCTGATATCATAACTACATGAAAAGCTTGTTTATTATTCCACATTTGGTAAATGTGTTGTAACCTATAATAACATAAGATTGTTATTGAATTATAAAAATAAAATAAATTTTAATTTTAGCTTTTCAAAAACGCATTTCAAAAAGTGTCTCTCATATGAGGCACCTTTCCTCTACTTAAGTTCAAAAACCGGCTAATTCTTTGAAAGGATGTGTTTTACTAACTTATTTTAACTTCCATTTCTGATTCTATAAATAAATAAAGTAATAATCTATTCTCTATTTTCCAAAGAGTTGAATTTAACATAAAAATAAAAACCATGAATTGATTTGAAGCGATTTTGTTATGAATTTGTTTTTCAGCTAAACAGCAATTTATTTCTTTAAATTTGCCAATTCGGAAACTTCAGTATTCATTAGTAATTCCATTTCTGTTAATGTCAAAATAATTAAAGATATTATTATTTTTAAATAAAATATTTAAAGATATGAAATTTTCTGTTCTGAAGTAAGTTCCATTTTCAACTGTTGATGGCTTCATTTTGAATGGCAAAGACTGAAGATAAATTAGGACGGGGGAGTAGAAACTAATTACAGGCAGGAGTTAACAACGCTCTTGCCTCGGGAATTTTTACGATATTTTCTGTTTGCAAAGTTTCTTTGTCACTAGAAGCTTACTATTCCTCGAGAATAGTATTTTTTCGAGAAAAATACAGAGGAAGATGATTTCCGTCAAATTAAACAAAACGAAATAACAAAGGTACACGTTTTAAAAAGATTATCTATGCAATATTTATTTCATTTCCCATGTATATTTTCGTAGAAAAAAGTATGAGCTTATCATGATTGTCAGTCAATCTTTCCTATGTAAAAATTATCTTTATCAGTTAAAGTTACCAGTATATTTAAATCTAAATTTTTAACTAAACTTCACAATTTTTGTGAAGAATTACTAAAAATTATTTTGGAGCTCAAACTAAAAACCTTAGAAGGAATTCGGGGATATTGAATTAGGAGTAAAACGAAAATGATTTGGATTACATGATTAAGAGTTATAAAAATATTTTAATTTCTCTTCAGTTGTTATTATTATGAAATGAAATTGAGATTAATACAGTCATTTTTTGGAAAAATCTTTTCCAAAAAAGAAATGTTTAGTTGTTACTTTTATAAATCGTATTTTAAGCTTTTTAGCGACCAATTTGGAAGCTATTGTGATAGCTATCAAAATCGCTAGCTATTATAATAATTCTATCCGTCCATCCGTGTCTGTCCATCCCTAACAACTTCCAAACGGAAGGTCGGATCGACAAACGGATTTCACGATCGTGCTCAGAGGCCCAAATAATGTAAGAATAGGGTATTTTTAGTGACACAAACCCCTCCCCTCTAAGTTTGAGATATTTGGCATTGCTTTCATTGGATTTCCGCTATTATCTTAAATTCTTATTTAAATCACTATTATCTTAAAATCTTATAGCTTGATGCTTAACGTCTCGGACTCATATACTAAAGGTTGCCGGTTCGAATCCGTAAATCTCCTTTGTGGGTTTTTTTTGTCTCGCAATCTTCTTTTTCTCATTGTCCCCTTGGATTTTTTTTTTTTTCTTCTTATTTGCCTCATGTTTTTTTTTTTCTAACTTTTTTTATATTTTTCCTTATGTTAATGTATTTGCTTTTTTTATTATTTTTAGTTTTTTTTTTAGTGTGGGTCGCCCTTAAATTATTTTAAGCTTTTTTATTTTGTTTAGTCAGTTAAAATTTACTCTAAATCATCTCTTCTCCACGTGTTAAGAATATTATCAAACATCTAAAAAAATCTATCGTAAATTGTCCGGCAGCAACATAATGAGAATTTTAAATTTCTTATTAACGAAAAGTCGTTGTTACGGGTGTGGATAATTTGTAGAATAGTGAATATATGTTGTTGTTCCAGTTCACAAACTCCTTTGAGGTTATTTCAAGTTAGTTGATGCACACTAATACCTTCATGGTATTAAAAGAATGCAAGTGTGTCTTAAAGTGAAAATCAGTTGTTAGCCACAACTAATATAAAGAGAAATGGAGTTGTTGTAAACACTGGCAGGACAGCGAGAATACGCTCTCGTGAATGTGATTGTTTAAAGAGAGGTCGTGTTTTAGTGACTGAATATTTTAAGTTGGTAATTTTGATAAACGGAGACGAAGTAAAAAAAAAAGTCAGGTCCTGACACAAGATTCCAGTTGAAGATTAACTTAAAATGAGATTAAATTAAGACTAATTAAATTAAGATTAATTGTGTCTAAAGACCGTTAAATCCAGGTAAGATATATTTCGATCCGAAATAAATGCATTTCCGTAGTGACTTAAAAGGATGCAATTCAAAGAAAGAGAATGTTTCGTTAGACTGATTCCAGTGAGAAGAAATACCAACCGATAGCAAATGCAAGTCAAGTTCCGAATTGAATCTTACAAGGAATGAGATTCCAAGTGCAATTAACAAGAATTCATCAGTGAAGTAAGAACGAATCATTTGATGTTCGATTACAGCATTTGGAACAAGTCCAAGAAATCAAGATGGTTTGGTAACGTTCGAATTCAGTCAGTGAACATTTGCTGTAAATCCATCTGATGCTGGAGACATGTTTTTATTCTCTTTTATTCAATGTTTTTATTCTGTGCAAATATTGTAATAACTTTACTAAATTATTTGAAGTTTATCCTCGTGTTTGAGCTTTATTTTCTCTGGCGATTCTAGTATCACCACTGCTATTCTGAAATATAACGCTTTATACTCATCATTAAGTTCCACATTCTTTATTATAGATATTTCGTTTAAATTAGTTCAACTATTTTTATAATAATTGAAGCAATTGCTATAGTGTGATATGCCATAGCATTTAAAAAAATTTACATGTAAAAGACTGAATGAAAAAGAGGTTCTGGGCTACATCCTATTTTCATATATAATCTCATATAGCGTATATAGGATTTTATTTATAAATAAAAATTGACAACTAAAAAAAAAGTTTTCAGAATTTCGTAGGAGGGGAGGGAAAGATCCTTTCAGTTATTTATCAACCAAAACGAAGAAAATAGACTAATCTATTTATATCAGATTTAGGTGAGGGGGGAAGGGTTTCGGCTGATAAAGAAAAATACTTTCTTTTTGCACAAATTTAACGCTTGCAGTCAAAAATCATTTATTACGTATGTTAAAACAAAAAGAAAAAAAAAACGCTGAGGGATCTTGTAATTATCTTGTATTTGTTACCCAAATCCGGAGAAAAAAGCTTTTCACTTATATTTTCTCATTAAAAACAATTTCGTTGAATTAAAAAAATAAAATAGATAAAACAAAAGAAATATCCTAATTGGATATTTTTATAAATTTAGAAAACTGTAAATATATGAAGTGATGGATTAAAAAACTGTATAAAATGAAAAGATTAAAAAAATGTTGTATCACTCTTTCCCTATTTTTTTATATCTGTATTTTACTTTATGAATATTTCACAATACGTTTTATCCCATCATTCTGTGCAAACATAAATGATAATAATAATAATAAAAAAAAACATTCGTTGAATAATGAAAAAGGTTTTTCGCGAAAACTATTCATTTCCTTGACCCCATGTTAATTGAACTTTCTTGTTTGTCTTGCTGAGTAGAACCTATCTTTAAATTTGTACAGAGAATTTTGAGTCGCCCTGTGTTAAGCACTATTTTCCTGAAAATTTGACATATTCAAGCTTAGGATTTGCCTATTTCTGCCCAAGATCTGTTTATAATTGCTTTATCCTCGTGGGCAGCAGTCAAGAAATACAAAATGAACTGTATAGGTCCTTTTGTTGAGAGATTTACAGTATCATGTCTCACTCCTCCTTCAGGACCAAACTATACAAAATGAACTTCTATCCACTTAATGACATAAGAATAAGAGGAAGGTGATAATCTAGAGGGCGGGGAAATATTAATTAGTTGTGAGTCACCTATTGACAGATTTTTTGATAAGCTGTAAACAGATTTTCCGCCTGATGCTTCTGTGGGAATCGATGGTTACTTGAGAGAACTCTTTCACCCCAACAATACCAGTGCTAGAGACAATCATTTGGTGAGAGGTAAGCCCGACAGCTTCGTTCTTCATTATCTAGAGAAGGGCGTTATTGCTAAACGAAATCAGACTCTGGGCTTTATTCCAATCGCCCTTAACGAGGCCTGCCTTTAACAATCCAGCACCCGATGTTGCAAAGCCGGAGAGACATGATTTGCTCTCGAATGGTCTTATATTGTGTTTCTGCAGCAGATTATCATCGTTATTTCCGCGTATCGAGAGAGGACTGAACACTGCTGAAATCCTGGCAACATTGTTGTATATAATAGTGTTGATACCTATTTCTTCTAATAGCAGTTTCCCTCTTATGAACAGCGATAGGTAAAGGATATCCAGCAACCCGTTTTTTTGCCCTTCGTGTCATGCATGCCAACAGCAATTTTCCAACAGGATAAGGAATAAAACTGCCCACGTTTACCAACAGTGCTTTCAAGCAATTAAATCCCTTTGTTGGCCAGCCAAGCTCCCAGACTTTTCTTCCATCTAGAAGGTCTAAGACATGCTGGGATGTCAACAACATTCATCATCGAACATTCGGCATTTGAAGAAGCAGTTGTACCACGGCTTGGCATGATCTCTTACAAGACAACATCAGGACTTCGTTTCACTCCATGCCACTCAGTTCGTCAGAGATATGTAGCAGTCAGACTAGGATCAGCAGAACACTATTAATGTAACAACGATTGATAATTGTGAAATTTGAATCAATTATAATTCTTTATCCAAACGGAACGTTTCCATTCAAAAGTTTCATTCAAATTGAATACTTCCCCTTTGGTCACAGTTTATAAAGAATTAAAATAAAGAAATAGAAAACAATTAAATATTAAAATTTTAACAAGGGAATATTTGATCAATTATATTCATGCTCTTTGTTGTATTGTAGTTAAACTCATATTTCCGAGATCGGATTATAGTTTAAGCTTCTTACTTGAGGATCATCAGTCTTGGTATATTTGTGTCTATATTGTAAAGGCCCAAGGTTGTTAATGTTTCTACCTTTCCTATCCGTTATTTTCATCAGCTGTTGGAGGAAATCAAAAATGGAAAGGGGCAGCCCCTAATTTTAGAGCTAAAATAACAGAAATAATCAAGGCATTAAAATCTTCAATAATTATAATCAATTATTTTGTAAGAAATTAATAATAGCTCAAAATAAAAATATGGAGGAGGCTAGAGATTGGACTAGAAAGTATTTTAAGGTTGCTTCTCTAGATTGTTGATTTAGAGAATTGGAAATTAGGGCAATAAATGCTGATAAATTGATTTATTAATTTAATAAGTTAAATAATTTAAAGATATGAACATATCTTTGGTTATATTTTCTTATTTCTTCATTTCCCCACACTTCGTCTAAAGGCCTCTATCTTCTTGAAACGGATGTCTTACAGATGTTTTATTGTGCTTTCTCGATCTGACTTTTCATCTTCCATCCATTTTGCGCAACTTCCCCTTCCCTTCAGTTTATTGCGTCTCTTTGTTCCTTCCATCTTCCAGCCTGTCGGTAGATATTTTCTAGACAAGGCGGAGTCTTCTGCTTTAGGTGACGTTACTCCGAGTGGACAGTGCTTTGGATATAAAAGTGGAATAATAGAATGGGGAAGGGAGCATCTAAGAAGGATAGGCGGTCAGCCATTCCACTACCCCTTCGAATGCCCACTCTAAAAGGGAAGGCAGACTCCATGCTAAGCGAAAGCCGCTTGGCACATCTCTTGAAGAAACAGGCAGAGGTCCGCTGAAAAGGCAGGACTCAGCAATAATTTGCAGCGCCGAGGATTTCGTTGCGTCTTAAGAGCTTTCTTCGAATCTTTGATCTTGCATTGTAAAAGTGCGTCTCTGAAGATCGAAACGGACAATCCCAACGATGAAATCTGCGCACAGCAAAAACTCTGTAGTGTTCTGGCATGTAGGAATGCCACTATATTGACTGCCACCAGTATTGGATATTTATGTATATTCTTTTTATATTTTATTTTATTTACTTCATTTGAAACCCCGGGGTAATGTATATTCTGATGCTTATCATCTGTATGTAAATACAGTCGGACCTCTATTTAACGAAGTGGCTAAATCCCTGAAAAAAGTTCGTTATATGGAAAATTCGTTAGAGATTCACCTTTTAAAATTACTTTAAACTACACTAAACAGTAAATATCATTAAAAAAAAGTAATAATTTTAATGACCATAAAGCATACATTACCACATGTGTACTTAAAGTTTACTAATAAAGTCTGAGTTTTAATTTTGTCTGAGGTTTTTTTTTTTTTTTTTTTTTTTTTTTTTTTTTTTTTTTTTTTT
>JAFIDM010004315.1:1659979-1690843 GCA_023159025.1 Thereuonema tuberculata | reverse complement strand
AATACATACCTGAAATTATGCCGTGTATTTTTGAAACACCCTGTATAACTACAGAAGGATCTCCTTAAGTAGAACATATGTTATTATTACAACTAGTCATAAAAAAGGAAAGAGAAATTTTCCTCTCATTAAAACAATATAAAATACAACAACTAAAAATGAACAAACATTTCCAATTATTTTTAATTTCTCATAGTTGCTATGTAAAAGAATACAATAATCAAACAAAACAATCTAAGTTAATCTTAATTTTGATAGAAGTTAGTTGCCAACAGAAGAGACTCGTTTTCGAATAATATCTGTCTGTTACTATCAGTCTGTCTGATTTGTATTCAAGTGTATTTAAAAAAAAAAAAAAAAAAAATCGTCTCTAAAGTTTGGTTCTGAACGAGGAGTGGGATGTGATAATGCATATACTCTTGCTCGAAACTTGGTGTCTAAATATGATTAGATTTTATCCTTGGTTTTACGAACCACGTTTTATAATTGCAAATACCAAAAGAGAAATAATTTTTTAATATGTAGACCAAAATCCAATATTAGTCTCTATTGCAGAGTTAGGTCTTATTGTCCAAACTATATTTTCTTGTTTTTCAATAAAATAATTTCTTTGACTGCCGATTTCAAAGCTAAATAAACAATGCAAAGCAGTTCTTTTCTTTGCAATTGAAGATTATCATTATATTCACTGCAAATCCTCTTTTGAAGATTTCAAAAGACGCAAATGTGTTTTCCCTCTGTTTGACGTCTTTAAATTCAAAATATTCCGAGAAAAGTTATTAAAGTTTTGGAGAAAAATCTTTGTAACTCGTGAGTTTTCTACTGGAATAGGTTTCTTTATGTCGTTCTCTGTTTACTCCCAACGAAGAGCGGGGCTCAGAGAAAGACAAAGAGCACTTTTGAAGTAAACATCATTTCCGTTTACAGGGAAATCAGTTCAGTAAAAGAAAGGAATTGTATAAATAGATGTTGTACGTAGGATTCTTTTAGAAAACATTGTTTTATTGCAAGTATTAGTTAACGAAAAGTGATATTTTTTAAGCGAATTCAATTGCATTAAAGTATTATTACTCTGTACTGGAAGAATAAAGAAAAAAAATGTTTTTGAATTATTTTTTTTTCTTACTACGAGTTCAAATCATGCTACGGTGAACTGCAATCAGAATGTGTGGACGATACAGAGATGACGAAACGAAATGGAGAGGATTCCGATGGTTGCCTGTTTTAATCCCCGAGAAATAGAAATTCGTTTTCCTTTTAATTGAAAACTTGTAAGAACATTTCAAAAAAAAAAATCATTGAGGGAATATGACAAACATATTCAAACATAGCATTGGAATTTAATTTTCAATATAATATTTATCAAATTAAATCTTGAAACTCCCACAAATTTCTATTTAGGAAAAAAAATACACTACCCGTCGCTTAGCATAGGGGAGGTCAGGGCAAAGCGAATAATAGTCCGGTGAAAGTGAAAAAATTTTTTTATTCCAAAAATACATCAGAGAGCTACCCGACTACTATAGTCACTAGCGACATATATTCAACTTTGAAGCATATGCTCATTTGTGTTAAAGTCTGTGTGTTATGAGTGAGAGAACGTTTTGAAATATACTCAGTTTTGAATAAAAAGACGCCGACACACCAATTTGATTAAAAAACATTTAACACATTAAAAGGTAACAAGGACCGGTTTCGCTACGAACACATAGCTTTCTCAACTCCATAGTTGAGAAAGCTATGTGTCCGTAGCGAAACCGGTCCTTGTACCTTTTAATGTGTTAAATGTTTTTTAAATCAAATTTGTGTGTCGGCGTCTTTTTATTCATCATTCAAATGCACACGTTAAAATTTAAGAAATATACTGAGTTTTGTTAAAATATTCCAATGTGAGAACATATACATTTATTTAGGATTTTCGGTAAAAGTTTTATTTCTTATTAAGCTTTATATTTCCCTTGTTTCGATACTGCGACTGTCCTTTGTCGGTGCATTTGATTTCGATATTCGTAACCTTTTGAAGCTAATGATAAGACATCGGGCAAAACGAACAGAGCAAAGCGAATAACTATGATAATGAAACTACGTAATAAACGAATTATGATTTAATATTAATTATTTTTATTTTAATTAATTATTAATATTAATATTGTTTCAGATGGTATATGATTATAAAAAAACAAACAATAAAAACAAAGCTAGCAAGATGGAGTGAACAGGATACGGAAAAAGCCCTGCAAGAAGCTGTATTGGGAAACTTGAATTCTGCAACTTCAAAGTATAACATCCCATTTAAAGCTTTATATAGGCACATTAAAAAGGGAACTGCTGAAAAGAAATTAGTGATATTCGTGACTGCATTCATTATTCGACCTTGTCTAATTGTCCAAAGTGCTTCATCCAAGTGGATGGAAAAGACAATTGCAACAGGCTGAAATTCTTACTAGTATTCCAGTCAGACATCAGCAACAAAAGAAATTTGATAAAAAGCAGAAGCAGCATTTGAAATTGGATGCTAGAAACCAGCAAAAATGTCTCAGTCAGATAAAAAAGAAATCGATAAAGAGAAGTATTTTTGCCTGGTGTATGGAGAACCCTACAGTGAGCCATCGGAAGATGATTGCATACAATGTTCGCAGAGTAACGAATCATGCACAAATTACAGTAGTCGCGCTTCCTGTTGTGTGAGGATTGCTTTGAATGACTATTGTCTTTGCCCGCATCCCGTTTTCACTTTGCCCGGTAATTCGGGCAAAGTGACTAAACTACAGATTTGTATAATTTTGTATTTTTATATTATTAGGAGTGTGTATGTGACAAAATAACAAGTTCAATAAAGAAACGCAACATTACTGTAATATATCCAATAGAAATACGAGTCTACTTGTCAACATTTGATGGTAATTAGACCCTAAAGTTAACCGCTTTGTCCCGATTCCCCTATATAATGAAAAGCAAGAGGTTTAGAAAAAAACAAATTACATCAAGAAAACTAAAACTTAAAACTGAAACTAAAAATAAAGTTTAAATTTTAAACAATACAAGCAATACAACATTGAAATTCATTTGTGACAATCGGAAATTTGCGCAGTTGATTTGACCATGTCACAATAATCCTGTTGCCTGGCAAAGGGCGTGCGAAAGCTCATTATTGCAAGCGTCTTGAGGCTCATTAATTTTAATTATGTAATAAAAATGACAATTAGTCGATCAAGAATTATTATTGTTTAACACAATGAAACATTTATTGTCTTTCCTCGTAATTTTCATGACAACGGTGAAGGATTTAAAATAGTTAGATTGTGTGTCCAGTCCACTAACTGTACAGGCTAAATGTCAAGAAGAAATGTTTTCATTAGTCCGTAAATGTTGTAAATTTCAAGAAGACTTTGTTCTTAAAATTTAGGCGCAGGAGAAATACAAGGACAAACATAGACATCTGATGAGCCTCACAAGAAGAAACTACAGCTGTTGCTTCAATATTTTTATTTCATTCTAATTTTATTGTTATCTGAATCCTTTTTAATCCTTTAAATTATAGCAGTTTACCATTTCTTAGTTTTATTACAAAAAAAGTTATTTTCTTCATTTCCCTACAGACAAACGATCATCTCTCCTTCAATTTCGTTCGATTAAAGAAATTCTTATTTAATTTGTCTTTTCTCCCTGTCTTTTCTATCTTTTTTTTGCTCTTCTGTTTGTTGGGAAGAACCATTCATTCCGCCTGACAGCTTCCAATGAGTTTCTTCGAAGACTGTTCCCAGATGAAATTTCTCCCTGATACAATGCTTTGTCTTTTCCTATGGACACATCTTCCGCTCGAAATCTCCTGCAGCTTCCATAACTTACCGTTCTATTCTCAATTTCAGAATTGAAGCTACGGTTATGGAAGGTCCAACATTTTCCTTGTTTTTCTTGTGGATCTTTTGGAAAATGTCAGAACCTTTCGAATGTTAGAATATATTCCGTTTATGCCTGTAGACAATTGTTGGATGAAAGTAACTTTGAAAGGCCATTTAATAATCATTATCGTATTTCTTCAGCATTTTTCAACAACTTGATTTATTCGTTTCAATCAAGATTTGTATTTTTTTTTTTTTTTTTTGATGTTTCAGACGTTTTAGTTTCATTTTCTTTTTGTAACTACTTGTGAGGTAAAAGACGTATAAGATCAGTCAATTCATATATTAGATATCGACAGTGTTTCTCTGTGTATCTTAGGTTCATTCAAATAAATTTTGATAGATATTTCTACAACTCTGTATTTACGAATAAAAGCGATTTAAGATTAGTTTATTTTTTTCCGTCCATTGCAAGAATCTGATAAATTTTCACAAAAAAAATTGGAACCAAAAGAATAGATTTCCTTCCTCTTTGAACATTGCCTATTTTAATTGTATTACTTATTGCGCATGATTTGATATGACAAAATCAATTGGATTTTTAATGGAAAACTTAATTGAGAGGAATTTAATTATTTGTATATTAATTATTTAGAATAAAATGGATTCTGTGTTGTTTGATATACAATGTATCATAAGTTGATTCCCCTTTTGTATAACTATAACGATTTTAAATAAGAAAGTCCTCAAAAAACTTATTCTCCTTAGAATATTATTATTAGATTTTAATTTTTTAATAATTGTATTTTGTTGTTGTTTTCAACGACACTCCACGAAAACTCTTCTTTTAGTATCTAAGTACAGTTTCTGCTGAATTTAAACATAATTTTTAATTAAATTCTTCCTTTTCATTTCTTGTGTAATTAATATTGATAAAACTCCACATACCACTTCATACTATTTAATATTTTTATTTAAATACTAAAAACTGCGAATTTTCGAGAAGTAGTAGACGTCTTCTCTTTTTCAGGCATAATGACAAGATTGGAACAAATACAACAAAATGATTAGAAGTCTAAATAAACTCAAAAAACACGTGAATCAATAAGATACAATTCAATTATTAAAATAATAAGAAAAACAATTATTAGATCATAAAAATATTCTTAATAATTAAAATTATCTATTGTCGCTGTTTTAGTACAATTTGTTTTTATTAAGTCAACTGTGGAAGGGTCTACATAAACTCCTTGATACCTGTTAAAATTTTCCTCAGTGTTTTTAATAGCACAACTTTACAAAATTTTTCTTAATTTTGAATCATATTCTTTATACAAAATTTTCACTTTATTGTCTATGATGTATCCTTTTTCCAAACAGTGGTTGCCAATGTCAGATATGTATAAATTTTTATTCTTCAGAGCTCTGCCGTATTCTACAGCACGTTCGAACAAGGTTCTTTTTTGACTCTCCTACGCAAAAATCGCCACAAGTTTTATCAAATCAATTTTCTGTGTAATACCCATTTCATTTTGATTATCATTAAGATTTATTTTCTTGCATAACAGATTTTTGATCTTATTTTTATAATTGAAACCTATATTTATATTATATGATTTACATATTTTCTTTAAATACAGACTGTTTTAATTAAGAATATATATTTTTGTACTTTCATAATTTTCATAAGAAAAGAAAGCTATTTAAAATGAATTAGACATTTTCAAAAAACATGCCTTTAACAAATAAAAAGATGATATTAAATATCTTTAAAAATTTAAAAAATGATATTAAAATCCTAAAAAACTTAGGGAAAGATAAAAATTTAGTGTTCGTCACATCTGACAAATGTAATCACTTGGTGATAATGAACAAAGATTATGATTTGGAAAAGTTAAATGAACTTGTAAATGATGGATACTATGTAGAAATCAAGGAAGATATTACAACCAAATTATACCATAAGCTAAAAAAAAGATAAAAAAATTAGAGGTTAATAAAATGATAAATAACTTTGAACGCAACCAAATCCTCAAAGTACCTTGTAATACAACCGCATTAGAAGGAAGAATTAAAGGTTCCTTTAAGTCCACAAGGAACATTAGCCAATGAGAACAATTAATCCATTCTAATGGTTCTCCCACTCAAAACATAGCAAGGAAATTAAACTATTGGATGAAGAATTTTAAAATGCCTAAAGAAAAAGTAATTATCAAAAATACTAAAGATTTGATCGATAAAATAGAAATTTTTAATAAACATAACAAAAAGAAATTTTCTTATTTCATTGGACATAGAAAATATGTGTAAGTATAAATGTACCGGTTGATGAAACCTTATTGCTTTTAGACAAACATACTTTTGTTAGTATAGTTATTGTTAAAACACATGACAAAAATGTTTAAAGAAGTGGTATAGTTTGTAACACAGAATATCTTTTTCAAACATGATAAAAAAATATTCAAACAAACAAAAGATTTCCCTATGAGTTCCCCAATTTTGGGAACTTTTTATAATTTATACTTAAATCATTTTGAAAATACTTTACTTAAAGAATATCAAAATAAAGAAAATTTTAAATATTACAGATATGTAGATGATATTTTAATCTTATGGTTCGGCACTTTAAGACAATTCAATATTTTTTTACGAAAATTTAAATAAAAAAAGAAAAATTTAAAAATATAAAAGAGAGTTGGAGAATAATAATGAATTAAAGTTTTTGGATGTTAAATTGATTAAAGATAACAAAAAAAAAAAAAAATGGAACACTCCATGAAGGAATATCAGTGACCACATTTAGAATTATAATTCAGGCCACAGTATTAATATCAAAAACAATAACATAGAAAATTTTATGAAAAGTCATACACTTGTTTAAACAAAAACACATTTTTACAATTTGAATTACAATACAAACGCAACTAGTTTCTCCCCCAAGAGATGGTATTCTCAAGCAATTGAATACAGCAGTTGGGTGAAATTATATAATATTAAATGAACTGGTGGCTTCTGGGTATCGGATTGACTTCTGGTGGCGGCATGAAGAACGTCACACAACCTCTAGCGGCACGGATCAGGAACAGCAATGGTACAGCCCAATCATGGAGCGTTATCCTTTTAACCCATGTTGCACCAAAGGCGAAATTCCAATACACAACGAGCTAATAAAATACTGACAAAATGTAAATTAGCTTGAATGAAACAAATCATTAAAAAACAGAACCGAAATGAAAAAACTAAGCTGCCTATTAATAACTTGTTAAAAATAGCAAGTGAAATTAACAGAACTGTTAAAAGTTGAAAAAACTGAAGTTAATGGTGATAAAATATGTAATTATAAATTTGCAAATTGAAAAAAAATTAAAAATAAAAAAAAAAAATTGAAAAAATTTTAACATTTTTTAAAAACTAAATATTTTTTTTTCTTTTTTTAATTCTAATAAGCTAAAAAGGGAGAACATCAAACAAGAAAAAAATTTTAATATTTTTTTTTTCCCTTTTCTCCCTTTTTTTTTTTTTTCCTCTCCCCCTTAACTTTTCCTCGATTCTCATTATTTTCCCTATCTTAAACAATATAATCAAATTTCAAGAAAGAGGGAACAAATAAGCTTTAAAAAACTATTTACAAATAAGATACTTTAATAATGACAAAGTGAAGCTTGGCACAACTTCACATAGAAAAAAGGGGAATGTCTGAGTGATTACTAATTACAAATTTAAATGTCTTCACCCCTTTTTTTTTCACTAAACCTTAAGCAGCCATAGCTGGGACAGATAAAGACACATTGTATGCCTCAGCTGTGGTTAGTATGAAATAGGTTTCCATACATTTTCTTAGAAAGTCATTCTGCGACTGGGCTGCGATACGTACCTCCTTTAAGTTTCAGCCATGCGAGTTAGAGACGGCATGCCTGTATGTGAGGTACATATCGTTCCTGCTTTGATATGCCCTACGATAATCCGCTACCCGCTCAGCTAAAGGTTAACTGGTTTCCCCAAAATACAGGCATTCCTGGCGGCTGCAAGGCAGGGCATATACCACTCCTGTGTCCTGAGCTGACTTTAAACACCTTGGCGATAGTATTGCCACGTACCTTGTGCCACGTACCTTGAAAGTTATGCGTACCTTGTGTGCTTTCAAAAATTTTTCGGAGCAAAGGAAAGATATGGGGATGGTAGGGAATAGAAACATATGACAGAGGTGAGACCTCCGTCGTTTCGATTTTAACATTATTGTAAATTCGTTTTAATATGTTCTTGAAATGTCTGGCGATGAACTCCTGAGGGTAATATTGTTAATTAGAATTATTCTAATCGTATTAAGTTGTATAATTGAAAAGCTCTATCGAGCTGGATAAACGGAAACCCCTATGCACCAACATGGTGATGACGTTGATTTTGAATTCCAATGGCAAGGCGGAAAAGAAATTCAAGGTGATCCCGCCATAGGTAGATTTTCGAAACACTGAAGTATGAATCTGCCTATTGGATCGCTTAAGCAGAATATCGAGATATGGAAAACAAACCTTCTTTTTCTTTCTCTATTTCAAATTGCACCTCGTCACAAATCTGATTGAAAATATCCATAATGCCTTCCAGGATACTCGATTCAGCGTAGCACAATATATCATCAACATATCTAATGAACAAAGGAACTTCAATATTACCAATGTCAAGAATGGATAAGGCTTGATCCTCAATGTAGGACATTGTCCATTCGGCGATGAGGGCGGAGGCCGCCAGCCCCATGAAAAGACCCTTACTTTGCTTATAACATTTATTTTCGAAAACAAAAAATTGCATGTCGAAAAGGGCCAAAATAAGAGGAATTAATGTAACAAAATTTCGCTGTTACATAAAGTGGTGATGGGACTTATTAACAATGTATTCTAAAGTATGAACAATTAAATCCTTACTGATAAGAGGTAAACAACACTTTAGAACAAAATTCGTAGTTATCACGGTACTCCATGGTTTTAATTTTTTCCCTAACTTGCGTGCTATTTTGGACACTGAATATGGGCATAACGTTAAGGCCCTTCATTTTCAAATAAATATGCTCAGACAATAATTCGATTGCAGATGACTTACAGTTAATGATAGGCCGAATGGGGAACAGTCCATTGTCCTCGACTGGTTTATGAATTTCTGGCAGCCCATTGAGTGAGGGGATGCTGCATGAGGTACTTTTTAGGGTGACGGCGAATTCAGAGGAAATGTGTCCGTCTATGAATAAACGACGCGCAATTCTTCTGTTAGCATTAAGCACTTGTTTATCATTAACGGAAAAGAACTGAATACCTTCGTTCGTTGTCAAAAAATAATTTATCATGCTGTTGTAGTCAACTTTATTTAAAATAGCAGGACAATTCCCTTTATCAGAATTTGTAATAAATATATCTTTGCACAATTTGAGCTTACGAAGCTCGATGATCTCAAGTGGAGAAACTGTGGGGGTAGTGGTTTTGTTGGACACGCCCCTCACAGCGTTGCCAACTTGAGCCCACAAAATGTTGGCTTGGGTTACCTGTGGTAGCCGAGAAATAACTGTTTCCAATTTAGCTAACGATAGGTGCCAATTAGGCTTACCTGGCAAATTAAATTTGAGGCCTCTGCCAAGCGCTTGTAAGGCTAAAGGTGAAACATGTAAATCAGATAGATTGACAACTGCCATTATGTGAAAGGGTGAGACAGGCCAACGTTCAACACTTAATTTAGTTAATTTGAATAAGTGCCATTGATCTGTAACAATTATTATCGGATACAGCTGCAAAATTTAACACATTAATATAGTCCTGAGTTTGTAATTTACATCTCAACCTCGTAGATTGATCTGATGAATTAAGACCTTAATTATTGAAAAGACCTTAATTATTGACCAGGTTGAAAATAATGATTGAATTCCTCAATTTGGTTAATAGCGGTTGAATATTAGGAATATCTTCTCGTACATTAATGTTCAGCATTGTGGGTCGCAAGTCCATCTTTCTGCACATTACGTTGATGTTCACTGCAGTTCTCGCTGCTGCCAATTTTCTATTGCAGTTAACAAAGGCATTGACGTCAGTTCTATGCTACTGGCATAAGTGGAGGAACGCCATGATTGCAACTAATGCGGCTGCAATGAATAATGTAAATATTTTACGTGTACTGAAATATCTTAATTTCAAAAGTATAGCCGTACACCTGTTTAAACAAAAACACATTTATACAATTTGAATTACAATACAAACACAACTAGTTTCTCCACCGAGAGGTGGTATTCTCAAGCAATTGAATACATCAGTGGGATGAAATTATATAATATTAAATGAACTGGTGGCTTCTGGGTATCGGGAATGACATCTGGTGGCGGCATGAAGAACGTACAGAACCTCTAGCGGCGAGGATCAGGAACAGCAATGGAACAGCCCAATCATGGAGCGTTATCCTTTTAACCCATGTTGCACCAAAGGCGAAATTCCAATACACAACGAGCTAATAAAATACTGACAAAATGTAAATTAGCTTGAATGAAACAAATCATTAAAAAACAGAAACGAAATGAAGAAACTAAGCTGCCTATTAATAACTTGTTAAAAATATCAAGTGAAATTAACAGAACTATTAAAAGTTAAAAGTTGAAAAAACTGAAGTTAATGGTGATAAAATATATAATTATAAATTTGCAAATTGAACAATTTAAACAAGAAAATTTTTTTATTATTTTTTTTTTTCGCTTTTCTTCCTTTTTTTGGGGGAAACCAGCCAACCTTTAGCTGAGCGGGTAGCGGATTATCGTAGGGCATATCAAAGCAGGAACGATATGTACCTCACATACAGGCATGCCGTCTCTAACTCGCACGGCTGAAACTTAAAGGAGGTACGTATCGCAGCTCAGTCGCAGAATGACTTTCTAAGAAAATGTATGGAAACCTATTTCATACTAACCACAGCTGAGGCATACAATGTGTCTTTATCTGTCCCAGCTATGGCTGCTTAAGGTTTAGTGAAAAAAAAAGGGGTGAAGACATTTAAATTTGTAATTAGTAATCACTCAGACATTCCCCTTTTTCCTATGTGAAGTTGTGCCAAGCTTCACTTTGTCATTATTAAAGTATCTTATTTGTAAATAGTTTTTTAAAGCTTATTTGTTCCCTCTTTCTTGAAATTTGATTATATTGTTTAAGATAGGGAAAATAATGAGAATCGAGGAAAAGTTAAGGGGGAGAGGAAAAAAAAAAAAGGGAGAAAAGGGAAAAAAAAAATATTAAAAAATTTTTCTTGTTTAATATTCTCTCTCTTTAGCTTATTAGAATTAAAAAAAGAGAAAAAAAAATTTCTTTTTAAAAAATTTTAAAATTTGTTCAAAATATATATTTTTTTTTTTTTAATTTTTTTCAATTTGCAACTTTATAATTACATATTTTATCACCATTAACTTCAGTTTTTTCAACTTATAACTCTTAATAGTTATGTTAATTTCACTTGCTATTTTTAACAAGTTAAAATTCTATAGTAAAATGTTGCAAAAATTAAACCGTCAAATAAGAAACATAGTCAAAGTTTCTGAAAACTGGTATGCCAATCATGATTTCTTTTTATTGGATATCTTGAATATTGTTTTAAGAGTTGCAATCTAAAAAAAAATCAGTTGCAGAAATCATCCAAGATTTTCTTTGAATCATTAAATATTGAAAGCAAGAAGAGAAGGTTGATGGTCTCGTCAATTTACCGTTCTAAATTCATCCAGAAGGAGTAATTAATAGGGGTGGGGTCAAGTATTTACTGGGCAAAATCCACCCACGCCCTTGTAAATCAAAGTTATGACATGCAAAGGCTATCTATTAGAAAAATCCCTCTAAAGGTCTCTTAATAATGAAAGCAATTATAATTAAATGACAATAACATTATTTGAAAATACACGATTCTAAAGTTGTAGTTAATTTAACGGAATATGAAAATATTAAGTTGTACTTCGTTTTAATAAAATAAAAATAAATAAATTAAACACTAAAATTAAAAATTATCTACAGAATATTTTGAAATTTCATATGAATAAGAAAAAAAAAATGTCAAGGGAATTTTTTAAAATATAAAGTTTTCTAAAATTTAGATTTCAGGCGTAAATACGAAATCAATTTTTTTTAATATGTCATATCAATATTTGATTCTTATTTCTTTGTATCCTTTTAAGTTCAAATAATTTAGGCAATTCAATTGAATATGAATTTGCTTGTAATTAAAATAGATTATACAAAAATTATATTTGATCTATTAATGTTTACAATTTCTGCACGGTTTTTGGTTTCATCAAAGATATATTATTTTTCCAATTTTAGTTGTTTAAGTTTTTATCTTATTTTAAGATAAACTACCACAACAGGCCATGTAGGCCCTGGGATGAGAGGTATAGACTCCCAGCGATTCTTCTCCAACGGGACTAGTTGAGGTCTTATCTTATTTTAATAGTTAATAATTAGGTTATTAATTAATATAATTTCCAATAATTGAAGCATTTTCTTATATCCGGAAAGCATTATTTCATTTTAAACTTATTTTGTTCTTATTATTTATATTTTGTTAAAATGAAATTATCTTATCTGACAGTCTTTTGCAACTCAGCAACTACTGTATATATATATATATATATATATATATATATATATGTATAGAAATAAGTTGAAATTTTAAATTTGATTTACACTTTCTTAAGATTCCCGCTAATTTTGGTGTAGGCCTACATCCAATGATTCGACGAGGAAGTAATTGCTAGCGAATTGTCAACTTAAGCAATTGAAGAACTTTTTTAATTCCAATTTATTACCCACTCATACCATTTTGATATTCAAAAGCTGATACGCCAACTACGTTTTGCTGCCAAATTCTATCTCTGAGAATTAATAGATATAAAAGATTATTTGAAAAAATGTTTTGTAAGAATTGTATATGTCTTAAAGTAAGCTCTTTGAGGCAAAGCATCAAATGACTTTAGAATTGAACCTCATTTTTTTAAAAATTGTTGTCTTACTTGCGGAACCACTTTTCAATAGAACTGCCCTACTATTGATAATTTCTTTCTGTCAGATGTGCTCGTATTACCATGTAACTTCTCATTTTCAGATCAATCTTCTTCATCATAATTAATAGGATAATCAGCTTCAATAGGATCATTCTAATTCCTGGACATGACATTTGCTCTTGTGCAGTTCCGAGGTGATAAATCTGAAGTTCCAGGCTGTGGAGATGTAACCTGAGATTGTGCTTGTTCAGGAACTGATAGGTTAGATTCTGTACTTGGTTTGAAAGCTTCTTCAGCAATTCCATTCTGATCGTAGATATATAAACCTGTGGGTCTGAATCTAAATTGTAAAAACAGGAAATAAAACACGTATATCCAACATGGGTCCCTAAACGCTAAAATACATTTCTTCTTAAAACTAAAAGAAAGGCTAAAATGGTGGAGTCATTAAAAAGCAGGCTAATCTACAGGCACATTATCAACTTTTCCAACCAACTCTTAATTATTAAAAACAGATACTTATTCTATTAAAATTAGATGCGGCTACTTGAAGTAAACATGCGCGCCACCACCTCTTTTAAAAAGGATTCGCGCACTTATTGTCGCGTGGGATTGCGTCAACCAAGTCGTGCGCACGTTTTTCACATACAACTGGTACCGTCTTTTCGACTCATAGCGAACTGAAGGAGATAACGTGATTAGGCCATATTGAGCCTTACGCCATATTGAATACACGTACCGTATATTTTAAAATTGGACATTAATTTTGTAAATATCCATTTCCTATTATAATGAAAATTCAAATTTTTTTTGCTTCGTGCAACAAAGCTTAAACTCAGCATATTATGTAATATTAAATCATAATTATTTAATACTTAATTATAGTTATTTATTATATAATACTTAACCTAAAACACAAACAAATAAAATTGCGTGTGATTACCATACATATTAAAAAAATTGCTTTTATGCATTTTTTAAACAATTATAACTATGTTAACTATTGCTAACTATAGAAATATAAAATTATGTAAATTTTTCACTGATGTGTATGTTTTACTTAAGATTTTGTGGCAGCCATAAGACATACCAGGCTTCATTGTTAAGAGTTGTGTATAGAAACTAATGCCTAACATACTACTTTCTAAAAGTGTGAAAAAGCGATGGAAGTGTTAGTAAAACAGTAATGGAAATGCAGCAGAAAAAGCAAACATTGTTGTGTGATGAAGCAGGAATAGCGATGATATGAGGGTGTGGGATGTATTTTGTTGAAGAAGGATTCCTAAAAACAAAACGCATAAACAGAAAGTTGTTTAGTATCAATCCAAATAATTTCCATTGATGTTTTAAAGTGAATATACCGGTAATCAGTAAAGATTATATTTCGTTATAAGTGAAATAGTAAAGTAGATCAAAACGATTATCAGAGTTATTTCCTTGACAACGAGGGCTGCTACTAGGAGAATTTACTAGAAGTGGAAGATGTTGTCTTCAATAACAGTGAAAAAATTCACAAAGATGTTTGAAAGATTCGGCTATCAACTTATAGCATTGGCTAATTTCGTCTGTCTGTCTAACTGTCTGTCCGTCTGTCTGTAACTCGATATAAGATAGATCCAAGGTTCTCAATGGTACCATTGAATCAAGGGTACTCAAGTTGGATGAAATATTTTGTCATTTTGTCATTCCTTGTTGTTTCCATGAAATTTTAACTGAAATTCTAACAAAACATAATTTCAAAACCAAATAATTTTGGTAACAACGATTTTAATGAAATTTGGCGTACTTACTCAGTTTTTTTTACGCTGATTTTGAAACTCAAAACGTTTTTGCCGTAGAAGCTTCGTTCACAAGTTAGCGCAGCATTTAGATTACACAAAGGTGAGTTTTAAATGCCTTTCAGCGTTATGAGTCAAAAATAATAATTATTCTTTAGATAAATTAAACTTTAGATATGGTTGGTATTTCGTTTTTCTTTTTGGGTGGAAAATGATCCTTTAGATTAAACTCAGGTGTACAGGTAAGAAGTACACCTAAATAGGTCTGATAAACATTAAAAAAAAAATTCCAATCAAATCATCAATCGAATCAAATATATATATACATATAAATTGGCTAAGTTCGTCTGTCTGTCTGCTGTCTGTAACTCGATATAATTAAGCTATTAATATAGATCCAACGGTTCTCAATGGTACCACTGAATCAAAAGTACTGAAATTGGATGAAAATATTAGTTCATTCTTTCATTCCATATTGTTTCCATGAAATTTTATTCTTGGGAACTGACCTCGACAACTGAAATTCTAACAAAACACAAGTTCAAAAGCAAATAATTTTGTTACCACTGCATCCATTTTAATGAAATTTGGCATACTTACTCAGTTGTTTACGCTGATTTCGAAACTCCAAACCAAACTTTTTGCCGTAGAAGCTTCGTTCACAAGTTAGCATAATATTTAGATTACATTTACTTTATATTTGATAGTTGATTTTTCAGATAATAAAATGATTTTTCAGATTTTTTTATGCCTGTCGTCCGACAGGCTTTGCTGCTAGTAACATAAATATCAGATATGACCTTTTAATTCACAGAACTGAACTATACTTAAGAACATTATGGAAGGAGATATGTATGGAGAGGGCTGACGATCAAGATTCTTGTAAATAAAAGGTGATAGAAGTTGTTTCCTAAATGATATCCTAGTACAGCTGTTTCACGCTAATATGACGATCATCAGCCAAGAGCAGTCATCAGTAGACAACCAGGTACACGGGCCTATATGACAAATCGTCGGAAATAATGTCGAGCCCGCAGAAGTTAAAGGAAACAATAAAAACTCCCCAAAAGATAAATGGCGAGAAAATTCAGGTGCACGCTACATGCGGCTACCTATGAATTTTTTTAGCGCACGAAAAATCATCTGATTTTTTTATGCGCTAAAAGAAATTATATCGGCTGCATGTAGTGTGCACATGAATTTTCTCGCCAATTCTCCTTTTGGCGAGTTTTTTATTGTTTATTTTAGCTTTTCGGGCTCCATATTATTTCTGACTTTTTTTTATAAGTACTTTTTCAGAATATAATTAAATTATAGATTATTTTGTCTTATTTCGACCAACATTTTCTGTGCTAATTAAAGATTTATATTAAATCAAAGAACAAGAGTTTAGTGCTACCTAGCTCTGATTAGATTTTGGAATTAAAGGCCCAAGGGTCATTTTAAAATGAGAGCTCAACACTAAACTACAAATGACTTAAAAGTATCTCGATGCACTGGGAAGCATCAAACCATTTCCGAGTTAAATGTTATTATCAGGTCCTGATTAGATTTTGATGTTTGTATTCATTGTGGTAGTTATGATTATCAAAAAGTTCTTGTTTAATATGTTTGAAATCTAAATTCCGGGTTATTGTGAACATGAAAATGAATATCTATGTTGTTGTTTTTTTTTAAGTTGGATGTTTAATAGTCAACGTAAGAAATTGAAAGGAAATTCGTTCATCCGTTTTATTGTGACGCACTTATAAACAAACCGGACAGACAGGCAAACAAAGTTAGTTCAGTATGTAAACCAATGTAAACCATCAAAACCAATAAAATGTGTTGGGCATCTCTTTTGTTTAAGTTTGAAATGGTTTTTCTAATTAAAAAAAGCAGCCAAAGACAAGTGAATTGTCCAGACATTCCCTCATGAGCTGTCAACTGATTTTGATGGAGAACGGATCAATCAATAAGAAGCTTCAATCGGACATTTGAGATCCTATAGAAAAGCAAATCGAAAAATACAAAGGTAGTATTTTGAAAAAGTTTTTAGTATTAATACAAAAAATGATCCAATTTAAAAAAAAAATGCCAGACCTCTAACTAAAAAATATTTTAATATGTGATTAATAATGGCTTCAAGATAGATGAATTAATCTATATCTTTAATACAACCTATCTTTTCTTTCAATTCCTATACAAGAAAATAATACAACGATCTTCTCCTCCTTTCCTACTCCTCCCTTCCTTTTAAACTGATCCAAACTCCTTCACGAGAATGGTTTTCATAAAATTTGATTGGATGTTTATTTATGATTTATCTTAAAATAGGAGTAGAATTATTTTGATCAACAACTGAATAGAACGCAATGATCACAAAATCTAGGAACCAAATAGTTCCAGCGCTATTTTGACGGGAGTACTTGATTGCCGGTGGAAGTGCTGACTGAATTCATGAAGGAATTTTTCATGATTACTTCACACGCTTTTCGTAGTCAAATGAGGACGAGCGTCGACCGTAACGCTATTTTATTGGATTATTGGCCACAGAACTGTTGAATGGACTCTTCACTTACTAAGATGAACATATAGAAAGAAAAAGCCCGCATTTCATGATAAGAGGAAGGTAATTAAAAATACTGAGGAGCAACAAAGATCCAATCGGATTCTTTATCGGAAAGCTAGTTTTACAAAACGTTCAGAATGTTTGGCATTTGAAAATTCCATGGAATGTAGAATGAAAACCTGGAAAACTAATTTCATTTTATGAGGACGAGATCTACAACAAGTGAATATCAAAAGCAGAATCTTTCCATTGAGATTCTTTGTCACGGTTCTGGTTTGTTTTGACTAAGATTCTATTGACAACAATTTAAAATAGCATAAGATATGAAAAGTAAACCAAGAGAAAAAGTTATTAGATGATGTCTTGAAAATGTATGGAAAAAAACTAAAAGAAAACAAAACCTAAATATTTAAACAATTTTTTTATGAGGGCATTCCACTGGAATGTGGGCTAGACAAAAGTTATCCATGACAAAAGAATTTTATCCATTTGTTGATGGTAAAATAATAAGTTTGATTAAAAAAATGAATTCTACAAAATTCTTAAAGGTGATGATCCTTCATAGGGAAATTTAAAAAGAACACCAATATGTTCATCCAAGCAGGCCGCCACAATAAATTTAGAGCCCAAAAATTACCAAATGCAATTTGCCCCCCCCCCCCCTTGTTATGATCAAAATCATAAATTTTAGGCAATAATATCGCGAAAATACCGCACGATTTCAAATACCGCTACGGTTTAAACGTGGCACAGTTATTACCATAGAGCAAAGAGTGCGTAGTTATTCTTAGAGCAAATTAACTTAGCACTGACACGAATAAAGTAATTAATTGTGAACAATCCCCCCAAAAAAAATGGAATAAACGAATTCTGACAAACCGCTACCAATTTTGTCACGGAATACACAGCAGTGATACAAGGAAACTTAAATTCAAACTTTCCTCCTAACGCCTATCCTAAAAGTAGAATGAAATATGTTGCAGACATGCTAGACCCATTACAGTAATACCTGAACATACAAAGGAAATAGCAAAATTAAATCTTTATCGAAATAAGTAGAAAATACAAACAAAGTCAAATTACACAAACTTATATATTGCTACTATTCGAAAGTGTAAAGTGAAAATCTTACACAGATATTTTTTCTTTATAAGTTTACTATAAAAATTCACAGATACTAATTAATATAAATACAATGATATAAATTAATATAAATGTCATATAAACATGGGTCTAGAAATGCTTTATTTCCAAGATATGAACGACGCGACAATACAGAATGTTGGCCGTACAGTCGCTCAGTTACAAAGAAAGTGCTCGAAATGTCCTCCATCGGCCACAATGCACGCAACACAACGTCGTTCCATCGACTGCACAACACGGTGAAGATGCCAGGTGCACGTCAAATTGTGTTACACCCATCCACATGCGATCATGCAGTGCTTGGGCGTCAGGAATCGGTGTGGTGTACACAAATGCTTAAAGATAACCCGATACGACCCCATTAAGATAACCCCATTAAGACAAGTCCAGAGGGTTTAAATCAGGAGAACGAGCAGGCCATGTCACGATTACTGAGGAGCAATGCAATGACACTACGATACGACGTAAGACCAACACCTTTGTATTGTTTCATCATTTTTATCTTGGAAATAACGTATTTCGAGACCCATGTTTACATGACATTTATTCATTGTTTTACATGATTTAATACAACCTTTAAATTTGGCAGCACTCTTGTTATTTCCTAGGGGTAGTTGTCGCGACGTCACACAAATTAACGTAAAATAGCCAAACAATAAAGTTGGGGTTGTAACATAGCTTATTTTGATAATAAGGAGATAACTACTTGTAAAATAGCTTCATTACTAGCAGTTGTAACGCAGTGTAAGAAAACGATATCCTGGGCCCATTAAATTAAACTTATCAAAAAAAAAAAAAAAAACAACCTTCAAGTAAAAGGTGAGCAGAGGTAAAAACAAACACTAAAATAAAAGAAAATATAATGAAACACCCAATCTTAGATAAAAGATTACGTTTACTTAACCAAACTGATTATCAATTAATACATTTGATATTGATTAAACTTAGGAATAACAACATAAATTCAAATTCTTAACAAGAATAAACCCAATCCTATCCGACGATAACTATTTATAATAACAAACAATTACAAACAATATTTTAGGATCCTAAAAAAAAATTAAAAAAAAATACAAATTCTTAAAGAGAAATATCAAATACAATCAAATAGCCAATTATCTTTTAATGCTACAATCAAGTTATAAAGGAAAATTATAACATCATATTACTTCCACGTTCGTCTTATTGACCTCGGAATTAAGTAAATAATGGCTTGAAAATAAAAAACTAAAACAAGCAAATTCCATTCCACATTAATTACTAAAATCTTTCACTTTGGTAGATTATTTTCCTGAAGTGTGGTGATAACCTAAAGTTATTTAGTAAAAATTCTGTAAAGTTCTTTTAGAATCTTCTATTTCCTGATCAGATAATACATTCAAATGTACATACTATACTTCCAATGATGTCGAATCAACGTCATGCTCCCTTTACTCCTAAGCCTTATCCATTTTACGCCTCAGATGTTGACAGATAAATCGAACGTTCCCATTTGAACATGGTCGATGATATGGTCGGCGATATTTGTGCAAATATCCAATGTTAGGATTGATCTTTCCACGACCTAGTGATTGGCCGTATTTCATTGGCTGGCGACCAGACGAGGTTTACGTTCTCAGAAGGTAGGTTTCTGAGTTGAAGATCCAAAGCGAACACTTTCACGATGAGAACCTTCCTCCAAAAATTCAGTCTAAATAAACTACAGATAATAGACTTAAAAAAAAACAAGACCCTAAACTACTGGCGTTTCGTTTGCAATATTCTAGAAAAAACTCGAAAGTCGCCAGATAGGATGGAGGTAAGGGAAACTCAACTATGGGATAATTGTAGGAAAATAATTCATTCTTCCCAATTTACTATTCCACCTCCAAGAGAATGGAAAAAAAAAAAAACCCTACATCTTCCTCCTGGTTAGGACGGAGAAAATAATAAGAGTAACAAAACTTTAGAAACATGTTCTTTTATGTAACATAAAGGTTTTTCCTCGTGGAACAGACACCACCTGACAACTCGTGCGACAAAACTCCGAGAGGAACTAACAATACTAAAGCTACGCTGTACGAAATTTGTCAAACAAAGAAAAAAAACTTATCAAATTAAAACTTTATAAAGCGCCTGCTGGTGCTTAAATTTACAAGTTACAACGCTTTAAAATAAAGGACTTACATCCAACTTCATTAAGAGAAAAATTATGAAACACTCGAAAGAGAGGATTTCAAGATATGATTCTAATTAATGATGTAGAACAAAGAATAGACATGCTGACCACAGTGGAAATAGCAAAACACTAGTTTATGAGAATAAGAATTAATAAAATTCTCACGAGAACATCATAGACTAAAATCGAAACTTCAGAAAAAAAACAGGTGATAACACGAAAATTAAAATACGAAATAATCGGATTTATGAATACAATAATGATTTCTTTTACAATAAACAAGTATTCACAGAAGAATGTTCAGCATTCAATGTTCAGCAATTAGTTGATGTCATGAGAGACATTACCATAGGCGTAACTAGGGTTGCCATGGCTCACCCCAGAGAAAAATACATATTAGTGTTTTTATTTTATAATTTAAATATAAAAATAAATTAAATAAAATATTTTTTAACTTATTGACATTGTATGCATTATTTGCAACAATAAGAATGCAATTATTCGAAGGTACAAGCTTAAATTTTAAATTTCTCCGCTTATTTTCCCTATTTAAAAAACCCTTTCGGTTCTAGTTATTGCCGCATGATGGCGTTGTATTTTATGTTATACCGCCATAACTTATCTGAGCGTTATGAAGATTAATTTTCCAAAGAGTATGTTTGAGAAAAGACGGAGTCGTTTTCGTTCCCATTCTACGATACATATCCGAAAACATTCGGAACCAATACATTTTTACATATTTTCTAGTTTCTTTGTTTTGTAATTCGATTGAAAAACAGTGATTTTCAAGATACATACTTTAATGCGACAAAATGGGATTTCCTATCTACTTTGCATTTCGAACACAAAGGGCCTGGCCCCTCCCTCCCTCCAGAAAAATTCTCTACTTACGCTTCTGGACATCAATAATAAAATCATACTTAATAAAAGAAATGAAGTTTATTTTATTAAGTAAAATTAAAATTTATAAGTAAATTAAAACTCAAGGAGTGATTTCATTTACTTTTAATATCGCTATTCAATAAAATCTAAACAAATTATAAGAATAGTTTTGATCCTGATGTAATTCTATTATGAAAAATTCTTCATTTTATTCTTTATTTATTTTTTATAAAATTTTGGAAATTTGTATAACTTTGGAGGGAATGAGAATAAATTCTCTTTTAGCCAATGTTTAACGTCGATCGTGAATTAGGCTTTACTTCTGTTGAGTCTAAATTTAAAAGCAGTGTTTGCTAGAGTCCCTGACTTTATGCGGATGAACAGGAGATAATATTACATAAGTATCTAGCAAATGCAATTAGATTATAGCCCAAAGAGATTTTTCTTTGTCAATTGTATTAAATAAACTCTTAAATAGTAACGGATATTGTCGTTCATTTCTTAGATGAAAGAAAGCAAATTTGATTGTTATCACTTAATGGATCTCTTGGCCGATGATGACCAACGTTCAGTTGGTCGAAACTGTGCTATAACATATCGTTTTAACATATTTTGCTTTTTTAAAATTGTATGTGTATCGATTCTCTTTAATGTTACTGAATGGATAATGAACTATTAACAAGTTTCTTAATTTTTTGCACAAAAAAATCATTCTTACAAAAGTTAATTAACTTTTAACAACCCTTTAAAATGCGACATCTATTTCTTTTGGCGGTGAGTACAGAGTTGTGAACTTCTGAAGTATAAAATTGGAACAGAGTTTATTTTGCTGAATGTGTGAATTGGTCTGAATGCTTAAAAGATGTGTTCTTGTTACTTAATGATTAAGAAATGTTAAAGTTGTACTTACCCTATTCGCAGTGTCTACTTAGTAGGACTGTAGTACGTGAGTAGAAATAATAAGAAAAAAGGATCATAGAATTTTATAATGTAATTTAAGCCGATGTTATTTGGAAGTGTTAATTTCTTGATGAACGTTAAAATAATTAAAACAGATGTACAATTATAGAAATAAAAGATAAAAATATGATCATTTGTGAAGCCTGTGAAGCTAACATCAAGTTGTTATAGTCAAGCTATTTTTAAAGAAAAGAAATGTTTTGGTTATTATCAGGAATCTTTCTATGTTTTGAACTTAGCAAAATGTTTTGTTGAGCTTCTTGCCTTACAACGGTAATGGAAGCTATGGCATCAAAACAGTCTCGTTGTGGCAGCCGTGTAAGAGCTCTATCTAACACGAGTTATTGAATTGACAATTTGGTGCAGTCGCCATCTATTGAAGGAAAACTTAAGTAACGATGTTGTAAAAATCCACCAGAGGTCAGCCATATAAAGACTAATAAGAGACTTTTCAGGAATCGAAAAACAGCTTTTTCTAATATTTAAGGAACTTAAAAATGATGATGTTAAGCTCAGTAAATTTTCATTTATTAGAAAAAAGTATTTTTTTAAAAAAAACAAAAAAACAATTGAACAGTGCCTGTAGTTTGAGATTTAGTAGTAAAACAGTTTTCTTTTTAATAACATTACCTTCTCCTGATATTTCCGTTTAAATGTTTTCAAAATAAAACTGTGTTTAATAATCAGCAATTGCTTTCTTTTAAGCATGTGGTTTCTTATCAATTTCAGTTTTTATTTTCTTCCATTGATTTACGTTTCCTTCAGAGATCAATTCACATCAAATAAAGAGAAATAAAACAAGTCTATGAAGAATAGGACGCCTACTTTCCATATTTTTTTCTTTTCTAATTTTCCTATATTATATTTAGTTTATGAAAATAATGTAAACGACAAATCTCTGTTTATTTTTAGTCTACTTCCGTTACATTAATAAAAAAATATACATAAATCATATTTTTAAATTTTATTTTAGAGTGTTTAGATTGAGTACTTATTTAGAAACACGGAGATTTAATTAAAGACAACTGTCTTTTAATGCAACTTTATTATTGTTGCACGAGGACAAACATCCGCTTATTTTACATTAATGTTAATTTGGGAATCAAGAGATGCTGATGAATCTATCGCCCAGTGTTTATTATTCTTTCTCAAAAGTATTTAAAAACTATTCCATGATAAACTCTCATTATATCTATCAAAAATACCTCATTACACAACAATAACATGGCTTCATGAAAAGAAAAAATATGAAACTGCAAATATAGAAATAAAGAAAACATATAGAATCAGTGGATTGATCTGAGTTTGTTACAGAGAACATTGCCACAAATAACATATATTACGACTCGTCCTTAATTTAAAAAAAAAAAAAAAAGCCCCGATAAATATTGATATTCTACTTAAAATATTAGTAGAGATATTTTGGCATTGACGATACTTCTCTCTCTATTTTTTTTCAATGCTCGGGCTATTGGTACTTTTCCATTGGCCTCGGCAAGGGGCGAGAATTTGAGATTTTGACCGAATAATCGTTGCCCACGGTACGCCATAGGAGGCAGCTCACACCTTGCATCCATTCCGACGCCGGGATTCGAACCTAAATATGTCTGTCTAATGGGTTATACCGGAATGGCATGGTTCTTCTTATATCTCTCCGAGCGCCAGTATCAGCTTATTTTAATGGTTATTCTTCTTCCTAGTACTTTTCTCCAAAGGTATATCGGAAGGATCCATTCTTTCAATTCTTTCTTCAGCTTAGTCATAAATGATCTTATTACAACTTCATCTGCCTCCAAATTTATTTTCTCTAGACACGACGCAACTCTTCTTTTCGCTAACAAACAATCTCAAACAAAACATCCAAATTTCACTGTCCATCTTGAATCTTGGCTTTCAGCAAAAATCTGAAACTGAATACAATCAAAATAGTAAACAAGTTCTTGCATCAGTGAAATAAAACACTTCCTAATAAAAAACTTCTCCAGCACTTACAGCAATTCCCTACTAATTCTCCTTTCAGAAAATAAGAATCTATCTTTGTTTGAATCTGCAAAATTGTCTACGAAGTCAATAAAATTGCCAGAAATCTAGGTATTGTTACAAAATTTAACTTACGGCCAATTTAAATGCAATTGGCAGTGAACATTTATTCATTAAAATCTATGGTTTGTCTTTCTAAATTTTATGAAAACATGAAACTAAAAGAACTAAAAGATGTTTCTTTTATGAAAACATGAAACTAAAAGTAGTTTTGTAAGATCTAGAGATTAAAACCCCAGACACTGTTGCCCTGAGTCGCTTTGGTCGAAATACAAAATTATCTCTAACTCACATAATTATAAACTACACAAGCAGCTGTGATGACGTACGAAATAATTAATAAACTATTTCTTATTCCACTAACCAATATTTCCATTCCTAAGAAACGAGAGCAATTATCCACAGACTATCTCCGAAGTCAAACAATTCTTTAATTCGTCTTTTCAATTCTGGAATGAAATTCCTTATTTAGATTAATGAATATCCTCGTCTTATTGAATTAAAAAAGTAAAACTCGTTAACTTTAACTAAAACGTCTCACATTATAGGAAGGCTTAATCTGTGACCTGAATCTTTTCCTACACTTCTTTTTCTCCTGTCCCTCCTGTCTCCCATTTCCTCATTCTTCTCTTTTGTTTTCTTGCGTTTAATACCTGATGAGCAATTATTCATACTGTTCCTTTTACTTCTATGTGTTTGTATTATAATATAGGAATTCTTTGATTAAGTAACGTATATTTACTGAAACTTCCCTATTTCTTCCTTTTTATATTTTTTTTCTCTTTCTTTTGTTGTGTATCATCATTTGTTAATTGTCTTTAACGCCCTTTTGTCTTCTCAAGGACTACAACTGAGGTGTCCAAGTTTCAACTATTTTTAAATATATAGTAAAATACAGCAATAAATTGAAATTGAAGTATTCTATTTCTGATTCAATCTAAACCTCCAACAGTGGAAATTTATTAAACTATCTATACGTAGTTTACTGAGGCATGTTTTAAATAGATACACACAAACAATTAATACATTCGAACAATAATGGGAGCCTTATTTTTTTAAATACACTTATATACACTGATACAATGTACTATTAACGGAAATAAAGAAAGAATTCTAAGAAATAATGAACTGTTTCTGAAAAAAATAATCTTTGTTGGCCTATTTCTCTAAACATGAGCCTAAGCTGTTAATAACTATTACAATATTTATTAATACTGTATTTCGTGTCGATGTCTGGAACCTCGTCTTTTTCAAGATTGATTGACGCCTTTCACCTACTTTTTTTTTTCGAGTGCCCGGGTTCTTTGCCATGAGAAGGGACTGGGACTGTTAGCTGAAGAATCAATGCTCAGGATATACAGTAGGATGTTGCTCATATTGTACCCGCAGAAATAGACTAATTATTGAAAAACAAGATCGACTCAGAAAACACCCATACCGACTCAGGGTTTCGAACCCAGATTCAGCCTCAAAACATGCCGCAGTCTTAATTTGTCAGTCGTTAATTGTGCCTGAACTGCTACGACTTCACTGAATGATTTAAATCACCTAAATACTGTGGAAACGAGAGACTTATCTTCCTTTTTCGAGTCAATGGTTCAGTGGTTATTACCTTTAAAAGAGTAAAATTTCAGTCCTGTGTTCTGCTCACCACGATCAACATCTATGATTGTAGAGGAGAAGGTTCAAATATGGACTACCACTTTTGTTTTACAAATTTCACCAAAAAAAAATAAGATAATTGTACCAATTTACATAACACCGAAAATGAGTCTACTTTATGATGAAAGATTGAATTAAAAAATAATAAAAAAAGAAAATTCCTTCAAATTTTTTTAAAAAAAGTTACAGAAATCTGGTTTTTGAAATTTTGTTCCAAGTATGGGCTACCAATAAAAATTTACTGTAATGCTTGAATTCTTTTTTAAAAAGGTGAAAAAATGCTGAAACAATTAAATTAAAAGTTAATTGTCTCTTTCCTAAGTCACAAACTTAACGTCGTTTTCAGCACTTGGATAATCACTGTGGACCCATAAAACACTGAATACATTTGACCCAAAGTTCTCTCCGCTTTTGGAATTTCTAGGCCGCTATCATCTCCAGGTAGATTGAGTTTTTAAGCTTTCTTTTATCCTTTCGAATAATGTTTTGTAATATATTTCTGGACATTCTAAAAAGAAGAAATCATAAATCAATTGGTTTTTTTGCTCCAAATAAATAAAAAGGCTAGCCCTTATTTAGATCTTCTTAGGTAGCTTGTATTTAGGCCAGTTGGTAAGAAACATTAACATCGGTTCCCGCCATTATCTCGTGTACTAGAGCCCCGATTATCCGCGAGTGCCGCGAACCTAAAAAAAGCCAATTTTAATCCAAGCCAACAACAAAGAAAATACATTAGGCCCTACAGTGCGAAGGTCGAAAATTACTGACAGGTTTATTGTGCATCGTGATCCTATTGGCCTTCTCGGAATTTGTGGATGCAAACGTAGAGCAAAGGTTTCTGCTTTACTGTACATATTTTAAAAGTTTTACATATTATGTTTTTTGTATAATAAAACGTAGTTTTTAATGGTGAAATTTTTTTTTTTCGTGTTTACACCTCATTTTTAGTCTTTTTTCGTGTTATCCGCGAAGCCCTTGCCACCCAATTCCGTGGGTAATCGAGGCTCTACTGTAGTTTTATGCAATAAATAAACTACGCTAGAACAAGTTTAGAATGTAAGTAATGTCGTGCATTTTACAAATCATTTTTTCATTCAATATAATTTGAATATAGAAAATAAAAAGTATCTGTGAAATGTTTCAATGTCGTGAAATAGGTTGATTGACACTTATCACCTCACTACCTCTGAATAACTTGACTGTAGGTGATTAACTATTCCATTCATTTCTCTTTGTTACTCAGAAACATTCTGACTGTCCCTATATTATTGATATATGAAACAAAATGAATATATTTGAAATATATATAATATACGCAAAAGAACTTTGGAATGAGTTTATATATCCTGTTAGTATCGAGCTATATATTTCTATTCGTTGGAGCCTCCAGGATCAAATTAATTCACTGAAACTGTGTAGATGGGGGAGGAGAGACAATAGGAGAATAGTGTTATATCTCTCCCTGAGACAATTGCCAAGATACTGAGATGAGATACTGATTTGTTATTGGACGATGGTGACAGCTGGAGTTGCTATTAAGGGAGCTACCGTCTGAGTTAGTCTTGAAGTGTTAATCATTCATCTCAATGGATGTCTTGCTTCATATCATAATTCTTTATTGTATCTCAAATCCAGATTTCAGTATACCTCGCTGAGATATAGAATAATGGAATCCGTTGTTGACCCGGTGCTTCCACCAAAATTTTGTCAGGTATTTCCTATAATAAATAAACAGAAACTGCAAAAATGCGATGAAATAAATTTATTCGCTCAGTTGAATCTTGTTGAATACTCGTGATCTGTCCTCTCTCGGCAACCACAGGAGCTGGAGAATTACTCGCCAGATACAAAGAAGTTTCTTCTGACTTCGAGAAAATTCTAGTTATTTGACTACTATTAAATAATTAAATACAAAAAGAGTCAATTAAAATTAATTCATATATAACAATAATAAATTTAATTTATAAATATATTGTGATAATATTTTTAAAGAAAAGGCTTTTTTCAACATTATGCATTTTTCTAAATATTAAACGTAATGGCTTTTAATGTTGATTTTCTTGTCTTCTGACCATTGTGGAAATCTTAGCATCCAAATAATGTCGCTGTGGCAGCCACGCAACAGATCGATCTGTCATGATTCGCGGAATTCAAAATTCAATGTTATCGCCATGTATTGAACGAAAGAAAAGTGAGCCAAAACAAGAGTGGCAACAAGAATCCTTCATAAGGAGCCACAGCGGAAGAGATTTATTTGTGCTTGTTATGGTTTCAAACATAAACAAATCATTAAAATGTAGTGAATTCGAAGAAATTAAGCATGAAGGAAAAAATAACAATAATAATGTCTCTAAGATAGCCCTCGATATAATTATATTTGTAATTATTGCAATATGAATTTGCAAATACGTTTTTCTTTGCACATTCCATTTATTCGTAATAGTTTCAATAAATTGTCAGTTTGTTGACAAAAATGATATCATTTATAGGAAAATTTAACGTGCTTGGACCAATTATTTAGAATTAAAAAGCAATAAAAATGCACACGAGTAGAAATCACTGAACAGCTACTTTTAGATTTTTGGATACCGGGAATTCAAGATGGACTGTTTCTGGCTTATTAGCCATCATCAGCGGAATTTACCTATTGGTTACTAGTGGGGGATTAACATTTTACCCTTGTTTAATTTTAATTTTCTTGTTAATAAAATCAGAAATAACTTCGGATACAGATTAAATAATTATGTAAAGTATAAAATTTTTAGTCAAGTAAATATAATTCAAAAAGATAATATAACATTTAAAGAAATAAAACAGAAATTAATTTCTGATGTGGTGGATGGGTTAATTACATTAAAGAATGATTATTAATTGAATTAACTTATTAACAAATATATTAAACTCTCGGTCACATATCACAGGTATGCAGTTACTAAGCATACCTAATGGGACTGAAAAACATTTAAAAAAAAAAAAAAAAAAAAAAAAAAAAAAAAAAAAATACTTTTTATATCAAGGCAATTGTTTTGTTTACTTGTCTTTTGTTGAAATTTTGCTGCTTTGACTGAACTACAGATACTGGGTAAATTCAGCTGATGATGGCTCATAAGTCTGAAACAGTCTGTTTGAATTTGAATAGGAAGAGCAGTGGAACCTCCAAAACTAAAAACTAAAAACATAAAAACACATTAAAAATAAAGAAAAAGAAAACCAGCACATGGATTTTCTTTTTCTTTATTTTTAATGTGTTTTTATGTTTTTAGTTTATAGGCATGGAGGTTCCACTGCTCTTCCTATTCAACTTCTAAGTCACCTCCGTTATGAGACCTGCAATGTTCATTCTGACTACCCTCAACTGATGATCGCCTAATAAGCGTGAAATAGGCTTGTCTTGAGGTGTCAGATGAACATTGGTCTCAAATTTTAGTCTGTTTGAATTTATAGCATAAATACAATTCTTTAGCACCAAGTTCTCATTGTGTATATGAACAGTATAAAAACCAAATTATTTGGGTGCTTTTCATTCACAGTAATTGGGGATGAGTATATTCTAAAATTAAATAGAAAACCTTTGTAATGTGTACAATGATAATTTAAATGTCCGCGATATTCTCACCTTACGAAGCTACCATAATCATTATTCTTTATATTTTTATCTCGTAATATAATTCCAAATCCTTCATCATGTTTGGATGACTTTATTATTTATCCTCTTTAAATTATGTTTCCAGTTTGTAACGACTGACTGCAATAATTCTTATAGTTACCGTGTAAAACTACAAAATCTAGTTAGTTTATACAGCTGAACTAGTCATATCAAGATGTAAATTAATTTTTGATTGCGAAATTATTTTTCTGTAGACAGTACGGAGATGGGTCATTAGATTTTACTTTAGGTTATCTATTTTACTTTTTAGAGATATTTAGGGCCAAACCTTTATTTTCAGCGGCAAAACCGAATAAATATCATACTTTTTTTAAACTATGTATTTATAGTTCTTGGGAGAAAGTCTTGCAATTTAATTTTTGTAACAACCAAAATAAGCATAAAAATGCACACATCGTTAATAAAGATTCACTGAGAGGCATTTTTCGAAATTTCCTACCTGGAACCCAAGAAAGACTGTTTGGAGGTTCTTACCTCTCGTCATTTGAATTCGCCCACTAAGCATAGCTCAGTGGAATCTACAGAAACATAAACAAGAGACAAAATTAAACAAAGTAATGACCCTTGAGTTAAAAAAAAAAAAAAAAAAAGAAATTAAGAATAAAATAGGCAATAAGTTAATCCCCGCTAGCAGAACGCTTAGCTTATAAGCGATTAATCTGTAAAGCAGATATAAATATAAAAGCAAATTCTAACTTGCATGATACGGTACGTATGAAAAATAAGCATAAAAATGTTTATGCTTATTTTTCTTGTTATATATGTGTCTTGCATGTAAAATTTAACATGCAAAAAATTAAATGTAAATATTTATTAATTTTTGCATTGAATCATAACGAACTACAATAATAAATGTGAATAATTAAAATGTTTATCTAATAAACATTATGTATGTTTTTTACAATTCTGATTCGTTTTCTAATTGATCATTAATTGATAAATCAAATAAAACTCTTTGTATTAATTATTTTTAACTCTTTCCGATATGAATTCCTTTTTCCTGACAAGAACGGAAATTTAAATTAAAGTATTAGAACTATAAAAAGTTATCTTAAATTAATCTTTTCATGTTATAATGTTACGATTAAATTAAAAATTCATCATTAATTTAAAGTTTACAAATCCAATGGTCAAGCACAAAATTACAACGATTAAAACGTTAAAACATAATGATAAA
>JAFIDM010004315.1:1608853-1639979 GCA_023159025.1 Thereuonema tuberculata | reverse complement strand
GGTAAAATAAGCCTGTTTCATCCAGATTAAAAATATTTGATGCATCAAACCTAGATAAAATGTCCTTGAGAACATTGTTCTTCCATTCTCAACAGCTGCTGCTTCTCCGCAAATCGTTTTAAAAGAAAGGCAATGTCTGTCTTTGAAACGTTCCAGCCGCCGAAATCTTCCATGTTCAACTCCTTAGCAATTTCCATGGCTTTTTCTTTGAGAATCATGGCTGAAATCGGCACATTTTGCGATCTGGCATATTTTAGCCATCGAACTACGAGAATCTCCTCGTCAAACTTCGTCAAACTTCGATTTCCTCATTCTCTTTCTTTTGTCTTTGCAGTCAGCTTCTTCAATTACTTGTTTCAATGAAAGAATATCGTTTAATATAGTCCTGGGAATATGATGTTCTTTGGCAAAAGCTGTTTTCGAAACACTTGATTTTTCAAAAAGTGCAATTAAGTCTTTTTTTTCTTTAAAAGATAACGAGGTAAGTTTTCGTTTCCCTGACATATTACAAATGTAATCAAACCACGAAATTGCAAGATTAAAAAATAGCCCTTACAGCGGAGCTTACTCGCTATGAAATGAAATCACACTCACAAGTCAGTAGCGGCCAAGAAAAACAAAAAACAAACACTCAGTAGCGGCTTGACAAAGAGTTGCGGCGAGAAGTGTGTAATTTTCCAAGTGAATTTCCCACGTGAAAATTCCCCTTAAAGGCTAGGCTTTCTTAGAGTGAAGAGGCGGGGCTGAAAAGATAGCAGGCAAAATTGAGAATAAAGATGCTTTTCGCCAGTTTTGAGGGTGGCGAGTTATCCGGAGTAGAATTAAATTTGGTGACGAGTAAAAGAGGGTTATTTTACATTATTGTCTATAAGACTTTGTCGGGACCAAAGGAAAACGACGACTTAAACGGAGTGATGACTTATCCGGGTGACGACTTAACGAGGTTTTACTATATTTTGATTTTTTATTTACAATTTTCTTTATTTTTTATTTCTTAAGTTTGTTTAAAATTTTTTTCTAATATTCTCTTTCTATAATTTTCAACTTTATGTTTAATATTAGTGTTGTTGATATATGTGGGAATATTAATATTTGGAATTTTATTGTTATAAGGATTTAGTACTTTAATAAAATATGATTCTATAGCTTCACGAGCTGTCAAATTGGTTTGTTGTCCTAGAATAATCGCCTGTTCAAAATTTGGTTTGTGATTATAATTTATACTATGTTGGCAAATTAATGATGCGTCTTTATCTTTTGTTTGTATCGCATATTTATGGTTATATAAGCGATCTTTAAGTTTTCTTCCAGAATTTCCAATGTAGAAACAGCTATTGTTGGTGCATGGAACTAAGTACACGCATCCTTTTTTTTCCTCTGTTGGTTGTTTTTTTCTATAATACGGTTTTGGAAATGTTATTTTATTGGTGAGTTTGAATGCTATATTTATATCTGTGTCTTTAAATATTTCCTTTACTTGTTTTTTTTAAATTAGGATGGTAAGGAAATACAGCATGTGACGTATTCCTTTCTTTAATTTTTAATTTTGGATTATAAATTTTTTGGAGGCTGTTTTTTATATTCTTATTTATACAATATCTTGAGTATCCACATTGGATAAATTGATTAGTGATTATTTGTATTTCTTTGTTGAATATTGTTTCAGAATCGCTCAATTTAAAGGCTCTATATAACATAGTATATAACAAATTCTCTTTGTAATGTTCGGGAACGGACGAATTATGAGGAATGACTAACATGGAAGCCGTAGGTTTTCTATAAGGTTCAGTGATTATTTTACTTTCAATTTTAATTTTGACATCTAAAAATGTTATCATGTTATCTTTTTGTTCTTCTACAGTAAATACAATATTTGAGTGAATAGAATTAAACTCTTTGAGTATCATCTGTTGATTACCTTGTTTTGTGATGATAAACAAATCATCAACATACCTTTGATAAAATAAAATTGGAATTTGAGTAGTCAGAAAAAAAAAGAATTTTCTACAAATTGCATGACTATTTCTGCCATTATGCTAGATGCTGGTAGACCCATGAAAATACCGGTTATTTGTTTATAAATTTTGTTGTTAGCAGTAAAGTATTGATTTCCAATACTACATTGGTTGATGACTGAGCTCCAAAATATTTAAGGAAGACGTGAGCATGGCTGACGAAAGACCACGTAAAGGGGTCTGAAAACCGGTTCCCGGGATTTTAATAAGTATCATGTTTTTATTTTAAATATCTTTATTTTTAAGTGTGTTCTTGAACCATTTTTACAAATAATAAGGAAGATGTTTTTCAGGTAAGGATGTTCTGAGGTGATATTTTTTTCCTTCCACTTCTTCGTGAAAACAGAATCTAAGTCTTGCTAAGAAAAAGATCTGACATCTCAACTTAGGCAACAAAAATTTAAGCTAGAAACCACAAGGACGTTTTTCAGTTGTTGAGATTCTGTTGTTGAGACGTAGGTTGGATCGAACCAACCAGTGTCGCTGTAGGATGTTTTAGAAAAGGAGATAAAATAAATTTCCAGTGATTTATTTCACTTACCTACTCTTAAAGAAACAAATAGTAAAAAAAATATAAAAAGCAACATGAAATAAATAAATGACGAGATCTAAAAAAAAAATCTATAATAAGGAACTGTACAGCATACGAGGCACTTACACGTTTTGTTTGTGAATAATAAGTGTTCCACCAAAGTATTTGGTTTGAGGAATAAATGATGGTTAAATTTGTTACCTGTAGAAAATACAGAAATCAATTCATTTTCAGTAATTATTCACTGAGGATGAGAAACCTTTCCTTCTTTTTTGCCTTTGGTCGATTTGTACTCAAATTAGGCTCAAATCATCGAATTTGATCAAATTTGAAGTAAATATTTAAATAAATATAAATTTTGATACTTATTTAAACACATATTTATTTACTTTCGAGTCCACTCTCCCTTCCCTCAACCTTCCTTTACTATTTGGTTGGATTCCTATTGGTTCTCTTATTAAATTATGAGCTCGATTATTTTAGTCTCCACTCCGTTCCCAAGCGCTGGAACGAAGAATTTGTTTAGAATCTCGTTATTACCAATCAATAATTAACAGAGGTTGAAGTCTAGAGACACTACCTACATTCTGTCACTATCTACGCACCTACTGTTAGTGCGTATTATTTGAAAGGTACATATTGGAAAGGATTAAGCAAACAAAAGTCACCAAGAGATAATTTGGAATCAAAGAACACTTTTACGTGAGATAATGAATTAAATAAAGGGAAAAGGAAGAAAGAAACTTTTGCGAAGATGAGATAAATGATATAAATTGAATTAAATCCGAAGTAAGGTAATAATGGGAAAACTCCAGTGTAAAAGTAAAATCATTGACTCACTAATTGGTCTTTTTTTTCTTTTTTTTATCATTAAGGAGGGATCTTAGATTTTTTATTGTAAGAATTGGGGGCTAACATCCAAATATTTGGGACCAAAGCTTAACAACAATTCATTCCAGAGAATAAGGTAAGAAAGTAAGAATTTATTGTTCCAACAATAATGTAAGAAAACTTGTAGAATCTAAAATTCCTTTGAAATTCATGAAAGAAAACTAATCATTTTAGCGAGAGATTTTGAGGGTTAGGAAAGAAAAAACAAAAATGTTTTAAGTTGGAGCACAAATAAGGTACTTGCCAAATTTTACAGAAATCCGAAAACTATTTTCATTTAGTGTTCAAACAAACAGATAAAAAGATGAACATGTTTGTACATTTGTTTGTTTAAGTGGAATAGTGAGACTTCCTAAGACTCGTAAAAAAATAATTAGAATTAAAATGTTGAATTTACATATTAAGGTCGGACGTGAAAGTGCTGCTGAAGCCTAACCAAAAATTATTTTTCATGTAAGATAAAAAAATCTTTCTTTCAACGATTTTCAAGCATGGTTCCTGGCTCAGTTTAGCCTTTGTCGCTGTTGCAGCTTTAAAAATCATCCATTGAAATACTTAAACAACTAAACATTTTCGAAACTGCAATTTAATAACTTCGGATTCTCTGTCTATGTTATGTAAATCTGTCAATCAAATGAAAGAGTTTGATGAACATTAGTCATTGTATTGAATTCCTTTGCTAACCTCGAAGATGAACATGTGGTCGTTAATTGGTGGTCGCTGTCACGTGATTCGAAATTTCAGCAGTTGTTGATAGCGAACAAATGAATGGGAACAGTCGAAGTGACCAACTGATAAATGATGGAAAAATGGAAGAGAAAAAATTGCCCCTAGAACTGAACTGATAAATTAAGAGGATGAGAATCGAGAAATGCCTCTCATAGCAGCAGTTTCAAGTCCTTCGTCTCAAAGGAACTCTCCAATTAAGAATCGTGACTTGCACTTCACGTTCTTTAAAAACAATCCAGCAGAAAAACTAATTCTCAAAACCTTTTCGCTTTTCTAAGCCCTTTCCTCTTATTATTACGATAAGAATTTCTTCTAATAGATTCGGTGCTTGGAAAGAAATAAGAGAAAACAAAATTAAATTTCTTTCGTCAAAAAGACAGCCTAAGAAGATTTCACCACAAAGCATAAAATCGAAAAGTAATATCTCTAGGAAATCAAACAAAAAGAATTGGTTATTATCTGTTTGTTTGTTTTACTTAGATTTTGCTATTTTTAGAATAAGCAATATTCAAATTATCAATTTTTTTTTACATTATTTGAGTATTTAGTTTTTCTGACTCTTTCTGTTTATTGAAAGTTGGTTCAATAGAGATCGTCTAAGCGGAAGATCCACGAATTCACATATTGACCCAAAAATTACGAATCTTTATTAATACTGAGTACATCCTTCCTTTTAAGAATAAGAAAACCTATTCGACGCGATATTGAATCTCAGAGATGCTTCAGGTCGTTTGCAAAGATTCTACAGCAAAGTAACTTGTTGATCTTTGATGGAAGGGGACTTCGATGCCTTAAGTAGCATATTGTGGAGGAAAGATGGGAGAGTTCCACCCTGTCCTTAGCAAACCATTGTTGCACAAATTTTTTACGATGGACAGATGCATTGTTGTTTATTAGAATCAAGGAGAAGATTGCGGAGTAGAGGAAAAGGTGTAAAAACGGGCAATAGTGTAAATATGGGCACCCTTTCCCAAAGGGTTGTGGGAGGTGCTGCAGTTTTATTACGAGACTTTAAACAGCGCCACTTGTTGTTACAAGATAGCAGAGAGCATTTGGTAACTTTGTTTCAAATAGTGTGGAAGCAGCATCAATTATTGTGCGAGTTGGTGTTTTTTCTGGACTGCAAATATTTGACAGGTATATGAAATCGTTTTCTTTTCATTCCTTGTGGTTAGTTTAAAATAATTTCACAGTGATATCTGGAAAGCGGAAATCCTAAGCTACTTTTAGAAGCCCGCCTTTAGTCACTCACGCTTTTAGGTTAAATGTGATAGTGGCAATCTTGCTTAGGTAGGGTTGGTGTAAATACGGGCACCATTTCTTGGTGTAAATATGGACCCCCATTTAAAGCCTCTCCTTCGAGTTATCCTGATATACAATCACATAAGGATCTAGCCATGCCAATTGATGAGGCTGCTGAAACACCGAAATGTTCCCCGGGAACTTCAAATGCAGTTTCTCCGTTCGATATTACTCCTGACCCCAACATTAAGAAGAGAACCAGTACTCGGGGACGTAAATAATTTTTGATTTGATTTGATTTGATTTGATGTTCATTTAAAGTTCTCAAATATATAACTTGCTCTTTGTATCGTGTTGTATTGTTTTATCCTGTTTTAAAATATTTTAAACCATTTTTTTGTGAGTTTTTTTTGGGGGGCCCATATTTGCACCCCATTTTTTCAGATGCTTTTTTTGAAGCTTTTTGTAAATCTTCGTTTTCAAATTAAAATAATTGATATTAATCATTGTTTTGCCGCCTCTCATTTAGTAAACTTGTTATAGTTGTTAATGAAGATCAAAAATCTTGAATTTTTCCAAAAGAAAGTAACTTTAAGTCAAAAATATGAAATGGTGCCCATATTTACACCTTTTCCTCTATATTTTCCGATCAATGGACTCTGTTCATGTCAACAGAATGTCCCCCAAAGTGAGACTGTTTTATCCTTCAGGTCCGTAATTCTTTTCCAGTCTGCGTATAGTGTAAAAGATTTACGGTAATAGTTAGTTGTCGCTTCGCCTTTTAATCGTGAGACTGGGCATTATCTTTACAACATTTTCTTACTCCTTCTAAGACTGACTGTGACAACGTGTTTCTTCCATAAACAACCTCAATCATCCTTTTGCCAGTCAATACAACAACGTAAATTGTTTAAATTTTCGATTTTTTTTTAACATAGTTATTTATATATTTTGGAATTAATGTGCTATGAGCTTAATATAAGCTTCTATTCATTGGCGAATTAAAACTAAAGTTAGGCGAACATTCTTATTACATCAAATACTACGAAGCAAACAATTCTTCTAAATTTTATTTGAAACGGTCTTAAGGATTATGAAATCTACCGTTTTCGGTTGCGAGAAAGTGATTTAGCTAGGTCTCAACTTCGGGATTGATCTGGGAGCTAGGCACCACGTTATTACCTACAGTGCGGTGTTGTTACTTTTTTTTCGTTTTATTTTATTCTTAATAGATTTGTTTATGTGCATTTTTAAATGAAGTAATTTTATTTTTATCTGTAATAAAATAATAATTTTACATAATAATAATTTTTTTTTTTAAACTTCGTATGTATTCACTGTGGCGCTGTCCATTTCCCCGAAAGGAGTTAAATAACAATCTAAGCGTTCTTACTTTATTTTCGTTTTATTTTATCGTTACAGCAGGAAACTAAAGAAACACTTGTACAAAGCTTTGATTCAAATACAGTTAAAGATTTATCGTTCAAACAATCAATTCTATTGGAATACGTTTTCTAGACCTTTTGTATTATTCTTTTCAGAGTGAACGGTTGAAAAAGTTTTTCCTTAATACTTTTACGTTCGGAAATTAAAACTGTTATTTTTATTTAGATTATTTAGTGTAAATGTAATAGGTTATTCACTGGTTCGTTCTTTATTAACAAATATAAATATATATTGATCTTTTAGTTCTGTAACTACTCTTAATTCGATAATCTTTTCAATCTTTTGAATATTGATTTTGAATCAAACAAATCAGACTGGTATTATGATAATATTGTTTCACAAAAGATATAAAAGTTATAAAGATTAACGTTATTCGACTACAAAGATATAAATTTACAGGAAAGCGTTAAGATATCGGATATATTCATCCCTATAAAATTTATATTTAATAATATGCTCGAATAATATTATTGCATAATAATCACTTTAATCAGCATTTGTAGTTTTCATTTTTTTCATAACACAAATTCTTATTATTATGCAGTAAGGTTTTTCAGGTATTTTTAAATTAATTCAGTGAATTTTATTCATTGAATCTTGTGCCACGACTGAAATTATTTACAAAAAAAATATCTGCAATTATAAATATGGTTAAAATACCATTAAACTACTACCAAGTAATTCGTCTACTATGATTCATTTTAAGTTTGAATTCTAAATTACTTGAATAATAAGGAGACAAAAGATGAGCCTGAAAACCTCTTCTCCGAATTTTGAATTCTGTGTTTTTTAAGAAATTTGAGAATGAAAAGGAAGACGGAAAAAGAAAAACCTCAGTAAATAAGACGAGAACCCGAATGGCTTCTTAGTTACTCGAAACCCAACTCACGATTTCGTTCTGAGAGTTTTTCAATGAAACGGTTGACTAATCAAAAAGCCTCTTTGACTCATACAAAATTCACCTCATTGCAGGAAAAAGAAGTAAAAATCATAAGAACAGATTCCACTTAGTTTCGTGGGAAAGTAAAAAAAAGCTTTTTCAGGAATCCACGAAAAGAAATTCTATTTATAATCATTTCAATCGAATCGATTGTATTTTTTTCCATTTAAGCAAGACAAAGAAGAAGGAGTTGAATAATACTTGTGATATCATTTACTTGCTTCTGCTTTGCTTCTTACAGAAAATAAAGGAAAACAGAAAAGATTTTTTTTTTAATATTAAAGCGTATTAAATATCTGGATATGATTACACTATCTATTTTAAAAAACATTAAACGTTTTGCAAACTGTTAATTATAGTCGTGAAAATAAAAAAAAAACATGAGAGATGATTTGAGTGAATCAATTATTAATCAAATTCTCTTAAAGAAGATGGGCAAGGATAAAATAAAATGTTAACTGTTCTTATGTTCGAAATCCATCGTTATCGTTGTTCAAAATAAATTAAACCAACATGCAGAAAAATATCACTAAATATATTTCATTGGTAATTCACAAATTCTTCAATCTTCAGAATAGATGTAAACGATGTACAAATACTTCCCAATAGTTCAAAGTCTCTTCGACTATTTAGGGTTACTATAGAAATGTTCCATTACACCGTTAAAACAAGAATTCTAAAAAAGTTCACTGTTGCTAAATACGTAGTCGTTTGATAATTCAAAGTGTTGGTAAAACATCAGATGACGGTGCATGCCTTCAGCGAACTTTTTTTCTCAACTTGTGATGTTACAAGTGTGTGAGGACTATATTCAACATGGCGGATTTCGTAGAGGGGTTTAAGATATTAAAAATGGCGGACTTTCTAGAATGGCCCATCTGTGGGGTTTAAGATATTAAAAATGGGGGACTTGCTAGAATGGCGCTCCTCTCAAATACACATAATGTGGCTTACCTTGAATTTGTTGACGGGAATGTGAGGCACATCGTATTGTGTTAGGCCTAACCGTACTTAGGCTTATGCATCGTCGTTTACCGTATTTCTGTTAGGTGATGGTACTGTATGATCATGGAAAATTAGAGAAAACGGTTCTCCCTGGCAGAATAAAGCTATTGATGACGATCATCAGCATTTTACATACATGTGTTAGTCATTCAAGATAAATGAAATTACATTTATCCACAGACAAGCAGTGAGACCCATTTGAATTTCGCACTGCTGGAAAAGGAAGTAAAAAACATTGCCGACCAAACCACGTGATGTCAACACCAATTTTTATGCATTCCTCCGCGATGAAAAAACTGAAAGCAGTCACCAAAACAAAAAATCCTTACGAAGCATCTGATTGGCGGACACCGCATATCCTGCTTTACCCCTAAGTATTTGTAGCTCTGCATATACATTAAATCAACAATTCCGAAAGCTGAAAATTTCTGTGTCTTGAATAGCTCGTATTTAATTCGCCTTCGTTAAAAACAGATTAAAGTCTCTTACTTTCTTTCTTCTATTCATACGCTTGAAATGCTGTATTAATTTCCATTCTTGAATCGTCTCTTGAGGATAGTTCGAATCCAAATCAAGGCTCACTGTTCGACGGAAATAGTCCTAGAACACTTGGATATATATCTTCCTCAAACTCCTGCAAAGTAGACTTAAATTAATGCTATTACATATCTTATACGGTTAGCATTAATATCACATTAATACGATACGGAATAACCACTTCCGTATAATCTCTGATAATGCTACGAAGATGTCTTCGAAAGTTCTTGCAGGTGTAGTTTATCCATACGCCATGTTTTTAGCCTATCTTCCTCTATTCCATTCGACTAACTTCACAAAATACCACAGGAAAACAAAAACGACAAACGAACTCCACTTCACATCACAATGAGAATGCATCTCTCATGTGCTCATGGTTAATAACAAAAAAGTGTTTGTTTCATCGTCAACGATAGTTTATACGCATCTTCATTATTAGTTCAACACAAGCAGCACTATCTATAAATGCACCAGTGCATTTAATTTTTCCTTTCTTAAAATTAACAAAAACACAACCTGTGAACGACAGTCGTGTCTTATTAAAACCTGATTGTGTTTTAAAAATGTTTTTTTTTTTTTCTTGACTTTTAACTTCTTCAAAAAAATAAGATGTTAGTGATATTTCTAGTTATTTCAATAACCTTATTTTATTGCAATTTTTTTTATTTCACATTCAAGAATAACAATATACTTATCTCATCTTCATTGAATAACATTTAGATAATTTAAAAGAATTTGCAAAGAAATGAAAAACAATAATAATAAGTATTTTTAGAAAATATACTTGATAATGATTTTAATGCCGAAAACAATGTTATTAATTAATAGATATTTTGTTGTAATTAGTAATATTGACATCAAGCAATTTTTGACAGTTACATGTTCAAGTAAATAGGACTTGCATTTTGTTAAAAACGTATTCAGTTTTGACAACTTTATTGCAGTTTTCAGGTGATCATAACCAAGTTCGTAGTTTCGAAGATCTCCCCTCCATCGAAAATTAGAAAACAGATAGTATCTGTGAATCATAAAAAAAAATACCAAAGAATGGATCAAGACGGGAAGGGTGGTATTGCGGTTCCAAATTATAACATAGCAATGAGTAAGAGATTCTTAAAATCCAAGCAATGACTAGGTACAGGTTGGATTTCAATTATCAGAAGGTGAAAGTGACAAAGTTGAAATAAGTTGCATGAACGGAAAAAACGCTGACAAACATGTCTCAATTCATTAAATGTTTTAATAGCATAAATAAATATCGATTTCAACACTCTTCGTTGCTATATTCAATGTAAGTAAAAACATAAAGACACTCCAATATATATATAATATTACGAAACATTAAAATTATCTCAAATTAAAATGATTGACGTAATGAGACGAAAAGAACCAATTGTCATCATCGGACCGTCTCACATGTGACGTCATCAATTGACAATCTGCGGGATCTGACGTAACGCGAAGGAAACCAGAAATCGGCAATTGCTCAAGTGTTTCTGCATTATTAATTCATCCTAACACCCGCTGGAAAAACAAATTGCAGAATTGACACCGATTTCTTACATTGTGTTTTTGAACGCATTAGGTTCATAACATAATATCAATGGCGCATCGAAATTGAGCTCGTGTTGGACTTACAATGGTGTGTTACTTAAAACACTTCCTGCTTTGGTGTTTCGTGCTTTGGTTGTGCTTTGGTTGATATTATACTTTAACAATATCCGAGCATTTTCACAAAACCTTTGCTGATGATATGGAATAGAAATGTAATCTTACGTCATTTCCCTTTTTTTCAGTAGCATTATTGTAAATCATTCGTATGATGTTCTTGAAGTGTTTCTCGAACTGCATTGGGTAACCATTGTTGGTCAGTAAATTCCTTAAAAAGCTCATTTCATCTTGAAATAGGCTGAATGATGAACAAATTCGAAAAAATTAGTAAACGCATGGCGTTGATCTTGATACATTCGACCTGTAATTTACTAGTATTCCCTGCATATGTCTGCTTCTTGTACACGTACGGATCAATTGTAAATTATGTCTTGTGATCTTTACGTCCATAAAACTTACGGAACAGTTTTTTTTCAACCTCCATATCCATTTTGATGTTGGGTTGTTTGGACTCAAAACATGTCTTGGATCCTGTATTTAATGCAATCCTCAGCAATAAAGATTTTTTTTTTTAGAAATAGCTTGAGTTCGTTTAAGATGAGACAAGAGCAGAAACACAGAAAAGAAAGAGATTACTTAACATGACTAACAATATATATTGCAGAGTATTATTGATATTGCAGAGTAATACTAAATTAAATTAATTTCTAATTTCGAATTCAATTAAATTCTAATTGTACATAGTTCTTTCATGGTTGGCAGTTTTATTATAAATTAGATAAGGTCCAGAATTTAATTTTTTGAAAGTGAAGTGATGGAATATATATTTAATGGAGTTACGAAAATAATAGTAGAATATCCTACTTGAATTATACATTAATAAAAATAACCATTTCATCTTTTAACTTGTAAAAGTAAGCCTGTTAAATTCCAAAGAGATGGAAAGATAGTTGTATATGTCATCGTCAGAGAAACAGTGATAGATACAACGCTCAAAACGTAACAACGAAATAACTTCAAATATTTCTTTGAATTTAGAGTTTTTGTTTTGCTATCTATCTTTCAGCCATGGATATAATTGAATGCGAGGCCACAAAAGTTCTATATTGATAGAATACTAGAATCGCTGACATCTTGATTAAAACATGTATCATCTCTGCATATATTATTATTATTGGAATCTGCATTATGGTTTTGAGTTGATAATAGATAGGGCAACTTTGTTTCAAAGGCAATTTGAAAGATAAAAACATATTTCTTAGGTGAGTTTTACGTGCCTTGAGTAAAGTTTGAAATGAGACGGCCAAACACACAGTGATAGATATAAAGACATTAAATTACAAGATAAAATTATACATACAGTTTCGGTTTGCTAAAATTACAAACTTTTTTCAATGCAAGAGGTAAGACCCAAGAACAACCTTATTTATACAGTCCAACAGGGAAGTTTCTCAAGTAACAAAGAGTGGAAACTCCGTAGTTTAGCATCAATCAACAGGCTTGGTTAAGCCCCCAATCCCGACACACTAGGGGTAACCACCTGGTGACATTTTAATAAAACAAAGAGAATATTTCTTTTTTTTTTTGTAAACTTAAATAACCTTAAACAAAGATTAAAAAGACCTTAATTTATAACATTGTTGATAATAAATTTTTTTAAATGTTTGTTTTTTAAACCGGGACTAGATTTTAGTTATAACTGAAATTGAAACGATATGAACATTATAGGACAAACATACCATTAAATTTAAAATTGTTCAGAAATTAATAGTAAAACTTTTTAATGAAACTTTTGTTTTTGTTTTTAATGAAGTCATTGATTGTTCGTAATCTGGTTGATCCTTGGGTTTAATAGGAAATCCGTACTTATACATCTCTTTCACTCAGATTTGGTCATTGAACAATTATCTGTAGTGAGAATTAGTACGGACTCGATACTTTTTCTAAGTATTATTTCTAAGTGTTTATCTAAGTTGTACTTTTCATGCAGTAGTGACTATTATCGGTCCGATTTAAAATCACAAATTATGGAATAAATACCTGTATTCAATGCAATGTTGAAACACAAATGTTTTAATTTTAATTTTAAAATAATTTTAAATTGGGCCAGATGTGTCCAATTGCTTAATTGTTGCAAAGATTCTTTAAAGAAAAGAAAAAAAAAAGCAATTGTTGAAAAAAGAAAACAAATTATAATAATTTTAAAAAAATTTTACTATTAATTTCTGAACAATTTTAAATTTAATGATATGTTTGTCCTATAATGTTCATTTCGTTTCAATTTCAGTTATAACTACAATCTAGTCCCGATTTCAAAAAAAAAATATTCAAAAATTTTTTTTTTTTATCAACAATGTTATAAATTAAGGTCTTTTTAATCTTTGTTTAAGGCTATTTAAGTTAAGTTAGGTTATTTAGTTAAGTTTTTTTTCGTTAAAAAAAAATCAAATTCTTGAAGATAATTAAATATATGTATATATATATATATATATATATGAACAGTCATGTCCATAAATAAAGGATCTTGGCAATTCAAACATATACAGCTATTTAATTTGGTTTACATACGTGTTATATAACTGAAAAAGATAATTAAACACAAGAAGCCAACAATCGTGGCTGAAATAAATTGCTAAAATGGAAAAAAGCAAATTTAGAGTCCCGCAAAGTTATTGGCACAAAAGCGAATATTTATGCAGTAAAGAAATATTAATATGGAACATGTTGTCCTTTGACAGAAATACATGCCGTACAACGATGTGGTTTACTGCGGATGAGATTATCGATCTGAGTAGAGGAATAGAGTTCCATTCTGCAACAGCCCTTGAAGGGAACGAGGAGGATGATTCCGACCTGCAATGTGTCTCCCGGGGCATATCCGAAGCAGATTCAATGAGTTTAAATTGGGAAACTTCGCTGGCCAGTCTATCCTCTGTTTCCAGGGACTCATTGACAAGGGCCGCTGCATGGGGACGTGCATGATTATCGTCCATTAACAGAAAAGCAGGTTCCAGTGCATCCCTGAAGAGACGGAAGTGTTGTTGAATAATCATATCCAGGTATATCAATCGAGAGCCCATCATAATGCCAGCTTACACCAGGATACCAAACCTCCAAAATGATCTCGTTCAATGATGTTCACTTCGTTTCATTGACTTCCCTGAGGTCAAGTGGAGCGAATTATTACGTATGAAATCGCTTTCAGGCAGGACACATGGCTGTCGTGGAACTTTTTCCCCCATTCCCCTTTGATCTTTCATTAATGGACGTGAGTATGTTATCCATTGATTGTCGTAAAAATAAATATTGATTTGAATTTCTTATAAAGAATATTATCCCTTCAAGATAAACCTTAGTCACATAGTAATTATATTCACTTCAATGAAACAAAGAGACTAATTCACACCAAATTGGCGGAGAAGAACGGTGAAATAAATCAAAATATTTAATAGTTTATAATGAATGATGAAAGCAAATGCTACATGAAACTACAACTGGGTTTAAATTCGAATCTATTCAGGTCACGGCTGGGATAAATCTTCATGTGCTGGCCTCGATGGCTGAACTAGAAAAAACTGAGAGAAGTTCACAACAAACTCTAACATAATAAAGTTAAATATATTGCAAACATTTAATAAAATGAACGACTATCATTTGGTACGAAGTCTTTCACCAGAAAAGAAGTGAATGATGCCAGGCCATGGAACATTCTGTACGGGAATGAGGCCTTTGTTAATCTCGATGGAACTGTCAGCACTCAAAACTGTCACATTCAACTGGGCTTCAAAAGCACTACATATAATTCAGCAGATCCCACTGCAATCGTCGAAACACACTCACTGGTGTGGTGTTACTTCAAATTTTATCCAAGGATCACTCTTTTTCGAGACATTGTATCCATCAGGAGCAGCTACTTGTTCCGTTAGAACCACAAACATAAAATCATCGTATGTTCCTTGTTTTCATTATTCCGCAACTGCAACAAAAAGAATGCCAAGATGATAGAATGTTCACGTAAGATTCTTTTTCACACACTGCACTTTCAGAACAATAGCTGTTACGACATCATTACAGTGAATAGGAAGTCATTAGTCGAATCTTCCATTTGATGTCCTAACCTGGCTGTTCGTAAAGGACAATATATCGTAATAAACATGAGCGGAACATTATTCCCGAGATGCTGTATTTTGTAGTGTAAATCAACTCCATCTTCTCAAACTTCATAGTTTAATGTAGTATTTCTTTTTGTGTTTAGTGTTTTTAATTTGGTAAAAAGTGAAATATTTCCAAGATGTACAAAAATGATGAAAATTTTAGAAATTTTCCGAAACTTATTATTATTATTATTATTATTATTATTATTTGAAGTTAAGTTCAAATTTAACTTAATTCTTTTTATTTTGCTAAGTCAGTGTGTAGTTGAAAAATGTGTTATCCGAGATTTTTTCTTTTATCTTTTTCATAAGATCTGACACCAAAATGCGCTAAATTAGACCTGTTCTGGATGTGCAACATAATACAGCACTTGATCAATCTGTCTACGCTGACCTTCTGGACGGTTCTTACTTCAAAAAGGGCTCAACAAAAGGAGACCTGAAATGTCGTAGAGAGTGTTTTTTAAACATTTTTTTAAACTCTTTTATAGTAAGTGTTGTTATGATGTGCTTTATAGTTTTAACTATTATTACATCACTTTAAAATGATTTTAAGAATAATAATTTACAGGACATTTATTTCAACATTTGTAGTAGTATTTGTAGAAGTAGAGTGAAATATAGTAGTTTATCGTCTGATGCTTTTTTTTTATTAAAGACATATTGACTTCTGATACTTTGGATCTTTTCTATTACCTTGGATCTTAATTTAAACTGTTCTAAACAGGAGGATTCATAATCCTTTCGGTTAATGTGCTATATATATATTTTTTGATTATCTATATATTATGTTTTTATTTGGTAGGGTTTGATTTTGTTTTAATAAATTGTTATAAATACATTTTAATTTTTAAGTATATTTTATTACTATGATGTTTGTTGCGTATTCTAAAAACTTTTCGAAAGAGATTCTCCTTTTAATCCTGGAATGGTGGCTTTCGTAGCCCGCACATTCCTTTTCATTTTAATGCGCGTGTGACAAAAAAAAAGGAAGGAGAATGGAACGAACCGTAAGAAGCTTCGACACCATGAAGTAAAGACGGGTTTTTCTGTTCACGAGTGGAAGGGTGAAATAAGCCGATATATTTACGGCACCAACCATAAGTTGTTGTAGAAGAAAAAGAATGCGAAACGCGAGAGGTATTGTACAGTAGGAAGTTTCTCCTGTTCCATGAAAATGAGGAAAACATTTGATCTCTTATGAGAAGACCTCATCAAACTGTAGTGAATCAAAAGGTTTTCGTCCAAACTGAATCAGAAACGTCTAAACTGTGGTTGTGGTGATCGGCAAAGGAACCCACACAGCTACTGAGGGCTACTTAGATGTTAACATTTAGTAAACAGAAATGATGAATTAAATAAATCGGCGATGCTAGAACATCTTAGAAAATACCCCTCATTTGTTTATAATTGGAATGAAGTGAAGGTTGTGTGTTCTGACAATAGTCGCAATAAATAGGCTGAATATAAATATTTTATTTATTGATAAATAGAAAAGTAAAAACCAATGATGCCATTAAAACTAGGATTTAAAGTCATAAATCCTAGTTATAATGGATCATTGTTTTTTTTTTAATAAGCTTATCCTAATGTTTAAATTTGAATTATCAAATCGTAGTTTTAACTTAATACTATTCATTTGGTGACAAATAGTGTAACAGTATCATGTAGTTTGTTGGGGTCTTTGATTAGACGTTTCTTTTATTATTACAAAATGTTACATTTTATTTGAAAATATTATTGATAATACTTCATAAGTGAAGCAAAACATATAAAATATAATTCAAAATTATATTTATTGCTTTTCCTAAGATGCCTTTTATTTATAATAATTATAATATACTAGGCCCCCCCCCCTCCCCCGGTCTCCCCTAGTAAGTGTGAGATACTCCAAGAAGAATCGATTCCAAGCTGTTATGGCGGTACAAAGTGATATTTTATTCCTTTTCATGGACGGAGAGAAGCTACAACAATGAACATTCACATTTACATTATTAGGCTATTAAGACTAAAATTAATGGGTTATTTTCTTTTTTCACTCTGGCTCTTCTCTCCTTGCGCCACACACACACACACACACACACACACACACACAAAGGGAGTGATACGAAACAATAATTTGAATGTAGTCCCCGTGGCCTAATGAATAAGACGTCAAACTGTGGTTCAAACGGTTACAGGTTCGATTCCCGTCGCGAATGTTTCAGTGTAACCATCTTTTCACAGCGCCGGACAATCGGAAAAGAAAGATTTTATATAGTAATATAGATTACGTAAATAAATAAATAAATAAATAAATAAAACTTTAGTATTCAGCTTTATTCTGTAAAAAGTATTATCAAAACAGCAAGGCTTTTTCTGTTTTGATTCAGACCGAAGGCAACGAAGTTGTAACAGCAGAATTTTCGACCTCAATTCTTTTCTATTTTTCCATGTCTTCCGGATAAACAGCATATGATGAATTTACTAGTTTTCATGATAAATTGTGAATAAATTCAGCAGCAGTTCAGTCAATCTCTTCTCTTTCTCAGTATTTTTCTTTTTAGGAGTCTTTGATAAGAAGTGACATTCTGTAATTCGTCAATGTCATCTGTCAGATCCAAAAGGGAAAAAAAGCTGATGTTGACATTGACTGCAAAGAATCGACGTTCGTTGCGAAGTGAAAGTTTACAGCCTCTTAAAATATTAAGTGTATTTCACTTAAAGTTATTAGATAGATTACTTACCGTTAATGATACAAAACACATCTTCTTTTTATCTTCGCAATATTTCGCAGTTTATTGTCTTTTAACTGCTTCATCAGGCTTAATATATGGAAAAACTTTTCGTAAGATACAGTAACGAATCTGGTAATAATATATACAATTAACATCATTTCAAACATTTTAAACTTCTATATTATTACAATAATGAGTTTGGTAATATTATTAATAACATTTCAATTTTCCATATTATTATAATAATGTTAATAACATTTCAATCTTCCATATTATTACAATAATGAGTTTCGTAATAATATTAATAACATTTCAATCTTCCATATTATTATTACAAAGGATTTTGTTCTTACAAATTATTACAAAGGATTTTGTTCTTACAAATTATTACAAAGGATTTTGTTTACAAATTATTACTGAAATTATTGGAATTTTTTCAAATTTTTACAATTGTTTTTAAATTTATCTAATAGTGTTTGGCTAATTTCTACTCCTTTATATTTGTTAAAACATTTAAAAGTGTTTATAACACATGCCTCCAGGATAAACCTGTGTCTATGTCAAACATTTCTATACATTATCTCAACTATCGGATCAGAGTTATGATTTAATTTTATACATTGATAGGCCCAATCAGAAACATTCGGGTGGTTATTGCGGAAAGCAGCTACGTGTTCATTCACTCGCTCCTTCAATTTTCTTTCTGTATTACCAAAATAGACCCCATTACATGTTCTACATTTTAGCTTATATAGAACATTAGCAGTATCCATTAATTTATCTATTTCCTCTTCTTTTTTCACTTATCAAAGATCTTAAACTTTTATTTGCCACTCTCACAATCGAGATTTCGTTAGATTTACAAATTGTATTTACCTGTTTAGAAATTTTGACGTTGTATGGTACTCTGATGATGTTTTTGATTTCTTTTTTTGAACTTTCTTTTATTTTCTTTTGAAAATAATCCCTACAAACTCTATTCACTAATTTAGTAGGATATATGAAGCAGTTAAAAGACAATAAACTGCGAAATATTGCGAAGATAAAAAGAAGATGTGTTTTGTATCATTAATAATAATGAATTGCATATTGAGTTTGAATATTAGAGAAGATTAATTACCATTATTAATTAATAGTTATTTATTTATAACAGTTCAAATATAATAAATAATAGTTACAGTGGCGTATATAGAATATATTTTCGGGGGGGGGGCCCGACACCCCAAGAAAACCTATCTGTTCAACCAAAAAAAACGAAAAAAAAACGATGGAAACCTATCTGTTCAACCAAAAAAAAAAAAAAAAAAAACGTTGGCAGGACATACCTTTATTATTTCGGGGGGGGGGCCCGGGCCAAAAAATCTATTCAACCAAACAAAAAAAAGAATGAAAACCTATCTGTTCAACCCAAAAAAACGTTGGGAGAACATATCTTCATTATTTCGGGTTAGGGGGGGGGGCAGTCGGCCCCCCCCCCTTATATACGCCCCTGAATAGTTATAAATAATAAAAATTACTAATTTAACTGCTAATAATAATAATCTTTCAATGTATGGGTAAATGAATTTTATATGTTCTTCTTATTGCAAGTAATTAAAAAAAATTCACTCTTTGCAATTCGTTGTTGACTGGTGGAGGAAGGAGCAATGAAAAAAATACTTTTCTTCATTGGAATGTTACTTTAATCACTCGCTCTGAACTTCAAAAACCCTATCTTCGCTGGTGGTTGATTGAAATATAACCAGTTCTGAAATATCGCAGATTCTTCCAGATTTCAAATATCTTATAAAATATTTCTTTAATAATTTATTTATTTCAGATAGACAGAAATAAATTTAATTTTTTTAATAAAATCTGAAAAGCAGTCAGTTTATTTGATATATAATAAATACGCTGAAATCACAGGAAATAAAGTGTCAGAATATTACGTTTCCTAAAATAATTTAGAAATTTAGAAGAAAGTGGAGGAGTTGTGATCGAAGGATAATCATGAGCACAAAGATTTTTCTAGAAGGAAGAATTACCGACTCCGAATAATACATTGCTATTTTATTCAGCACTTTTGTTCAAGTTGAATCTGCATGAAATATAAAACAGAGTAGAAATTAAATTTCAACTTTAATTTTGACTGAATTTTTTATTGTCCAACTGACTTAAGTTACTACAAAACAATTAATAATTAATAAGAATAATGAGCTCTTAAATTGTTTAAAAAAATCGCTTTAAAAATTTATTTTTATTTACAAACGAAACAAAATAAAATTTCCAATAATGTAAAAACAATCAACAATTCCAAAGCAAATAAAGAAAATAAAATAAAATAAACAAACAAAGAAAATAACAGTTGGTAAATTCTGTTTTGTTTTTGTTTGCTGATGGGATTATTTTTGGTCAATATTTAGATGTAGTCTGAATAAAAACCAATTCTTTCCTTTTCTTCAATCCAACACTGTTCTTCCCCTAGCAGAGTTTCGTTTCATTCTTCAATCGAGAACGAATAACAGTACAATGTCAGAAGGAGGATAGATAAACTGCAATAACAAAGTAGTAAAGTCATAAAAATGGTATGTAGTAATGCAGTAAAGACTGAATTTTCACAAAGAAGATTAACAGCATCAGTGAAATTCTCAGTATAAAAAGTTGTGCCTAGGTGAGATTATTTGATCCAATTACGTAAATAGTTGAAAAATCTAAGTGGCATCAAGACTGTTCGTGGTATAGAGTGAAAAAAAGTTGATAGAGAATTTGCTTTGGTATTTAAGAAATTAGGAACTCGGTAAGGATACAATTTTGTTTGCAGGATTCTTAGGTTTCAAGTACTTCTAATTTGTGAGCTTAACATGATGACAGAACAGAGCCAAGCCAAGAAAATTCTGAATAAATAACGAAATATGGCCTTAGCGCGATGATGGTGGATCTATGTTGATGAAAGCCAGAATGTGTAGATGCAATGATTTGATATGCTCAGATATCACAACAAAACTTGGTTTATCATACTTTCCTAAGTTTTACACAGATAGTTCGAGAGTACCATGGATAGATTAAATGTTAGGTCACTTCTATCTTTCTCTGGTAAAGCGTATACCAATTACATTATTCTAGCTCTCTGGAATGACTGTTGTAACTGTATTTTATAAAATCTTAACAGAATTCATGTTATGGAATACAATTATAAGCATTTCAAAAAGTTTCTTGTCAGAACTTACAGGCAATGTGAGGGGAGATGTTCAAAGCAATAAATAATTTCCCAAATGAAAAGGATATCATATTTCTGTCTGTTAGAGAAAGTAAAACATGTAGAGTAGATATGGAAAGTAGTCATCGAATAGATAAGAGAATAGAAACCGATTCCAGTAGAGTGCTGAGAGTAACAGGCCAGGAGGGAGAATCTTGTCTAAGAGATACAAAAAACATTTTCTCCTCCTTCATCAACAAACTGTTTACTGACCATGGCTATCTTCTGAGGTTAAGTTAATTGTTTCTTATCAGGATTCTTCTAAGGATATCAGGACTTACAGATTGGCATTTAATTGTGGATAAGAATTGTAAATAAGCATCAATTGTGGAATTTTAGACAATTGAACATTAAGTTTCAATTTCAGACCTAAGCAATTCCACTGTAAAATGAGATAATAAAATGGAAGATCTGTCAATGGTAGATTAGAAAAAAGGTGGCTTAGAATACTATTAGGAATAACTTTCCTACTTTATTATTAGGAAAAAATTACTGTTGTTACTACTATTCTTTAATCTGTACACACTTTAAAGTTAAAACATTATGAAAAAAACATTTAAAATAATTTTTTAAAATCATTTTAATTTTAATCTTTCAGGGCAAAAAAAGAATTTTAAACTTAAATATAGATAATACCTAAGCACAGATTCTTTTTGTAATATAAAATATATTTAGCTTTACCCCAAAAATAAAAAAAATTGAAAAGTGATCGAAAAAAGATTGATCAGTGATTAACAAATGCACAATTTACGATGTGGATCTATATTCAAGAAAATGAAAAGTTGACTCTTGCTTTACCGAATGAGTTATTAAATCGGAGTTGAATTCTAGGAACTAATATCAAGATTGAATTTAGTATAAAATCACATTTGTATTTTTATAAGTTGCTAGAAATGCGTTGGCGAACAAAATATTATTTCGAGACAAAGCATTTTGTAGAATAAGCGAGGGAAACCACGTCCAATAAAATTATAGATGGATGTAACTTCGAAGGTGTTCGATATATTGAAGTTGGAGGGAACAAAAAAAAAGAATAGTTATTATTCCATCGCGATGCTGTTGTTGTTCCAATTGCACAAAATTTAAGGAATCCGGAGAAAATATTGGAGCGAAATAGATTTTCTTTGTAGGAGAAAATGAGACGTTTCATGGAAATAAAAAAAAGAGAATAAAATCACACTTTGGAAAATTGGTTTCTTCATAATAATGTGTTGACGGTTTCTTCCACTTCTTCATTTCCTCAAACGGGTTTTGGAGAATCATTAAATATTCTTTATGTTAAATAAACATTCGTGAACTACGAAACCAGTAAATTATTCGTACCATTTTAAAACAAACAAAATAATAATAATAAAAAATTACTTGTAGGAATTACTTCATTGATGCAATCAGAAAACCTAGTTCCACCATTAGAATCTTGGTTTCGTTCAGTGGAATTTTACTAAACATTTCCTAAACCACACGCTTTTAAGAACGAATAAGTTGATAAGTTGGATTAAGATTCCATTAAAAGATAAGCTTTTATTGTAATTACTAGACGCAATTTGAAATCTCTTCTTATAAATTAATCCCTTAATGCTAAGTTAAATGCTAGCGTGGATTAATTCTTCACCCCTTTTTATTCTTAATTTTGTTTTGATGTTTTTTTTAATTCAGGGATCATTTATTTGTATGTTTGTCCGTTTTATATATTGTCCCATTTCACTGAGCTAGGTGTACTGGGCGGATTGGACTGCTGAGAGGTCAATTATCCTTGAAACTGTCTCCGATTCCCAGCACTAATATCCAAAAATAGCTCAGTGAATGTTTGCTTAGTTATGTGCGTTCTTTGTTTTATTTTACTGTAAAAGTGTATTAACGCATGTTAAAATCTCTTGTTTGTATCATAACTAGAGTTGTAAAGATTCTACGAGGAAAAGTTTAGCATCAGTGTCTCTCTTAAGAGGAGATTGAATGGTTTTCAATTAACAGAAATTACCATCAAATAATAAAGATCAGAGAAATGTTTAATTTCAGAAATCTTAAATAGATTTCTATAGAAACCGAAGAGTTAATAGCTTTATAGTTTTAATATATAATACATTGGTGAAAACTGCAGTTTTAAGATTAAAACGTATTCTAAGCATACGTTTCCATAGAAAAGTTACAAACTGGAAAAAACTTCCCAGTCCTTTCTGGAAACAATCCTTTAAATTTCCTTTGTAAACAACGAAAATTTAAATAATTAAATATCAAAAGGTTTATAAAACTTATCAATTTTTTTAATAAAACTTGAAATATCAACATAACATAACATAAAATGGGAGATACTATTAAGTTCCTAACACTGCGGCCTCAAAAGGCCTATTGTGTAACCCAATGTCCTTAATTCTGCATAAGTCCTAAGATTTTATCTATCTGTACTGTTCTATACCTATCAACTTGTGTCTAGTGCTCGCAAGCGCTTCACACTCAGATAGGATGTGTAATGCTTTTTCATCAACTTTTTCACAACTTCTGCAAGTAGGATTTGAAACTATATTTATATTAAAAAAGTGTTGCATTAAGTGGCAGTGTCCTGTAGAGTCCTGTCAAGATTCTAGTCTGGTTCTTATTTAAACTAATAAGTTCCCTGGCTCTTTTCCTTAAAGGCTCTTTAATAAAGAGCTTTGAGTGCTTCTGCCCTGGAAGATTATTCCAATAGGTCTTTTGCTGTCTCCTTACCCAATCCCGAATTGCAGTTTTAGTGGTTTCAACGGAGATCCCACAAACTGGTTCAGGTCCAGTGAACGAGATTTCAGCTCCCTTTTTTGTTAGTTTGTCCGCTAGCTCATTACCTTCAATCTCTGTGTGTCCTGGTACCCGTATTAGGTTTACCCAATTATGTTCGGCAAGACTGTAAAGGGTTTGTTTACATTCGCATACTCGTTTAGAGTTGGTGTTGGGAGAATTCAGGGCTTTAAAAGCTGCCTGGCTATCTGCAAATATATAAATATTTGTATCTATTTTTATATTTTCATAGACACATTGTAAAATGGCATATGTTTCTGCTTGGAATACTGTTGAGTAGATCCCTAGGCTTAGACTTATGTCCATCCTTGGTTTCATTCCTCGGATTCAAGCTTCGGTTTTCCCGTTATGTTAAGAACCATCTGTGTACCAGATTATTCCATTGACATCGGTGGGTTTATTATCATTACTCCATTCTTCTTGGCAAGGAATGATAATGCGTAAAAGTTTTGTAAAAGAAGTTCTAGGTATCATTTTATCGGAGTTCATTTGTAAAAATGGTTCTTTTGAAATGTCTCTAGCTAGAGCTGCATGTCCCACAATACAAAAATGTGGTTTCCATAGATTATTAATTTTAAGTCTATGTATGGTCGCTCTTGCCTCTGCTTCAAGTGCCCAGTGAAGAGGAGGGGGTAGATCAAGAAGGACCTCCATACTGGCAGTAGGGGTTGTCTCATAGCCCCAGTAATGCCCATACATGCTAGTCTTTGTAAGGTGTTCAGTTTGTTCCTGGTTGTTATCAGTTTACCTTTAGTCCACGATACTATAGCTGAATATAGCGTAAAGGATTTAATAAACATTGTGTAAATAAAAAAAAATTACACTAGGTTTTAATCCCCATGTTTTTCCAATAGCATTTCTACATGATCAAAAGGCAATGTATGCTTTTAAAAGGCAATGTATGCAATGATAGTTTTATTAATATGAGAATTCAAGTTTAGTTTAGAATCTAGGGTAATAACCAGATATGTAACTTCCTTGGATAATTTTATGTTCTTGTTATAAAGAATAGGTTCTGTAAGACCCAATAAATTCCTTTTCTTAGTAAAAGGAACAAGAACCGTTTTATTGAGATTTACTGATAATTTAATATTATCACACCAATTTTCCACAGTACTTAGTGCATTTTGCATTAAACCCGAAATCACGTTAGGAAATTTTCCCCTTACAATGATCACAATGTCATCTGCAAATCCCTGAATATAAAATCCTTTATTTATTAGTCTCTCAATAAGCTCGTCAACCACCAGACTCCACAAGAGAGATGAAAGAACCCCTCCCTGCGGACATCCCCTGGTCACTGAAACTCGTAAGGTATCTTCATAAATGGAAGTATGAATAGTTCTGTTCTTCAATACAGCATTTATCGAACCACACGTTGTTGGGTCAACACCGTGTTTACGCGCTGCCCTATCTATAGAAAAGAAGGATGTATTATCAAGGATGCTCCTTCAATATCAAGAAAAGCTGCAAGAACTATTTCTTTGTTTTCAAGTGTGGTTTCAATAATAGAGACAAGGCTATAAAGAGCCCCCTCAGTTTATTTCCCAACTTGATAGGCATATTGGTTTGGGTGTATTGGAAAAGTCCTAAGTACACCTTCCCTCACATATTTATCAATTAGCTTTTCCATAGTTTTCAGAAGAAAAGATCTTAAGCTAATTGGTCTAAAAGCTTTGGCATCGACTTAAGAAGATCGACCCGGCTTGGAAATAAACACAACCTTGACTGGTCTCCATTAAGATGGAATATAACCCAGTGCTAGGCTTGCTCTAAAAATATTACAAAGAGGTGTAGCTAGAAAGCTTATTTCTTTTTGTATAAGGGGTGGAAAGATTTGATCTAATCCAGCTGCTTTAAAAGGTTTGAAAGTAGATACTGCCCATTCTACCTTTGATCGATCGATGGCCAGACGCGCAGTTTGCCAATTTTCCTTGGATGCTCTAAAATGAGACACCAAGTTTAAATTTTGCAGACTTATTTTGAATTCCTTACTAAATTCCATTATCAAGCCATTATTAAAAACCCTGAATCCCCCAAAATTTCATTGTCCCGAAGGGATTCGTCTAAGAGATCTGGCAATATTGAAAATATCCTTAAATGTAAAGGTACCCCTGGTGGTGCCTGCTGATAAGACGGATTTAATTATTGAGTCTAACGCGCTTTTTTTTTCCTTTTCCTTTTACGTTTCCTATTCCCCTCCCCCAATGAAATATTTCCATTTTTTCTTGGAATAGTTCCTTGGAATAGTTTTTGTCTCTTTACGATTTACATTAAAGATTTGTGCTTCCTATTTTAATTAAAAGCCTTATTCTATTACTTGATAATTCTTGATTATAACTGGCTTTAGTTCTGATCATTGCAGATTCAAAAAATTCTCTCAAGTATCTTTCTTTTCTCTGCCCAAGGATTATTACCCCCAAAAATTAATATACGCCAAAAAAATACATAAAAATTATCAGAGACGTAATCTACACAAAAATTATGATCTATCATTTTTGTAAAAATTAAGCGTTCTACTTTCATTTATTCAATTTAATAAAAATAATTTACAAAACAGCTACTCATTTTATTTGAGCATCGTTGGTTGCCAGGAAACCATTCATAGATTTCTTTATTTCACTTGAAAGCTTGTAAGAGTAGCGAAGTGAACTTCCAATAAAGATCAGAAAATTAGGTGAAGATTAGCATTCAAAATTATCACATAATTTCTGTTTTCACAGTTACTAGAAACGAAGAAAAATGTAGCAACAGAAGACAGAGACATATTTATTTCAAAAATACTTAACTGAAGATGAGTCCTAGATGAAACGTCCCATCACCGTTACCTCTCTGATTTTGATTCATTCCCAGATGCTCTTCTGTTCAGCAAATTTTATCTTTTGAATTCTACCAATCACTGAAGTAAAAGTTAATTAGAACGTAACACATTTAATGGATTAAAAAAATCATTTCAGAATTCCTTAGTTTTTATATAAGTGAATTAGGACTGATAGTATAAAAAAGCCACTTTCAAATTGCCACTATTTTGGAAAAAACAAGATTTATTTTTTGTCCATGATCGTAACTACAACGACGTAAGAATGTGTCATTAAGAAATAATCGTCTGAAACCATTGACAACCAAATCGATTTCTTTCATTTATTTAATTATTTACGCAGGCTCATTATGGTTGCAAAGTTTAGAATGCAAAAAAATTATAAAATGCTATAGATTGGAATAATTCAGCCAGAAATAATTGACATACATGTTACACATTTCTGAAGCATAGAACTGTTAAAGAATATATAAAAAAAAAATTAACAATTTCTTCTGAGCTAAATTCTCTTTCTTGTTCAGAAGGATTGAAACAAAAGTAAAACAATCTATTTTCTCCTTCTAGCGTGCAATCTCTTTCAGTTTTCTCTTTTATTTCTCTTGGAGGTCGGAGCAAACCCTAAAGGCAAGTGATTGACAATCCCTTGCGATCGTGGAAAACCACAAATTGTTTTCTTGGGGTTGCCAATCCTTCATCTTTAAGACCGAGATTGTGGTATTTAAATCTTCGTACTCGGAGAACTTGTCCTGTTCAACAGCAGAGAAAACTTTAACCAACTACTGACGAACAACCACGTGGAAGCAGAAGTTACTTAAATTATTAAGTCTTTTCTTTTTCAAAGGATTATTTTTTTATTACAAATAATTGAAGAACTTCGTTCACTCTGTTTCTTCAGAAATATTAAAAAAATAATTGAAGCTCTTACAGAAAAAAGAATAATATTGTCCATCATATCTCTCTGTATTTATTGCTAATATTCTTTTATTCGTTTATTGAGTTCATGATTTTGTTAAAATATTTGCAAACTTAAAAATTCACTTACATGATAATTATTCTTCAGTTTGTTTTAATAATTTATCAGTTTTGTTTAATTTCATTATTTCATTTCTGTTATCAAAACAGTTTAGTGAATTTAGATCTGTTTACAGTTTTTAGGTATGAACTATCAAAAGTTAAAAGTAAAAGATTTCCATTTTAAATTTTTCTAAAATATGCTTTGGGATTGGCAGATATTTTTGAAAGAAAACGGTAACTACGCGTTATATGTAGGAAATAACATAATTATGAAGAAGCAGGAGGGACACAAGTCCTGGGCACTAAATTTAGAAGATACTATTAAAAAATGTTTTTGATTTCTTTTGGATGTTAAAGCTCATTCTTTACACAAATCAACAAAGCACAAATCACAGAATAAATATCAAAATTTATTCAACCTTAAGCAGATTTACAGTAATAATATTGACAGTTTCAGTTTTAATACTGGATTGTAGTGTGTTTGAAAAGCAGAGTAAATATTTTAGTGAATATATTAGTGAGATTTTAAAATCCTTAAGTTTCATAAAAAAGAGACAAGAGATGTTTTCGAACCATAAAGAGTTGCTGTGCAGATAATACTCAATACTGCCATTTCAATTTGCTGCAATCGTTTGGCAAATTAAAATTGATCTTTAATGGCTACTTCTCCATCAGTACTGAACATGAGAAAAATAATATAAAATTTTTTTGGACATTATTGATTTTCAGTTAAGTTAGAAAAACATCCGTTTTTAATGTTTCAATTACTAACAACAATTTTGCAGTTTTTAAAATGAAATGGAATTCACAAAGTAAGAAATAATTAGGTGCTTTTTGCTATAAAAAGAATTGGAACAATATACATTTCATTTTTATTAATAAAGTGTTATTTGTGTACGAATTAAGCAATAATTTTGAAGAACAGTTTTCAACCGACATTTTCATTATTTGGCCTGGAAGTCTTTAACCTTATTACATCCTCTACATACTTGGAATATTACATCCCTGCTATGTACATCACTTGATGTTTATCCAGTTGTATTGTTTTTATTGTCGTGGAGTAGACAATAAAAATATATTTTTTTTAGTTTAGCGCTATAATATCTAATAACCTTGGAAAAGATGAATAGACATTTTAAAATTCTAGCTGATATCTTGAGTTTTATAGACTATTAATTAACAAAAAGTTTTAAAAATAGTAATCTCTCTTGATTCAAATAAATACATTGCATTCGAAAATTGTAATAATCAGATTTTTTTTATGTTCCGAAACATAAAAGAATTTTAAGTTTTCGACAGCGAAAAATCAAAGGAAAAATATGAGTTTTAAATAAGTAATTTCTGCTCAAAGTTAGATGATAACTGCAAAATAATAAGCTTAAGTGTGAAACTGAATTTAAGTTTATATATTTCCACTAACACACATTAAGAAGTAATTTTTAATATTTTTCTTCCTAGCAGCGAATAAATTAAAAAATTCTGGGTTTAAATAGATTTCATGTCTTTCGTAGGGGGTCCATTTCTATAAGAAATAGTCAGATCATTGAAAATTATTACTTCCTGCGCTCGGCTCCTGGCACTTCTGTCTTTGATTACAACAAGGAGCTAGAATTGTGAGGCGTTCGTTGAAGAACCGTTGCGTAGGGTCAGTCGTAGGAGGCAGCCCAAATCATATCCGCAGACGAATCAACACAAGAAGAAAGTCGTATCCATTCCTACTCCGGGATTCGAACGCAGGTTCCGACACATCTCCTTCGTGAAAAGACCTGAAGTTTAACCACAACGATTTGCCGGAAGTGTACATCATTCAAAGAAGAACAATTTATAATTAGAATAGGATGAGTCATCGTCAAATGAATCACGAATGAAAAAAAGAGTAATTTTATAAATTTATAAACGAAATTATGATAAGAAAAAAGGAGAAGAAGACGAAGAACTATGTGGCCTCACCTATGTTAAGTTATTTTTTCTACAGACATCTTAGTTTAAGTGGTTAGTTATATTAGCTTTTCACTCTGATACATGCCAGGTGACGCAATTGTGACATGTAACAGGCAAAATTTCTAACTGGAGGTCAATTACAAGTAAAATAACACCATGTGCTTGAAAGGGATTCATATGCTTTCTTCGAATCCTTCGTGAATCGAAACTATCTGATAGCGTGTATATATACTATACACATATCAAAAAGGCCAAACTCAAAGCGGCGGCTTCGAGTTTCGCAATGCAAAGATTTCAATCAATCATTTGCAATTTAGAAATTTAGAATATAAGAATAACATTAACTTATATTACTAAACATATAAAGCCGGACAGCAATCTGAACTTTGAAAAATGCCAATACAACTTTCAAATTACTGTTTCTAAGAAGATACAAGCCAATCGTGTCTTCACGTCTTCAGCGGCACCAGTGTTAAAAATCGTAACTAAAATTTAGAAAATTTAGAAAAACAAAAACGCAATATTTAACGACTTTTGCTCTTTTTTATCGTACATATTCTTTTTTTATTTCTTTTGCTTTTTTTATATCTTTTTTTATATTTTACTATTTATATTCCTTTTTTTTATTTTCTTTTTTGAATTTATTTTTAGTATAATATAAAAAAGACAAAAAAAAAAAGAAAAAGAAAAACGGAAAATCGGTGACAGCTATCATATCAAACTCAAAACTTCCAAAAAAAAGAATTTAATCCTGAGTTGTCATAAGATAACTTAAATGATTAGAAACCAACAGATCCTATCTAGAAGAATTAAAATGATTAAATAAAATTATGAAAAAAATAAAAAAATATTTTTAACTTTAAATTTTTTATAAATTTGAAATTTAAATTTATTATGAAATTGTAAAATATATTTATTTATAACTTTAATTGGAAAATTATTATTTATAAATTCTTTAATAACATAATTTAAATCATGTAAAAAGAGTTAATATCAAGATATCTTTTGAGTTTTTACAAGAAAGAATTTAGGTACTTAAGAAATAATGTATACTAGTTGCAACCCGTGAAATATTCACGGAAGTAAAACAAATTCCAGCTTTTTGAAATACCGTAAAATTTTTCAAAAACATAAGATAGAAAAAGATTTTCTAAGCTCATTTTTTATAAGGAGATTTGTTTATACTTAAGTATCTTGTTTTTACTTGTTATCGAAATACAATTTTTGGATTGATTTAAAATAATTAAAGGTTATTTTGTTTTGTAGACAAGTTTAAGTAAGTATTGAACAACGCACCAACATTAAATCTGTGGAATAAACTTGCTCACATTTAGAAAATAATTTTAGCAGAGCGGTTAAATAAAACACCAGATGAAGTTAAACGAATAGGTGTAGGTGGATGTAAAAATGTTTTGTTTCAGATCCTATCCTAGTAAGAAATACTGTCAATTAAAGGCAATGGTTCAATAAGCATAAACAAGTAAACTAGAATTAAATACTTTTAATTCTTTGATTAAATGCTATACACTA
>JAFIDM010004315.1:1591689-1608843 GCA_023159025.1 Thereuonema tuberculata | reverse complement strand
GATTGCACTGTGGTTTGGTAGTAACCCTTTCTTGATTTTAACCACAAAATCAACTAATTTTTCTTTTCAAAAAGACATTAGTCAGTGTATTTGTAATTATTTTTTTCTTTCTTTTTTTTCGTCTTGCATTGGATTCGAACCGCGGACCTCCGTAATCGCAGTCAGGAACGCTAGCCACTGGATTACTCCACTTAATACAATATTCTCTCTCCGACTCTCTCCACTTTGATGACAAACATCGGTTTTTGCCTAAATTATGTTTAATGTTTATGTGGTGAATGTGGGTGGCAGAGAAGCCAAGCACTGCGACCGGTGGTCTATTATACTAACCCAAGGACAGATGGAGAGAAAGACTGAGAAAGAATGGTGGGAGAAGTGCAGGGGAAATGGGAGAACCCCGAGAAAACCTACCCAGCGCGGATCGTCCACCATCACGAAACCCACATGAAAACCGAACCCCGGTACTCAAGAGGTGAGAGGCCGATGTCATAGCAACAACGCCAATCGCGCGGCCTTTGCCTATATTATACAGCTCCATTAGCAACAATCACAACCATCGCAACAATCACACCACGCCCAACACTTGAGTTTGTTGCATTCGCAACAAGCACATGTGTAATACAGCTCTATAACAATAACACAATCGCAACCAATTCCCAACAATCACATTTTTAATAATAACGAAATTAAAGCACACATTGATTACAAACCTACCTAGAAACATAAAAACATCCGGACGGACAATTTTTGCCTATTAATAGGATGATTTTAATATCATGATGAACTATCCTCTTACTCTACATCTGAAATTTTAACATCTAAGATTCTAAACAGGAACTTCTTTGATTTGCAGCAAATGGGCTATATATTTTTTTTATTTTGTTTTGATTGTCTGAATGTTATGTTTTATCTTAAGTGTTTAAATTTCATTTAAATAAATTATTGTGAATATATTTTATTGTGATGATGTTTGCTTTGTCATGTTTTTTTTTTTTATCCCTGTGTTTTTTTCCCCTCCAAAAACGTGCCATTTTTCTTATTTATTTTTCTTCTCTTTTCCTTCGTTTCAATAGGGTAAAAATTCGTTGTTTTATTATTTTCTTTGTTTTCTTGTGAGAAAAAGATTTGTTTCCTGCTTTAGTTACTTTGTATCTCTGTTCTCTTTGTTTTCCCACGAATTCGTTCAGACTGGCAGTCTCCTCTTAATCCATTTATTGTTTAGTAATATTGTTTCCCCTTTCCTGCGCTGCAAGTTGATTGGTGGAAATGTTTGGAGTTTTGGAGAATTTTGTATTTTTAGATAGATTTTGGTTTCGGAGTTGCTAGCCAACAGATGTAAGAATGTAATCTCCGATTTGAAAGTGCGATTTAGTTTTATTTTTATCTTTTATACTTAGTATTTCTGCATTTATTTTATTTCTAAGTGTTAGCTGTGTGTGTGAGAACCCGACATCGAGTGTTATGCACATTTTCTATTATAATAACTGACCGAACTTTCACCTCCGCATGAATGCCGAAGTGTTCGTCCATCGCCGAAGCCGTTCGACTCAGGCTGAGCAGTGCCCGGTTTGACAGCGAGCCTGCCTGGGAAACGCTTAGCCTTGCGTCAACTCAGCTGTGCGATCCGATGACTCGAAGCAAGTGCTAGGAAGACGGCAGGAATAAATCATACTGATTCGGTGAGCAAGACCCCGGGCAGAGGTCGGCGTGCTCGTGAAACAGCCCGCCACGAGAGCCCACCGGTCTCCGAAACAGCTCTCTCAGGGAGTGACGAGGCTCCTCGACCGCTGATTTCTCCGGAACAACGCCTCGACAGTATTGTATACTCATCAATGTGCTTCGATGTGCCTTGCCTGCAAGATATTTGTGGACCATGAACAGTTCGAACAGTGTGAATTCGCTTATGATTGTGAAAGTGAACAGTGGATTCCAAGGTGTGTTACGTGCAACTTGAACTATCGTAAGTTACACTTTTAGTAAAAGAACGCCTCAATCTACACACACACGAACTATGCTAAACTTAACTGTTTTGTTTTCTTTAGTTTATAAAACAAACCATAGTCTAATAAAAGACTTTATCAGACTGAAAGAACATTTTTAAAAATAATTTTCTTAGTTAACCAGATCGTTAATTTGATCACTACTTTGTTTAATAGTTGTCGGAGAAAAGACACTCTCCGTAATTCTATGCATTAATTTTTCATTCATTAAGTCTATTATCATGCTTTTATGTACTTTGTGAGTAGATGAAAGTGATATATGTTTTTTTTTAACCGAAGTCGACTTCTATTTAATTGTTTTTACTTATTCATTGCAATTAAAGATTTTGTTTATTTCTTAAGCTTAGCGACTCCGTTTGTTTATTTATCCTTTAGCTTACTTAACCCTTTCAGGTCGTCCGTTATCCTATTCAAAGCGGAATGGTAGCAGAGTGCTAATCTTAATCCGGAAAATTTATCTTTTTATTACATTTTTCCCGCCAATAGTAAAGGGGTCCGCCTTATTCCCATTAATCAGTTTTTTTTTTATTATTAGTTAATTTCTTTTGTGACAGCTTTTACATTCACTTAAAAAGTTATATTTCTTTTTGTAGTTTATTTTAGTTAAGTTAAAATTTAGGAAAATTATTTTGAAAGATATTATTATTTTATCTTAAACTTGGAATGTTGAATCGGCTGGTTCCTTTTCATTGTAATGAGCTTGGAAATATTAACTTACAAGAGCCTCACGAGTTTATCCCTGCATGTAGTGAGTTACAATCAATCAAGTGGGCATTTGTTGAATCTTATCCTGGTGTTTCTCTAATATTTTACTTGTATTTATTAAAAACAAATTGGAACACTTCTCAGGCGTCTTAGAAATCATCAATGGCCTGCGTTTTCGTAATAACTTCTTTTTGGATCTAGCCTTATTCATTTGAGCCGCTTGGTTCCTTAGGTTGTGTCTTTATTTAATGACTTCCAGACATAGCAAATCCTCCTGACAGGAAAAATAGCGAAACCTTGTTACATTCTTTCGCTTTATTATTCCACCGGTCACTTTACTTTTTCCATTATCTCAGATGGAGCCACTGGGAATGGCAGTAGGGAATATAAAGAGAAGTTGATGAACCTCTGAAATAGGGAGTCTAGATGTTGGGGTTGTAATATACATAGAGATGGTGTTGTAGTGATATAGCCGTGGAATAGGAGATGAAAATGTTACTTTCCTGTGCACTTGTTCTTTTCCTATGGAGACAAGAGCTGATTTGGATATTTGCCAACTTCATTCGTTCGAGAAAATACGACGATCGCTGTAAATATTTGGTGACCCTTCAAATCATTCACTTAAAATTCCTTAAGAAAACGAAGTAAACCGATAATAAGTAAAAAATTACTAAAATAGAAAGATTAGAAATACGCACATCTATTTATTTCAAAATAAATTTATTACAATATTGCAATAACAAAGAAAATCTTATTATTACCAATTCTATTAAGTTACAATAATGTAGTGCTAAAATTAACATTTTCTTGAATTTTCATTTATTCTATATCTGAAATTTATATTTTGTAAAAGCAATTTCTTTACATTAAATAGAAGATATTATAACTTCCAAGATGTGATAATGGTTTTTATATTAAACTAACTTCGTACGGGTTACAAAAGACAGTTGTTATAATGTGGATGAGGAAGAAATTGAAATTGTGAGATCACTTCCAAAGTTTCCCAGTTGGTACAGAAATCACGTGATAGGTACAATATATTTGAATTTTGTAACTCGAGATTCCTAACTTCCCATTCCTTTCTCCTCTTCTTCACACCCCATCAATTCAAAACTTTCCCAGTTCGCAAAAAATCCTGTGATCATTACAAATCTATATCTATGCATCAATCTATAACAATATTTTAGTTCGAATTGTTGAACAACAATATTATTGTAGTTCCAATTGCCTCCTCCGGGTGCATTTGTGGCGCTTTCAAACCCCCCCCCCCCAAAAAAAAATAACTAAAAAAGGTTGTTTTTATACTTTTTACATTGTCTACAGTATATAACCTATCCACATGCGAAATTTAAAGTTATGTTGCGATGTATGCTAACATTTTGAACAGGCACACACACATATATCCACAAATTTCTCTTTTACTTTATAAACTTTCCCTTTTACTTTATAAACTACGGAAAAAAACCTAAATTAATCTGATAATTAAAATTAAAAATTGTGGTTAACCGTTAATATAAAACTTTAGGTAAGTTGTTCTAATTCACTTACTGTTGTCAAATCGAAACATCGCAGAAGAAATAACTTGCTTCAAAAATATTAATGATATTGGAAAGTTAGTGATATATTAAATAATCTGATGTTTAACATGTGTGAGCCATCGAATAAAAACAGGTAATAAGCGAAACGACACTATACCTTTTTGAATATAGTTTATTATATGTGTGTGTCGTTTCCCTTATTATCTGTTTTTATTGGAAAGTTAGGTAATTCGAATTATTGATATTCCTAAAAGACTTTTGAAAAAAAAAATGAAAGCGAGAAATTATAAAAATATCTCGTAAAAATATTTCTAGCCAGTTCTTTTGTCCTATCAGAAGTTAAGATTAATTAAGAGAAGTAATAAATATTGCGCTCAGTTTGTCTGTCTCTTCTTCTCTTCCGATTTGAAGTCATTCCGTACTGGCTTCCTGAGGAAAACCGCTCAAAATGCCTGGCAGTAGATAGGAAATGTATCTGCCAATCCAAAGTGTCAGTGTGGGAGATTAGTTAATAACATCATCCCCAGGAGGGAGACCTACAGCCAGTAATGACTATAAAAAGAGCTGAAGAAGAAGAAGAAAATATATTGCAACTATGTAGAATGAAAATAGAGGAAACAAAGAAACAATAGAAGTTTGTAGTCAAATGTTTAAATATAATTGTGGTCAAAGAACTATAAATTATTAATTAATTAGAAGTTTAATGTAGTTAAAATCAAGTTACTCACTTGAAAATAGTTATCATTCCAATTGAATCGCAAATGTGAAAAAGATACGAAGTCAACTTTTTGTACATTTTGAGTTAGGACTGAAAATGGGTTCAATTGTGTTCACCCCATGCATCATTTAAATGGGAACTAAATCAGGCTTTTCCAGTAGTCTCAGGAGGTCAAAAACTTGAATACTGCTTTACATTTTTTCATTATTTTTGCACTGTTGTTACATTGCCATATGATACTATATAATACATATATATAACTTATATGATTAAGTTTGTACTAAAAAAAATTGAAATAAAACATTTTATTTTAACTGCAAAGTGCGACAATATAATTGCAAAACATGGAAAAAGGTACCTAAGTTACCCATAATCTGGAAAAAGGTACTAAGTCAAAATTTTTAATTATGTCTTTATACATTTGCGTACTGACCTAAAAATAAACAGATGACAGGCATGGGTCGGCTTCACAGTCGTTTCACACCACACCAATGGATTTTTAATTGCTGGATCTAGTTTTGAATGTGGAAGGTTTTTTTATATTTTCTCAGTTTGGTATTTCTATGACTTAGTACTTTTTTCATATTTGCGATTCAATTAGTTTCAAAATGATTGAATTACTGTTAACAGACTAATATTATCTTTCTTTTCATTATATGCAGCAACATCTTTTCTTTCTAAGGTAACGAAATAATCCTTATTGTTCTTTCTTTCGTTTTAGTGCTAAATAAGTAGAAAGTAGATAGGAAAAGAATGAAACTTAATCTAACATCAATTTCTAAAAGCAAACATGAGTAATTTAAAGAATGGATAATTGTTTTCACGAAATCTGTTTTCATTCACCTGAGAAAACCCAGCAGCTCAAATCGATCGTTGTATGATTTTAATTTTATGTTTGCTCTTTTTGGTCATAGGTAGGTTCGTTGCTCTCCATTCTTTTAACACACATTAAACTGCAGTTAGGAGTAATTTAGTTTCTATCAGGAAAAATTTTACTTAATAACAGAAATATAATCAAGCCAACGCACATGACTAAAATTAAAAATTACACAATAAAAACTCACAGATGCAATCGATTTCGACATAATAACAGACATGGCTTCTTCGGGCAAAGATAAAATACAGAACTAATTACAAAAATAAATTCAGTCTTTATATAGGCGAGGATCAAGTATGCAAATCACAGAGAAGTCTTAACTTTTGCTGGTTGTAAGGGATGTCGAAAGTCTCGAAGCAGATCATTTTTATTTTATTGTCCAAGGAATGCTTATTCCTTGTGTATTGTGTAATTTTATTGTGTAATTTTTAATTTTAGTCATGTGCGTTGGCTTGATTATATTTCTGTTATTAAATAACTTCACGCACGTTAACACTGTTTTATTAAATGAAGCCAATTGTTTTGATTTATTTTGAGTCTTTATTTTCTCAATCAACATACAATAAGCATTCCTTGGACAATAAAATAAAAATGATCTGCTTCGAGACTTTGGACATCCCTTACAAGCAACAAAAGTTAGACTTCTGTGATTTGCATACTTGATCCTCGCCTATATAAAGACTGAATTTATTTTTGTAATTAGTTCTGTATTTTATCTTTGCCCGAAGAAGCCATGTCTGTTATTATTGCGAAATCGATTGCATTTGTGAGTTTTTATTGTGTAATTTTTAATTTTAGTCATGTGCGTTGGCTTGATTGTATTTCTGTTATTAAATAATTTCACGCACGTTAACACTGTTTTATTAAAATTTTACTTTAGTTTGCAGATATCATTTATTATTGTTTTATACTAATACAGTTACACTACAGTTATATATATACAGTCGGACCTCTATTTAACGAACCTCTATTTTGCGAACTTTTCTTTGGAACCAAGAACATTTTGCTAATTTCTTCGTTAAATAACCTCCAAATAACGAAGTGCATTTTCTATTTAACGAACTTTTTCGTGGTATCTATTTTTCTTTTCCTCCTTGAAATGTTTTTATTATCAACATTCCTCTAGAGGAAATGAATGAAATTTGGATACAGCTGTGGGAAAAAGAAGAAATTAACGATGATGTGCTGATTGAAGATTATCTTTCACTTGATTTTGAAGCTGAGACCTCGGAATTATTAACTGAATCGGATATTTTGGACAGTGTGAAAAACAATACAGCTGTGAATTGTGATGAAGACGAAGATGATGAAAATGGAAATGATCATGATGCAGAAATAAAAAAATAAAAAACCTTCGTATGATGAAATGCTAAAATCATTTGAAACAATCCGACGCGGATTATAATTTAAAGAAAATACTGAAGGGGTTTTTAGTGCATTGCAAAGATGCGAGGCGTAGACTACTATGAGCGAAAACATTTTTTCAAAAAAGAAATCAAGACAAAATTAACAGACTCTATTTGTAAAATTTAAGTATGCATGTGGTAATGTATGCTTTATGTCATTAAAATTATTACTTTTTTTAATAATATTTATTGTTAATGTATTTTAAATCGGTTTTATTAAGTTTAAAGTAATTTTAAAAGACGAATCTCTGTTTAACGAGTTTTCAATATAACGAACTTTTTTTCGGGATTTAGCGACTTCGTTAAATAGAGGTCCGACTGTACATACAAAGATGAATATTTTATATTCTTATGAAGTCGTATAGTGAATTTATTCCTAAAAACAATGTCCTCACTGAGAATTAATCAAAAATACAACTAATTTAGGCAATAAGGGGAATTTTTCAAAACAACTTGTTTTTAATATAATCCATTTTTGTTTTTTTCTTTATTTCTTAATATCTGGAAAAATGTAAAACTATTTCAAACACAGTCACACCTAACATATGGAGTTAATGAAAAAAAAAGCGACTTTGTAGCATGATAATCACAATGTAAATAAATTAATAAATAAAGAAAATTTACTTATAAAATTAAGGCCAATTCACATCAGTAGTCTTTCTAAATATAACAGTTTTTTTACTAAAAAATTCTATTTAAAAAAAACATATTATAAAGAACGACTGCTAGGAAACACTTATCACAGGATCCATAAATAGAAATAGATGCCCTTTTTTTTTATTCAAATTTATTTCTAATTTCAAGATCTAAGAACCTAGAAAAACAGAAAATAAGATTAATTTTACATTTAATTTTTCATTTTTTCATGCGTCTTTTTTTTTTTTTTTTTGATATTTATTTAGCAGTTCTATTTCCTTTTTTTAAAAAAAAAGAAGAATCCTCTTTTTTTAAAAAAACAAAGAAACAAAGGAAATAGAATAGAATTGATTCTGATACAAAATACAGTCTTACACTATATTATAAAGTTGAAAATTGTTTTTGGAAAAGTGAAAAAATGTTGCTGATTTGAAGTGCATCGCTTTCTTCCACAGATCATTCCATTAAGGTTTGTTTCTTCTTCTTCTTAAGTGAAGAAAATCTTTCATCAAATGCAGTTGAACAATCTATCATCATATAATAGAAAAATAGTCAGTCGATACAAATGATAAATGCCAGGTGAAATTAAATTCTTATAGAAAGACTTATAAATAAAGAAAGAATTGCAGCAATAAAGATAATTGATAAATCTTTAAAATGATAAGTTAAAAATTTAATAAATTCAAAAAAATAAGATAAAATAAACTTCTTTTTTTGAGTTTGATAACAAAAAAATGCTCTTTTAATCCCAAAGTAGAATTTGAGTCTCTCAGGGTTATATAACTCATTTATAATAAGGGAGTTTAAAAAAATACATTCATTAAAATATAAAATTAAGGTAATAATCTGTAAAAACTTGCAATGTACAATTGTAATGTGTACAAAAACTTGTGGAATTGCGTAAAAATAAAAAGTCATCAAACAAGACAATTTTATGGAAGCCAAATAGACATTAAATAAAGCGCCTAAAAAACGGCAAATTTTTAAAACCAAAAATATTTTATTTTTAATGTGAATTTTTTGTATTTTATTTTATTCTTGGAGGTTCCACATTTTCTGCTAATTATCATTACAATCACCTCCATACTGAGACGTTGTTATTTTACTGGTATTTTATTCTCAGCTGATGAAAGAGCGTGAAATAGCTATCCTGAGATGTCATCAAGTAAATTATTGGTCTCAATCCTTTTAATGTGTTACCAAATAAACATTTCAACTTTCCAGTCTGCTGCATTTTTTATGTTTTTCTTATTTAAAATTTTCAGTTTGATAAAAAGTTAAAAAAATCTCACTAACTCGTTAAGTCGTCAGCAAAAATATATAAAAAAAAGTTGAAGTGATGTAATGAGCAAACACAACACTACAAGAAATAAGCGGTATTGTTAGGAACAATTGCTTTCACGCAGCCATTGCAAAATTACGGCAGAATATGAAATAAAGCTCCGTTTAGACATAGGCGTTATTAGCTAAGCTGTCTGAGAAGACTTAAACTACAAATAAAATATACAATATCAAACCTGCTTCTTATCATGGTGTAGGTCAAATAATATAGATTCCCTCATGTCTCATTTTCGTCACTTCCTATCACCGCAGACCAAACTCATATTTTTCCCATCTCTACAAGGATTCTAATAAGGTATCACTCATGTCTGTCCGATTTTTAATTTGAGCTGTAATTTGAGCGGAGCAGATGGACAGAATCTTTTTAAAAACTCCAACCCTTTTTCTCTTTCTGTACGGCATGTCTAAAATTTAATTATTTCTGAGATAGCGTTTAACAATATCATCCTGTTACTCTCTTGTGTATTTCTAAACATTATTCGGTAGATTTTTGTTATTTGAATATAAATCTTTTGACATGAAATTTAACGAATTTCTTATATATTTTCCTTTTATAATTCGCCTTATAATTCAGTTAAGTGCAAATCGCTATCAAAATATCGCATTTTTATTTCGTCACATCGTCATATGTATCCACCAGATCTGTAGAGGTTGGTACGAACAAAACCGATGCAAAAACTTTATTATTAATTAATTAAAATTAATGAATGTGGATTTGATTTTAAAGGAAAGAAAATGTTGCAATTTTAAAATTCCAAAACGTTTGGCTTGTATCAATCAAATCAAAGAAAGTATTTCTCTTACATTACCATTAACATTAGAGAGTCTTCATTAATAGAAATATTTGAGATTTTCTTTTCCATGATTTTTTATTTTTCCGATTGAATGACTAAAATCACCGGGGAAGCAAAATCCTCTCCAATTAGTTGTTCTTTTCATCTGGAAGAGTTCATTAGTTTCCCTGAGTTTCCATTGAAATTCAGCAGTAGAATTTCATATGTTCAGGATAATTAAATTTGGTTTGTCTTTATAAATTAAATGGAAGAGCATAAATTATTAAGAAATGCGAATATCTAGAGGAATGGAAATGATTTAAACCAAAAAAATTGCAGTTTGAACTGTATTTCCAAAGAAAAAGAAGCTTAACGTGCAGAATAACTTGTTAAGGGAAGGGGATTTTTTTTTCCCAACATGCACCAAAGAAAAGAAAACAAATTTCTTGCCAAGAGTTTGTCAACGAAGTGGGGTCTGAGACGGCCGTTTCATCATTATTATGATTCCTCAGGCAGGCTTACCACTTCCATGACAGAAAGGCATGAAAACAAATTAAAACCACACTTCCTCCCTGATGTGAGTTACCACATAAACATGATAAGGCCTTGAAGCTCGGAGAAATTTCTATCGGCCGCCATTTTTAAACGGATGATCCGTTTTGATTCAAGATAATTTTTATTAAGATAAGATTGTTTTTATTCTTTTTGTTTGTTGCTATTATGAATGATCATTCTTTTTTATTTGTTGTCATGAAGAAATAGCTAAATAAAAAAGTTTTCTTTAGACCATTTAAATCTTGACTCTTTGAATTAGGATATATCACAGCAAAGTTATAAGTTTTCTGCCAGTTTCGATGATCCATTGCACTGTTGTAAACAGTTTGGGAAATTATTATTCAATGTTGAAGACCTTAGCTGTCTTCTATCAGTTTATCATCAGAGGTTATAATCATTCGACCGAGTACACATCAAAGCCAAAGAATCATTCTGGGGATTTTAGCAAACACACCATCACTGATCTAAAGTTTTGAAATAATTAATTATTGATTGAAAGAAAGGTAAATAGTTTATCACAAAACTAATGAAGATGAAGACTTGAAATCACATTTAACGAAAAAAAAAGGAATATACATTGTTTAAGATTAGAGACAAAAAAAAAACGGATCAGCACTATATTTTGTTTATTTATGCTATTATTTCATAGTAGTATACTTTTTAGTAGACTTCGATGAAAGCGATTAAGGATTTAAAAATGTTATCTTAAAATAATTATTTATATTTAATATTTTATATTTTATCTAGAAAATTATATTATCTTAAAATATAAAAAGTAAGTTATTTTAAAATATAAAATATTAAATGTAAAAAATTATCTTATCTTAAAATATAATCGTGTAACATGCAGTGATGATTTATATTCTTAAAATCATATAATTTCATTGATTTTTGAGATAAAAAATATTATAGTCGATCGTTGGAGAATATTTAAGAAAAATTATAATAAAAACTTTTTTTCATGGGTTAAAAAAAATAGGGTTAATTAATAGTAAAAAAATTACATTATCCGGGACAACAAATTTGAAAGGATAGTATAGAGGACGAGAATAAAGAAAATAAGGTCCAAAAAATTGGAATAGTCAGGTGCGACTTTAATGTTAAATTGTTAATGAGTAAAAGGTAGAATTTGATCGATTCTAATTGAATCTACAATTAATAAACTATTCCTATGTGAAACAATATTAGTTTCAGCAAATATTCTTGTAACAGATCAATAGAAAAGTGCAATGTATTAGAGATTTCTGTTTTCAAGTTTAGAATCACACCAATAACATTCTATTGACTTTTCATAAAAAAAGTATTTTAATGGAACGGTGGCAGTTTTTGATCAGTTTGATGCTGTTATTCAAGCGGAATTTCAAAATTAAAAATGAAGGAGGAATTAGCTTCAAAGTATCCGCAGTTAAAGACGAAAATGAAAGTGATTTGGTCATTTTCATGCTATCGTAATTTTCTTTATATAGAAACATTGATATAGAAAAATTAAAAAATCTTACAATTTAATTGATTTTTGGAGAGCAAAAATATTATAATCGATCGTCGGAGAATATTTAAGAAAAATTAGATAGAAGAAATATTTAATTGTTCTTGTGAGCAAATGTTCTCCGTAAATGTTTGAAATGTAGTTTACTAGAGACGGAAAACTGAGATATTAAAAATATGAATCCTCAATCACAGAAAGAACTTCATCTTCATCATTTGGCGAAAGCCTCATTTTCGCGGAAGTGTTAAGAAAAATAAATCCTTTCTTTGGGATGATCATTTCCAAATGCTATCCATATCCTCTTTTTTTTCCTTGTTGCGTTTAGAATTCGATCTTCATCATTTTTCTTCCAATAAAGCTGTCAGGCATAAATTGCAATGGTGCTTTTTCCCTAAGGACCAATGCATCCACGAACGAAGAAGTAGTTGTCGTATCTTTTATCGGACGTGATTTTCATGATATTTTCAATTTGTCAACGTCAGCTGTTGGAAAGAGGAATTTATAGCAAAAATTTTTTGATAACTATAAAAAAAGTCAACTTCTTCAAAATCAAATGAATCAAAATTAAAAAAAAAAAATATTTAATAATGGATTTAAAAAATAAATCAGTCTCTTCAATGATTTTTCAAAAGATAACTTTACAGTGACCATAAAAGAATATAAGAAAAAAAATTTCCTGAAAGCAAAGCAAAGGAAACTTCAAAATAAAATGTAAATTTTAAGTGAATTTTAATGTCTATTTTGACAAATAGAACATTGACAAAACTGATCTTACGGAGTTCACTAAAAGGCACTTAATAGAATCTATATTAAGATTCCAGTGCCAAATAAGATGTAAATAAATTAAGAATAAATTAAGAATATATAAGAATTATATATTTTTAAATTTACAAAAAAAAAAAAAATTAGATAAATTTTAAGAAATCGAAGTAGAATGCAATGATCCATATTATAAACTCAGTCTAACTCTTGAATATTTTAAGTTTTTCTATTGGCTCAGTGGAAAAGCAGAATGCTCAGGTTGGAGAAGCTGGATTCATTGCCTGGTGGAGGTCGGGGATTTCTCCTTCAACCGATTCTGTTGGCTGTAACGCGTATCGGGTTTCTTTGCCGAGGGTTCAAGCCCGGCGGGCAGGGAACTGACCTCAATGTACTGGTCGTGGAACGGAAGGAGTCTTTACTTCCGCGACTGCAAAGGCCTGTAGTGGGGTTTTTAACTTTTAACGTAAAATTTTTGAAATAAAATTTCGCCGAATGAATTATTTAGCAGAAGCTGACAGAAAATCAGAGAAACTGTTGAGTAGTTTGTTCTATGAATGGTTCTGTTAAAAGGACACATGTTTCAATTAGAGATCTAAGCATTACATGTTGCAGATCTACGTCTTTTATGATTATCACAATCAGAAACAAGATGTTCTTTTTTATTATATTTCATAGAGAAATATTTTGAAATCTTACTCTAGAAACTTTTTTTCTCCTTTGGAATGAGATTAAATTCATCCATTTCACAGAAATCTTTAATGCAATCCACAGAGCATTATTGTTCAAGTTAGCTTTGATAAAATTGCTGAGTAATTTTGCTTATAACTTTATTGACTGAATTATGTCTTGTAATTAGGTCATTATAAGGGAATTAAACTAGAATTAAAGTTTTAAAATATTATTCACATTCCTTTATGTCAAAGTAACCTTTCGCCTCGAAACAAATTTAATTTTAAATTTTTAAAACATTTAAATCAGCAGAACGAGGTCGATACAGAAAACCAAATCATTCCGCTTTGGTAACAGATGGAAGTCAAATTTGAATATTTATCGGTCATTCCGTATCTAAGTTCATATTAATCAAAATAAGTACATTTGTTGAAAATAAGTTGTTTTTACCATTTTAAATTATATCTTATCTAAAAGTTTATTTTCCTAGGAAATTGAGCCGCAGTAAGTCAAGCATTATGTGAATATATACTGTACTCATAAAGCCAGACAGATGTAGAATTAAAAAAAAAAAATGAAAATCCCTATCACTTTTCTGTGAAGAGATGGCCAATTTATCTTCACGACATCAGCGGCATAAGTGGAAATTAAAATAACTAAAATTTAGCAACAATTTAGAAAACAACAACGCAATATTCTAAGACTTTGCTCTTTTTTTATTTAGTTAGATTAATAAATTTAAATATTTAAGTACTTAAATATTTAAATTTATTTATAGAAAATAATAATAATAATAACAATAATAATAATAATAATAATAATAATAACAATCAGATGACAGTTATCAAATCAAACTCAAAACTTCCTAAAATTTAAGGATTTTGAGTTGTCATAAGATAACTGAAATGATTGTTAACTAACTAAAATTAATCTAGAAGAACTTTAAATGACTGCGCTGATGACATGAAGATAAATTGGCCGCATTGGTTTTTTTCAAATTCCACATCACTGTCCGGCTTTATATAGTTTAGTAATATAAGTTCATTTTAAAAAAATTCTTGTATTCTATAAAGTCTTATATTCTATACTTTTCTAAATTGCAAAAGATTGATTGAAATCTGTGCTCTGCGAAACTCTAAGGCCCAGCTTTGAGTTTTGTCTGTTCGATGTAAATATAAGTTAATTTATCATAAGCAGGTAATAACAATAAAAGCATTGATCTAACCAGGTACAGTGGATGCCATTAGTTGAATTAGCTGAATTCTATTTCCTGTGTTATTACGTGGGTGACTGAAACTTTACTGATTAGTGAAATGTTCTTCTCAAAAATTTTTTTCTAAATTAAATCGCTATTTAAGAAAGAATAATAAATACAGTAGTTGCTTTCACTAGAATCTGAATGTGCAACAAAACTTTATTTATTTTAAATTAATTCTAATAGTCATTATATTTTCTCATTTGTTTTTTTTTTTAACTGTGTATATGTAAAGAATGTAAGTAATGACAAAGGAGTATTAAATTCAAAAATCTTTTAGCGGGAGAGGTATCATTAAAGTGTAGACATTTATAAATACACTTATTAATAATATAAAAGGGAAATTTATGGATATATATGTATATCTGTTCGAAATGTTTAGCAAACTACCCAACTTGATTCAATTTCTTTCTCATTCATATCATTGTAAGTCGTTCGAAGAACGGGAATTTTTCTTGTTTTCAAGAAAAATTTCTAGTGTTAATAATTACGGTCTGAAATTCTCAACAGCCAGTGACAAGATATTTTTTTAAATAAAACTTTTAAATAAAATGAATATGAGTGCTTCGTAAACTTTCTGTGAGGCATTGATATCCTGGAGAAAAAGAATCTCTCAATTTTAGATTCTCGAAACACGATCTTATCAACACCATCTTATCTGACGACAATTCACACAAATTCGACTATTCCTGACGAAATCCAAAGCTTTAGATATGCATTTGCTATCACATGTGGCTCTGAAAACGTCAGCTTATCTTGAAACCATCTTGTACCGCTATTGCCTTATATTTAGACTATGTGTGTGGGTGTCATGGAAGCAGACCACCTTGACCTTTGATCTATTGTGCTATTCCACAGAAATAAGGACAGAAAGACTAAAAAAGACTGGTGGGAGAAGTGCAGGGAAAACGAAAGAACCCCGAGAAAACTTGGCACCATCATGAAACCCACATGAAAATCGAACCTCGGTACTCAGAGGTGAAAGGCCACCATTTTAGCGATAACACCAACCACACGGATCCGAAATTGCCACTATTGCAAGAACGAACATCCACCAACCAAAGAAAATGCTGATAAGTATTAAAAAAGGAATGGAAAAAAGTTGTAAGATAACTAGGAATAAAAAGGGATAATTAGGCCATCACACAACCCAGAAAGTTAGATATCCGGTTGTTTTGTACGAAAGAAATACAACAGTTTGAGATTTTGATCGACTACAGGAGTTTAAACTATAGTACAAAGATAGATATCTATCTACTTCCATGTATCGACGATTCTTTACATTCCTTCTATCAGTGTTACTTCTTTTCAAATATAGATAATCCCTCAGGCTGTTGGCAAATTAAATTTGATGAAATTGATTGAAATAATTGCATGCGTCTTTGCGGATAACCTTTACCAATTGAAAGTAATTCAGGTCAGCGAATGTTTGACACTAGTCGACTTAAAACTTTGTTATCTTGACAACATTATTATTTATTAAAAAGACATCGGAGAAGATTTTAAAGATCTCAAAAACATATTAAGGCCGCTAATGTTCGACTGAACCCAAAGAAATACATATTTACATTCCATTTCATCATCATCGTGAACATCAGTGGCATAACGTCAATGAACGCCCATACATCAGCCGTTCCCGCTTTGAAATTAATTAAAAATATATATAAAATATAACGAATTAAAGGAATATTCAATTTAATAAACAAAAATATTGTACGAGAGAGAGAAAGAGAGAGAATAATATGACTCCAATTCGATTAGCCAAAACTCCTTTCATGTTAGCACTCTCCGAATATCAGCCAGAGTTGGTGTAAGTCCTCACTGCAGCTGTACAGCGAGGAATGGTGCGAAGGACGTGTAGGTTGGCAGCCTTTCCTGTGTTTCATTCCTGTAGCCATGACGTAGCTTAAATTTTTGGCGTCAGCCGTTTAAAGCTGGCCTTCTCTTGGTTACCTACTGCAACCCCCAGAGTAAACAGCCATACAACTGATAAATTTAAATATATAAAATGGTTATCAATACAAAACAAGTCTTGTTTTAAGAAAATATTTTACAGAAAGTAACTATTCTTGAAGGAAACATGAACTTAATGTTTTCAACACTAATATAATAGTTTTTTTTTCCTTTTTTGTTAGGGATTTTTTTCTTCATTGTTTATTTTTTCACCTTTAAGTTTTATTTATTTATTTATTTATTTATTTTTTTATTAATGTTATATCAGCACGAATTTATTATCTTGGATTTGTAACACTCAGCTCCCGCATTTCGGACAATTAGAAAAATTGAAAGAAATATATTAAAGATTGTTTATTATTTTCATTAATAAATGAGATGCTACTGTAATAAAATAAATAAATAAATAAATAAATTAAATAAATAACTACATAAATAAATAAATAAATAAATAAATAAATAAATAAATAAATAAATAAA
>JAFIDM010004315.1:1576785-1591679 GCA_023159025.1 Thereuonema tuberculata | reverse complement strand
AAATAAATAAATAAATAAATAAATAAATAAATAAATAAATAAATAAAATAGCAGTGTAATATCATCTAATTCATTCCTTGGGTTGCCCATTCCTCCAAGGTATTGCAACGGAATCTTTTGCTTTGCCTTTATCAATTTAATCTTCCTTTCATTGATCTTAATCACATCCTGCTTTAATAAAGATTTGTGTAATCTGTTTGAATAAAGGGAGGGGAAGTTTACTTCTTAGGGTGACGTTCTGAAATTGTTAATCAATCATTGTTTTAAGTTCGCCCGTATATTTTGGAAACTTGAATTTTCAATAAAATAAAAACAATAAAACTGACATTTAAAAAAAAATGGTAATTTTAATTGTTTGTGTGTCAAGGTCAGTGAGAAAAGTGTTTGAGTAACGTTAATATCTCTAAAGGAGAATGGACAAACTGTATGGGAATTTGCCCCACCTGTATAGTGATAAGATATATACCTATAGAAAAATCTCCTTAAGTAGAACATATGTTATCATTACCACTCAGCTCAATTATTAGTCCGTTCTGAGTTATATACGTCTATATTTGACTTATCTCGTTGGCTTCTTACTTCCCGGATGTATTAATTAATTATCATTTTATACTTATTTTCAGTAACAGTAAATATTATTTTCATTTATTACATGTAAATAATTATTATTTACTTGAAATACCAGGTCTACCGGCTTAAATCCGCTGTTTGCTCATAGTTGGCGTAAGTGGTCCTATAAAACGACTATCGAACCGCCGTATTGTTAGTTTCATGCGTTTGACATCTGGCAACAATAAGCAGTGCACAACAACAGCAATTACAAAAAGGAAATTAATTTTTTCTTGTGTTAATCAAGTTGAGTTTTGTGCCAAAAAAGGAGCATATGCGGGAAGCTCTGCTTTTCTGCTTCAATCTCAAGAAATCGGCGGTCGAATTGCACCGAATGCTTGTGGAGGCCTACGGCAACCGTGCTCTATCGGAAACAACGTGCAGAGACTGGTTTCGTCAGTTCAAAGACGGCAATTTCGATGTTACCGACAAGGAGTGTGAAAATCGGCCTAAAAAATTTGAGGACTGTGAACTACAAGCCCTATTGGACGACGATGACAAGCAATCGCAAAAAATGCTTGCCGAGCAATTGAGAGTTGCTCAACAAACCATTTCCGATCGCCTACGTGCCATGGGAAAGGTCCAAAAGATCGGAAAATGGGTCCTGCACGAATTGACCGATCGGCAGATGGAGCGACGCCAAAACACATGCGAAATTTTGCTTATCAAACAAAAAGAAAGTCCTTTCTGCATCGGATCATTACTGGAGATGAAAAGTGGATCTATTTCGAGAATCCTAAACGCAAAAAATCGTGGGTTGACCCTAGCCAACCATCAGCATCGTCCGCAAGACCCAATCGCTTCGGACGGAAGACGATGCTGTGCGTTTGGTGGGATCAGGAGGGTGTCGTCTACTATGAGTTGCTGAAACCAGGGGAAACTGTCAATGCCGATCGCTACCACCAACAACTGATCAAATTGAACCGTGCTCTTTGTGAAAAAAGGCCGTAATATCAGAAAAGACATGACAAGCTGATTGTTCTCCATGACAATCACGTCAACAATGGTTGACTACTTGAAGGCACTCAACTGGGAGCTGCAACCCCATGCCGCTAACTCATCAGACCTGGCACCTTCTGAATACCACTTGTTTTCGTTGATGGGCCACTCGCGTGCTGAGGAACAATTCAAGTCCTATGAAGACGTCCGAAAATGGCTTGATACGTGGTTTGCCTCAAAAGGGAGGGAATTTTTTTGGCAAGGTATCCACAAATTGACCAAGAGATGAGATAAATGTGTAGTTAGCGAGGGCCAGTACTTTGAATAAACCATTTTTTCATTTTCTATTGAAAAAACGTGTTTTTTATTACCTAAAAAACAGCGGTTTAAGCCGGTAGACCTGGTAAATGATAATATTAATTATTAATTACGTACAATAATTATTAACAGTGTGATTGATTGATTGTGGAATGTGGGTGGTACGGAAACCAACCACCTAGCCCCGCCCCCCTTTTGTGTTGGCTTCCCTGCCACCCACATTCACCACAATCAATCAAACCTCATATCTAGACTTATATACCTCCGAACGGACTAATAATTGAGACAAGTCGTAATAATAAAAAATGTTCTATTGATGGAGATCTTTCCTTACGTAAATATCTTATTGCTATACAGGGGTGGGGCAGATCTGCCCATTCTCCTTTCCTGAAATTAGAACGTTACTCATAATTATCTAAGATACTTAGAATTATAGTAAGGCATTTTTAAGTCATTTCACGATGGAAGTTGTTGTTGGTGAATTAATTTCTGATTGTACTTTTCTTTAGCCTAGAGAAGAAACAGTAGTTCTAAATATTCAACATGATTGATGAATGTGCAAACATTCTACGGATTCAAGTAAAATACTTAATTTTCTAAAGACTAGCCCTCTGTGTAATTTACTTATGAGTAGCAATGCCGTTGAAAACTAAAGCGCCTAGTTTCTCAATTAAAGAAGCAGGTAAAAATCCAGCAAGGAATCGAACCTCTGCCATCCCCCAACCAACAGTCTGGGCGTTTCCATTGCAAAAGCTTATGCTACGCCACTGTTAAACATGAAGACAAGAAATCAGCACTGTCTCAGCCTTTTCTTTACCAACCAATCAGAAACAGTCTTAAGTTTGTATGGTCTAATAGAAGTTCGTAGTAATGTCGATTCATTCTTAATTGCTCCATTCATTATCAGAGCTACAAGAAACCGCCTTCGCTTAGCTGAAATTGTAGTTTATAACTTCTGAACCGAGATGATAAAAACACCAAAGCAGAAGTGACCTCTCAAATTATGAATTGGAACCTGACTAGTAATGACTATCGTAAGGTAATGGTAACAAGTATTATTTTCTTAAAAAGCTATTAGACATTCCCAATTGATTCAGAAATAGAGGGAGGCTACTCATATATATATACTTACAATATAAGAATTTTGAATGCAAATGATTGGTATTAATTTCGATTTCCTGTCATTCAGTCATTTTCATATTTAAATAAGACTGAAAAGGTTTTTCATTAAAATTCGGGACGTTATTGTTCGTTGCACTGCTAAAATTCAGTCAATTTCTTCTTCAATATCATTTATGAATATCAATCGAGCGACAGATTAAGATTGGATTTATTTTCATGGGATTAGCGGAACAACGACTTATTTCCGGTGAAGTCATTGTCTGCTCAACTAATTGATTAACAATAAAGATGATTTAGGGACTCACCCTATTAAGATCCCAACTATTAGGAAGATTAGCATTTGTTTAATGATTATTCGGATTACATGTCTCCGTTGTTATAATGAGTAAGGTCGCATCCCTGGAACAAGATTAGTTGTTCGACAAAGAAAAATCTAAATGACGTCCTAAACCAGACTTCTCTTGACTGAGAGAAATGTTTCAGAAACAAAAAGACATCTAAACACAGAAGTTGATGTTATTAGAAAAAAAAAATTGAAATCCATTGGGTTAAAATTGTAGAGATGATTATTACAATAGATACAAAGAAAAAAAATGCATAAACAAAACCAAAAAATCAAGTTTGTGGGTGGCTTACATTTTACATAAGAACTAATAATTGATTTATTTTAATATTTAATTGGTATTTGTTGTTTTTTAATGTTTTTGAATTTACTTTGTTTCAAAGTTTCATAAAGGACTATTTCCATTTGCCATATGGGTCATTACAGAGGTTGTCTTAATGCTACGAATTACCTATCACTGCCATTTTACATATTTTTTTTTTGTTACAAAAATCAAAGTTTCCCAGCGTTTAAGCCAATAAAATTTGAATAATTATCTATGGTTTTAAATATAGAAAAGGTGTTTCAGGAAATATGGCTATGGATGAAAATGGAGAAGTCCTTTGGATTGCAACTAATTTCCAGAGGCTGGAATGCATTTAATATCATTGTCTGAGAAAATTTAAAATTTAAAATCTAAGATAAAGAACACTAAAGGCAAACCTGAGCACATAAATAAGAATGATAAGAAATTTTATGTTTTCATTAGATATAGAAAACATGCTCACTAACATCCCGGTGGAGGAGACGTTATTAATTTTAGAAAAGTTAGCATTTGAGCTTATTAGCTAAAGTGCTATTGCTAAAATATAATATGGATAGTGCGGATCTGATAAATATTATCAATTTGTTAAATATTAATATATATTTCAAATATAAAAACAAAATTTTTAACGAAATAAAGGTTTTCGGATGAGGTCTCATTATTTGGTCAATTATATAACATCTTTTCAAAAGCGAAAAATCAAAAGCAGCACCTGAAAAAATTGAAATTGCCTCTGTTGTTCAATTATAGGGAAGAAGTTGGGAACGGCCGTTTCGTCCTTCATCGGACTCTTCAGCCCAACCCCGCCTTCCCCGATAAAAGAACCAGAGAGGCCAGATCATAAGTGAGGGTCACCTGCCAGTGACCTCTCAAAAGCAAGAAAGGCAAGAAATTAATTGTGGTGCCAACTCAGCACCACCAAAAACCTTTTCCTACGTTCAGCAGGAAAAAAGGAAATAAACTAAGAAAAAGAAATTCCAAATCGGAATATCAAACAAAAGCAAAAGCTAAATCAAATCATTTCACGTGCTGTGAAAAATGCTTAAAAAGCGAGAAATCAAAAGCAGCACCTGAATAAATTGAAATTGCCTGCCTTGTTCGATTATAGGGAAGAAGTTGGGAACGGCCGTTTCGTCCTTCATCGGACTCTTCAGCCCTATCCTCTTTTTATGTAACATTTGTATGAATTTCTTTGTATTTCATATTTAAATACTGAAACATATCAAATTTCAATGTGAACATTTTAGTTATGCTGATGGCGTTTTAATAATTTGTTACGGTTGGTCAATTTAATAAATTTACCTTGAAATAATTAATGCGTTAATGGAATTTCTTGCGTTAATAAATAAGTTCAGTTAAATAAGAGGCATCCAAGCTATGAGACGTGTAAAAGAATAGAGTTTCCCCGGGTCTATGAACAGGAAAGTCTACAATGGAATCCGAAATTCTTGTTGCAAGTATCGCTCTGTTTGTTCCTTTGGTAATTGTATCATCTTAAGTCCATTCTGTCATGTTGACCAGCTTTAATATTTATGAAAGTCTTCAAAAAACTGATTTAATAAATATTAAAAAAAATTATAAGATGTCTTGCTTAGAATTTTGCTAATATCTGATTTGTAGCTATTTACCTCAAGATGGAATTGTAAGAAAATCAATTGGAATCTTCCTTTTTAATTTAGGCCTAAATTACCTTCGTTTCTTAAGGTAGATATTCAGTTTCTGCAGATGTTTGACTTTTTCTCAACTGGAAATGAATCTTGAATTTAATACACGAGTTACCTCGAACCAAACTATGGATAACTTACCTGAGTAATGGTAAAAATAAACAGGCCTTTCGGGTCCAAAGAGTAGCTGGACCATTAAAAGAGTCCTTCTTAGCGATAGTTGATCATTGGGTAATTATGGCTCTAATCCTAACTCTGTCTGATTTATAAAGTGGATTATCTTGATCCGAAAGTTAGTTCAGTAGAAGAAATAACTAATCCCTACCGCCTCACGGTTCCTTTTAACCCGAAAATCCAACCTCTATATCAGTGAAGGATCACGTGCCGACACGTTTCAGTCCTTTTCATTACTTAACTCAACATTCATCCATCAAAAAAGTCAAGGTGTTCTTTCTTTGAACTTACGTTTAAAAAAAATATCCAGTAATAGACTTGAAATTCGTTTGATTTGTAGAAACGAATCCTGAAATTGTCAAAATTCTGATAATCCTTTCGAAGCTGGTAAGTTTTCAAATTAAGATTGGATACGTCCAACCACTCTTGTTTTAACTATCCTATTGGAAGATACTTAGATTGCCTGTAGGTTTAAGTGAATATAGGCAGTGGAGGTGCTTCTAATAGTAAATGAAGTTGAAAAGATGGAATGGATTTCATTAATTTTACTAGAAAAATAAAAATTTTGAAATATAAAAAAGCAATATTTACAGAGAAATTGTTTTTGTATCGAATATCATTAAGATTGCAGACTTTAATGACGCTTTGAATTTACTTATGATTCAGAGATATCGAAAAGATATACGAAACTCCTTCAATATTTTACTATTATTAATTACGAGTGCCATTACTTTAATTCTACTGAGTTGGAAACAGATGTTGATGACACAAGCATTAATAAAACCTATAATGATGCCATTAATATGAATCACACTGTTAACATTAAGAGTTTCTACCAGTTGCCAGCTGGAATCTAGTGGAACTGGAATTCTTCAGCATTTTAATTAATACCACAAATATAATAGTCAATTGAGTCAATTTTCTAGATCTGGGAAATTTTCTCTTTTGGTCAATATTTTGAAGTTCTGTCCATCCTCATTCAATGAACACAGCTTCCTACAGCTGACACCGTTTGAACCCTTCATTCAATGCTGCCACATTTTAATCTGCCTCTATTGATTTGACAACGTTCAATTGGATGATTTGGTCAGGGTCAAATATACACGATTCGATAAATAGCCTCCGGTCTATGGCAGATTTTTAATCATAACCAATTATGAGGTTTCAATTGGAATCGATATGGAATAGAGCCCTTGTTAATGAAACAATAGATATTTTATAATTCAGCTCATTTATATTTTTAGATATTGATTATATCATTATAATAATTCTATAATTTAAAACTTTAAATTAAAAAAAAATATAAATTTGGGTAAGGTAATATTAAGTATTACAATTGGACTTCTATACATCGAACTTCGATATCGAAATTCTCTGCACATATCGAAGTTTTGGTGTAAACCCATGATAATAACAAATAGGAAAACAATTTGAATCGATTATATGAGTTTCCATAATATTATAAAAAAAACGGTTCATTATGAAAACCTTTGAAGATGTCGGACTTGACAGGAAACATTCTAAAATGTGTCATTTTGGTTAAGTAGAAGAAGAAGTTGTTTTGTAGTGGATTAAAATTGTTCGTGATAAAACCTTGCTAATTTCTGATCCTTGTCTTTTATATAAAACAAAGCAATTAGAGTTTAGTAGTCTTTTGGGGCAAGTGGATTTCCAAGTACAGTATAAAGAAAAGTTTAAAGAAAAGTCCTGTTTCGTCGATATTAAAAATGGGATCAACAGAGTAACGCAAATTTTCTTCAAATCCTTATTGATCCATTGGTCTCAGTCGGCGTCACGTGAGGTTCCACCTCAAACAATCTTTTCATGTCGCTTCTTAAATTTATCAAAACAACCGCTAGTTCCATACCAGCAATATCGAATATCATTCATGAAAAATTAACTCGGTTTTCTAATAATATAAAAAAAAATGAATATACGTTGAACTCTTTGAAAACTAAGTTTAAGAATCGTTTTAATCAAAAATGAAATAGTCTATATTTTTTTGTGTATATAAAATGTCTGACATAGGTTGAATAATGAAAATAAATCCTTTAAGATTTTATTATTCATTAAAATTTCTTTAAAGATTTAATTTTCTTTATTTATTGATTTATTTATCTTTTGATTTATTTATTGATTGATTTATTTAGTTATTTATTAAAGATAAATATGAAAAATTGGCAGCAGCTGCTGATGATATTCCTATAAATTTTCATTTAGGTTTCACAACTAATGATTCAGAACTGTATAAATTAGAAGTGGAATAATCAAAGGGTTAAATCACTCAATTGTTGTTTCTGACAATAATCGGTGAACTGGAAACCCAAAATAATGTTCAGACTCAAGTCTTAAGATGATATAGACATCTTAGAGTATATCTTGCAAAATATAATAAAGATATTTATTTTGCAACTCGAATAATACAGCCCAGTACTTATGACTTTGAAAAAGTAGGATATTTGCTAAAACTAGATCTTCTAATATTAAAAGGGTGATCTTCTAATATAGTTCTATATAGATCTTCTAATAGTTGGAATAAAATGGTCTTGTTTTTTAGATTTTCTACTATAAAAACTTTGTCTTTTTAATGTCGTTTTTGATTTCCCGGTTATTTTAGGCAGAACGTATTGCTTCGGCAGTACATATTAAAATTGGAATGATACAGAGAAGATAACTGTATGCGAATCTGCCAATTATGAGAAAATATAGTTCAATAAGTGAACAGATATCTGTTTCTGTAGCCGAGTGATAAGGAGCGTTTGGCTGCGGCTTGGAGGTGAGGGTTCGATCCCCGTCGGAGGTAGGGATTTTTCCGCGCTCCATTCTCCTCCAAAAAGGTCCAAGGGTTTACACAGCCCTCTGTAGAATGGGTCCCGGGTTTCTTTTCCGAGGTACAGGCAGAGGACTGTTGGACTATCTCATCTCAGTTCCGGGTCACTAAAAGGTTGGAGTTTACCATCAGCATTCCAATGGGCCACAGTGGGTATCTAACCTAACCTTAGGCAGAAAATAAAAATAACAATTATAAACATAATTAATATTCTTCTCAATGTTTTCTTTAGTTAGATGCATTTAATTTAGAAAAATATAATAAAAATTTGTACATACTCTATATACATAAAATATTTTTTTTTTTAAATATTGTCTTTTTTTCTTTTCTACACTAATATGTTTTAGAACCGAAAGCCGTTTTCCAAATAGCTTAATTAGACTAATGTGACTTTTAAGACTACCTGATATCAGTTTAAATGTGATTCGTTTCTCCGCTTGTCTGCATCTGTCTCATTTGCATACAACATAACCACAGAATTACTCATAACTTGTTGACATCTTATTGATTGGTTGGAATTATGTAAAATGATTAAACCCGTAGTTGTGGAAACGATGGTTTCTTGTTGTCGTCAAATCTTCTTTAATAAAAGAGATTTACAAACAACCACAACAAACCTCAAGCTACTAATTATATCTAAAGCCTCTACAAATGATCAATAGATTTGCTAATTAACTAAATCAACTGTTACAAACAGGAGGGCGTCTGTGAATTGCGTTTTACTTGAAAACGATTTGTTCGCGAAATGACACGAATGGAAACGAAAGTAACATCACCGATTACCTCTTTTATATGAAACAGATAAATGTTAATTCTCTAAATGCTTCCAAAATCTCTGCTTTTGAAATGAACTTGAAAATGTTCTTCCTAAATGAAGAATTTTGAATTTGTTATAAAATACGATCGTTATAATAATAGTCTTAAAATCCTATGAAATCCTTCTTATTGCTATAATTACAGTCATTACAGAAGTGACAGCGATAGCAATACATTATTTACATAATCACTAGCAGCTTCACTTTGAAAAAGTCCAGTACATTTGCAAAATCTTCCAGTCACAAAACAGCAAATTATTTCGAACTAATGTAATTTCTTTTTTTTTTTATCTTATAAAGCTTTCCTTTGTTTAAAAGCAAAATCTAAAAAGTAAGAAGAGACTCTCTGATTTATACTGATTTTTTTCTATGATACATCATTAGAAACAACATTCAGCAAATTATAAGAAATGGAAAGTTTGAAAAACAAATGACTCGTTTAAAATAAATAGAATCCCCCAATTTTCACAGAAACTTCAAATTACTAAAGAAAAAATGATTCTTCAAATTTTGGAAATGATTGCTTGAGATAAAAACTGAACGACGGAAATTTCAATAATTTTGTCTGTTAAGATTGTTTAACAATCTAATTAGAATTCTAATTAGATATCTGTAGAGCTACAACAATTGTTTTATCATTCATTATCGATGTTTTTCCTATTTCTTTAAAGAATTGAGAAATAAAATAAAATTAAAGATGAAACATATCGTAGTAATCATTTCTGATCTGAAGCCTGGTTTTCAATATTTTGAGAAAGGAAAACAATCCGTAGCCTTTCTAAGTTCAAATTTGACGTTATCAAATTACTTCCACTAAAGCAAATCGATTTCGTTAAATACTTTGACATCTGGTAAAACTGACTTCTGCATGTGGCTAGTAAGAGCGTTTGTGTTTGTAACAGCGGTTCTTGTATTTGTAAAAGCGGTTCTTGTATTTTCAGAAATTACGGAGGTGCATTAAACGACCACTTGTTCCAGAAATCGAATTCGATGATTTTTGAAGAGGCTGTAATCCTTCATTGGAAATTGACAGATTTTGCAATTAGTCCATCACAGAGGCAAAATGTGGCCTAACAAGGATTTAGCTAAGGAAATAACTTACAAAAATTACACTACAGAAGCGGTGGTTTTATATATATATATATATAAGGAGAAGTAGCTGCTAAAGGAGATCAGTAATTGAACGATTGAACGAGTCTTATTGAGAGAGTGCTATTGAGAGATTAAATCAATCCATTGAAGGAAATTCCATTGAAATCACGGGATTTTTGGGCATTTTCAAATATTTTTAGCTTTTATTAGTTGAAGAATTAGGTTTACAATTGTTTGAAATTTCCAAAAATAATGTAAAACAGATTAAAAATGAAATAGGGAAAATATTATTATTAAAGTTTTATATTTTATTTAATTTAAATGTTGTCATTTAAAATCTGTAGAAAAGTTAGTGAGTGAATGGATGGAAATTAGTTAGTCAGTGAATTTATAATGAAACTGAGAACTAAGCAACAATGGAATGCAACGCACGAGTGGTGGGACGAGTTCTTCAGGAAATGATTTTCTTTTAGTTTACGTCAGTTTTTTTTTTTATTATGTTTGGTTTTTTTTTTTTTTTGGACGGAAAATGGAGGATAGAGGAACGTTGTCTTTAACAAACTGTATTTTAAAGTATAAAAATAAGTAGTTTTTTTAAGTAATATATTTATGAACATTGGGAATCATAAATTGATAATATGATTTTACAGAATTTCAGTGTTTTTAGTGATACAGGTTTCCTGCGGAATGTTATTCCTGAATTGTTGTGAAGATGGATAAGTAATGGACCAATGTTACATAAGAAGCAAATTGAAACAATCATTCCTATGAATAGATGAAAAGATGTTTCAAATTGAAAGGCCTCCACAGAAGTATTGCATTAAGAAAATCAATGAAGATAATGAGGAATTCAATCATCTTTAACATACGAAATACAGATCAAGATTAAAGAGAGAGTCTACATAAAACTATACACAGTGACAGAAGTATTAGTAAAGTGAAACATATATTGAGTAACCGATAAATGCAAATAGTTTGATAATGGGTTCGAATTTATATATTCATTTTATTTTTATTCTCGACTGTTATTTATTCAAAGATCTAAGCTATAATAATCTACAAACGAATTAGTATTTATTCTCGTATTATTTATTCTTAGGCAATATTAATTCTTAAAGTCATATTCGCAACGAATAACAACCTCTAATAACTTTGGAAGAATGGATTGATCTTCTTGAAAACAGTACAGTACATTAAATTTTTCTTTGCAACATTTTCATCAGAAATGGCTGAATTTTGCGGTCACGTGTGGCTATAAAAACATTTTTTCTTTTTGTGACCTTCCAGCGCATAATCAAAGGTCTTGGTTCAAGATTCGGTTGTTTCAGTGATTATGTTCTTTTCAACAAGCATCCTCAGCATGTTTTCTCATGTATTCCAAATGAGAGACAGATACAAAATCCATTGCATTCAACAGAGTTATGTCTTTTCAAATTGCCTTGTAACGAAATCACATCTCTTCTGCATTAACGAATTCATGCGGAGAAAATTCTTCTAAAATTTAACGTTACAAAACATACTATAATAAAGATGGTAACATTTTCTTTATGTAAAAGTTCGCATGAAATACACGCAAATTAGAAGTCATTATAAACATTTGATCAGTGTGAATGCTGCGATTTTTGATTTTATAAATTTAATGTCTATAAGTCTTAGCCTCAAGCTGAAGTTTTGGTAGGTAATAATCTCTAGACTAATGACATTTGCTTAGTTACATCTTTTATTCCGAAAGCAAATTAAGTAATTGTCGTAAATTAATAATTTATTTATCCTCATGAGAAAAAAAAAATGGAATGCTTAGAATAAAAAGAAATATTTTAAAACTTAGAAGTTTAGAATTTAAACTAAATTTAGAGATGAATATTAAGTCCCTATTTCTTCATAATCTCCTCTCTTCTATTCGTCCTATTATTATTAAAAGAATCCTACATAAAATATATCCAATAAAATACATTTATTGAATATCTTTAATAACAGCAAATTTTCGGAAAAAAAAAAACTTTTTTCCTTTTTTCAAGTTTGAACTATTAAGTTTTTGCTTTTATTGGGTTGTTTGTGAGTAAATAATGACTTGATATTTAAGATTGTTAAATTTCAGTAATATTCCCTTAAAGTAGATTCCTATTCATGTCTAATGATTGGTAACCACCAAAAAATTGTTTAGTTTTTGTATAAGCTTGAAAAAGAAAAGTAGAAATTCTTTTAGAAAATTTGTTGTTATTAAATACATTGATGGTGAAGAAGAATGTGACAAAATTAAAAATAAAACAATAAAAAAACATTAAAAATAAAAAACAAAATTCCTGTATCAGCCTCAACTGAATTACCTTAAACATAAAAAGAAATATACAAAATGTCTAAAATTGTATAATTATCAATGGTTGAGACCGAGTGTTTATAAGTGGTATCTCAGAACGGCCGTTTCACGCTGTATTAGCATCATCGGCTGAGAGTAACAGCCAGGTTATAATAATCAATGGTGAAGAAGAACGAAAACAATCAAAACTGAAACAATAAAAATACACATTAAAAATAAAAAAATAGTCAACTTCATGTGCCAGCCTCCAATACAGCTGGCAGTAAGTGTTCTGACTGGTGATTCTCGATAGGTTACGTCATTGTATAAGCTTCTGTTTCATTAAATGTTGATGCATTTCGGGAGAATGGCTTTTCCTTGTTGATGATTGATTCCTGTTGCCTCTCCAAAGATTGTAAATTCTTTATAAATACTGTAGAATGTTAATTTATTGTTACTTGAAAAAGATCTGCTATAAGATCGGAACTGGTTGTATCTTTCTTTTTATTATTATTATTATTATTATTAACGCGTTTTTATTAACTCGCTTTCTTGTCTGTCTGTCTGTTTGTTTGTTTGTTCGGTACAAATTTTGTAATTTATATTAAACTAACTTCCCGATGAGCTATAGAATTGAAACTTTAAACAAATCTCAGAACTGGATGATAATTCAATATTAACCCTTTATCTCCATTTCTATCCACATAAATGGATATTTTAAAAAACAGTTTCCTTAAAAAATCTACAGTAATAATATTCCTTAAGCGCCATTGCATTTACAATAAGTAGTGTAGTTAACATTTTTGCCGATAGAGGTCAGTGATATTGAAACAAAAGGCGACCGTTTCATTGACCACTAGCGCCATTTTTCCATCGCTTCGACAAAATCGAATTGCTATTATGAATTAAGTATCACAGTGAGGAGATTATCTTTCGAAAATAAACAATATTTTTACTGAAATAAATTAACTCTATGAATCAGAAAGTACAAATTCAACTTTTTAAAGAGAATTTACATTTGTTATTGAATCGTCGACAATCGCGGAAGATAGTAGGTTTATCGTGAAAATGAATATTCCACTATTTATGAAAATGCGAAGAACACAAGACTAAAAAGCAAAAAATAATTAATTACAAAAAAAAAAGTTTTTTTTTATACTTTTTAGTCCGTTTTAAAAAAATTGGTATATTAAAAAAACTATTTTTTGTAATTAATTATTAAATATATGTTTTCTATTTTAATTCTTGTATGTAGGCTCTTTCTTTTGTTATGTCAATATTTTTCATTTAAAATGAAAAACATTTATTTGAATTTAAAGAGAAAGAACCATTTTTCCATCTACAAGACGTAGAGGAATAGACGACCAAAGACACCGTGTAAGAACAACTGAGGATTCGCGAGATCAGGTCCTGAGACCCAGACCTAAATTCAAGACGAAGAAAAAGAGGATTAAATATTGTCTTTAATTTTATTAAGTAAAAAGATATTGCATAACTAATATTTATGTATTTTTTGTTTACTTAACAAATCAGTAAATTATACAAAGATAAGACTTGGATCCAAATTAAGTTTTAATGTCACTTTCAAAACATTTAATTTATGCAGCAAAGATCTATGATTACAACCATTGCCATTGTATAGTTTTGCGATTGGTAGGAACAAGAAGATTTGATCCAAATTAATTTTTCTGCCCTAAATTTGAAATATTTAGAATATAGAATCTGGATTGTCTACAGTTCCTAAGTTGAAAAACATTTAAAACAACAAAATTAGTCAGTTTATCAGCTTTGTAAATTCTATGAATTGAAAAGTATTAAAAAAAAAGTTAAAAAGAGATGTCAAGTTCAAAACAAGACGTCTTTTCAGAATGGACTTCTTGTTTAGGTTCCTTATTGTTCACGACTCTCGAAGCAGATTTGATAGCAAGCATTGAAGTGAGGTAATTCAATAACAAAAATCAATGTTAGTTTCTTTCATTAAGCAGAAATCAAGGTTGTTCCTTAATGAACCTTTTGTCTTCGTATTGACTTTCACACGAACATCCTAAATCTTATTTCCTTAGTCAATGCCTCCTGTAATTGTCTTATAATTGTTACGTTTTTTCATGATTACATTTTAATTATTGTTCTAGTTCGAGTCTTTCAGTATCTTTAGTAAAGTTGTACTAAATTTATTAAAAGCAACAATTTTCTTTCATTCTTTTAAGCTGACTATTTTATAGAAACAAAACAAAAAAAAAAAACCGTATTCTAGTTAGAACGCTGTGTTTTTAATTATTACATACGCCACCTTAACCAAGTGTAGCACGAATGTACTATATTCGTTTTTACTTCACTGGGACCATAAATTAACGAGGGGAAAAATAATCCGAATTAAATTCCCTCGGC
>JAFIDM010004315.1:1561427-1571785 GCA_023159025.1 Thereuonema tuberculata | reverse complement strand
TCCCTAATCGCTAGCTCAACTTCTTCCCTTAGAATACAACATCCTTTATCGTCTTCTGATACAGCTGTTTCATCTTCTATAGCTAAGTAATCTGAACGATTCCCTGTCTCATATAATTCTTCTACATACTTCTTCCATCTGTTCAAAATTCCTTGTTTGTCGGTTATTTCATTGCCGATTTCGTCTTCTATCAACGACATGGACTTCTTATTCTTATTTGTGAAATCCAAACATTTTACTTCGCGGTACATTAAATCATATCTTCCTTTTCTCTCTAGATCCTCTACTTCTTCACATTTCTGTTTCATCCAGTCTTCCTTCGCCTTATCAGTTACTCTTCTCAGTTCGTTTAGTTTCTTGTAATTTCTTTTACCTTCTTCTGTGTTGATGTTTTTCCATTTTCTCCTTTCCTCCATCTTCTCCAACATTTTCCCTGTGACCCAAGGTTTCTTATTACTCTTACCTTCTCTGTATCCTATTGTTTCTTCTGCTGTTTCCTGTATACAGCTTTTTAGATAAGTCCAGTATTCATTACTATTTTCAGGTGTGGATTCTAAATTAGAGGCTTTCTTTTGAAAATGCTCTTCAAATTTTCTTTTTTCCTCTGCGTTCATAAGTTTTTCTATATCAAATTTTTCGTCCCTTGCCTTCCTCTTATCTTTTTCAGACGAATATCTACTTCGCCTATCAGTAGGAGATGATCTGAATTAATATCCGCTCCTGGTAGAGTCTTTGCATTTTTTAAGCAATTTGGGTATCTTTCCTGTACGAGTATATAGTCTATCTGATATCTACTGTCATCCCTTGGGCATGTCCACGTGTATCGTCTTCTTTTATGCTGTTGGAATAACGTATTTCCAACAATCATTTCATTCCGTTTACAGAAATTTACCAAAGATTCTCCTCTGTCATTTCTTTTTCCCAGTCCATATTTTCCAACCGTTTTTCCATCTTGTCCTTCTCCTACTACTGCGTTCCAGTCGCCCATTAGGATTACACATGCACCCTTATTCTCTTTCTCAACTATTTCTTCTATCTTCTCGTAGTTCTCTTCTTCCACTTTCTCGTCTTCTAATCCACTATGTGGCATGTAAATTTGCACTAGCACTAAGTCCAATTTTTTTCCCTTGTAGTCTCACCATTATCATCCGGTCATCTACCTAACGCACTGATATCACTTTATCTTTCACACATGGTCCCAGTAGTACACCAACACCATGACTTCCTTTACATTCACCATTTGAATAAAACATTCTAAATTCATCACTCACCAACTCACCACTATTTCTCCACCTCACTTCTGATACTCCCATCACATCCACTCTGTTTCTTCTCATTTCTTCCTTCAAGTTTTTCAACTTCCCCGCTTGAAGAAGAGTTCTCACATTCCATGATCCAATCCTCAATCTTCTTTTCTTCTGTCGGTTTATTTGCTTCATAATGTAACCTTCCTCACTATCGCCCTCCCGGACATCCGAATGGGGGGATAGTTTACGTCCGGAATTTTTTGCAGAGGAAAGATTCATCCTGCCATGTTTGCAGTTTTTCTTGGGAAAAGTAAATGCGGTAGCTTCCCGTTGCTTTCCGCACACCACTCTCTCTTTCGCATCTTAAAAGATCCCAGGGGGCCCCGCGTGGAGGTGAGGAAAGTGGATTTGACCAATTAGGCCCTCCGGACTTCACCGAAATTCACCGCAAGAGTTAAATATCAGTTCGATCAGGGTTTTTGACCCGATCAGAGACCGGGAAATCCTAATTAGCCTTTGCCCCCCTTTTATGTATCATTATTGTGCCAAATTACATTACACTAAAAGAATACAAAAAAAAAAAATATTTGAAGTGTGCCACAATTCTGTTACACCCTATAGATATATATATATATATATATATATATATATATATATATAGCCGATATATACCTATACATTATTTCTAATTTTTGAAGCTTTTTCCTATTTTCGAAACCTTTTAGTCCCGTTCTTTTAAGAGCTTTCGCGAGAAACTTTTCAGAGCTTTTCGGGCATTGGTTGAACTACTAATAAGTATAAAAAAATTCGAAATCTGCTATCGGGATTTTAGGAGGAGTGACCTCAAAATTGTGACGTGAGCAACTCCCGTAAATTTTAAGCTTTGGAGCTAAGCCTTTTCTGGGTGTTAGACCCTTAAGGGCTAGGCTGGTGTTGTATTTCAGCCATATCGGGTCAACCGTTTCAAAATGGCGGTCGATTGAAATTTTTAACGTTTTTCCTATCTTTAAATCTCATCCTGACGTTGTTTCTGTAGCTTTTGCAACAAACTTTGTGCAGCTTTTAAGGTATTGGTATTGGTAAATAAGTAAAACAAAGTCGACACATGTTTACGGGTTTTTGGAGGCGGAGCTTAGAAGTGGAACGTGACCTTAAAGTTGTTTCGTGGATAACTTCTGTAAATTTTGGGCTTTTCGCTAAATCTAACCTTGCCTTTGGATGAATGTCAAAGTTTCTTATTAAAATATTATTAACAAATGTTCTAACATAAATCTCAAGGTGGTTGACCTTTGGGAAATACACTTAATACGATAAATGTGCGACAGAGGTATTAAAAGGTTACTTTCTCCATTCAATAGTAATGGGAAAATTTAGTAATCATGAAAGGGACATTAATAAATATTTATTTATTAATATAAATATAATATTAATATTGTTACCTGGCGTTTTGTCCGCTCCCCCTTCAGCGCAGTCGACTCGACCTTCCCTGCGTACCTCGGCCGAGTCGACCTATCCTACGCCTATAAAACTAGGCGCGGAGCGCCTGAAAGTCAGTTCGTCTCAGCGGCAGGAGCCGCAAAGGTCTCCAGTTAGGAGAACCGAGTTGGTGTTTGGCGGCAAGCAAGCCGCAAGTGTTTCTCCAAGCCGGAGAAAGAGTAGTTGAGTTAGTGTGGTGGCAAGCCAGCCACGGGAGAAGCTCTCCATAGTCGTTTGGAGCCAGAGAAGTTGAGGCCATCTCCAACGCGGACAGCAGAATTGCCCTCCCCGTGTTGGAAGCTGAGAAGCCCGGCGTACATAAGTCACGACGCCGGCGGCAGACGAGAGGTATCGCCGTTCAGTTCAGCGGGGATTGGCAGACCACACTCCCCGCTTAACCTCGCTCAGAGCCGGCCAACGCCAGGAGACGTTGCCGGCAAACAAGAGGCCGAAGTTATTCGAAGTCCGAAGACCGAGACAGACCTTCCCCGAGGTGAAGACGATTTGCCAGGCCGGCAAGTCAGTCCCTTCCCGTCGCCAAGTGAACTGAAGTCCGTCCAACGCATGCCGTGAAGTCGACATCGACCCTCACCTGACCCCCACCCACCCCGTTGCTGACGATTTTGGCCAGCGGTGAAAATCGGCAGGCAGCAATATTATATTAAATATTTTTTCTAATAAATTCTTTTTCTATTTAGACTTATGTATAAAGGAGGACCTTAATCATATTAAATATCCTCAACCCGATTTTAACAGTTATTTACGACATTTGCTCGAATCTGGGTCAAGCTTCAAAAACAATGGTTCAGTGGTTAAAGAGTTATTTTTTCAAAAACTAACAAGTATTGTTACAAAATATTTCACAATCCCTCGAAATTATGCAAGAAACTTATTAGTTGGCGAAGAATAATCAGAGTAGAACCAGAGAAGAAATGACTGGCTTCGTTCGAAGGACTTCAAGTAAGCACAAAGCTCCTAACAAAAGTTTATTACCGTGGCTCCCATGAATCAGATTAAAGTATCAATGCCAGATACTTTCATTCCCTGCTTTTTCTTTTGTTTTCGATCTCGCACATTGTTTACTGACACGGTTGGGGATAAGAGCTTCTCTCTTAACTCTTAGCTGAGCTTATAGTTGCTATAACTTTCAATCAAACAAATGATAAGAACGATTTACACAAGAAGGAATCTACTAAACTATAAGTGAAATAGGATTTATATGGGGAACGTTATTTGGAAGATAACGGAATCAATCGATTTTTTTTCTGTTCTAATCTATGAACTAAACATGGATAGTTTGTTAGAATTCGAAACATAATGAAGTTTCGTTTTTCACGGCAGTACGAGCGGTGTGCACCAAGCTTACGTTAAAATTTACGATTGTTCATATCTTCCTTTAAGCCTTAATATTTTCTGGGCACTAATATTGATTGGTTGCTAAATTTGCTGTTGATTCCTGAAAATCAGCTGTCTAAGTTTCTTTTGTTAAATTAAGAAAACAAATAGAAAACAAGATAGATACTGATTCCTGTGATTTTGACGATGAATTGGATATACTGTAAGTACATTAGAAAAAGTCCCAAAATAAAGCTGTCTTCCTTCGAAGAAGTTAATTCCTTCGAAGATTCTTGTTTTGAAAATTCTTCTCTTCAAGAGATCTACGTGTGGTTTTTTCTTCTTCTTCTTCATGGCAACTGCCGTTTTGAAAGTAATATTTTCAGAGTATTTAAAAAGGAAAAGATAAAATAAATCGGAAAGCATTGGAACAACTGATTTGAAGAATTTCAAAGCAATGAAGGTTCACTGGCAAAGATTTAAACACTATTTTCTAGTGTATCTTTATTACTTTAAAATTCTTACATGGAAAGAAATACAAAGAACGCAAATAACTAAATAAAAATAGCTATTTTTGATATTTGTACTGGGAATTGGAGACAGTAATATTTCGAGGTTTGTTGACCTCTCTTCAGTCCGATCCGCCCGGTACATCTAGCTCAGTGAAACGGGACAATACACAAAACGTACAAATATATAAATCAATGATCCATGAATTAAAAAAACATCAAAACAAACAAGAATAAAAGGGATGAATAATTAATTCCCGCAAGCATTCAGCTTAGCATGGAAAGGATTAATTTATTAAAAGGTTAGTACTACAAATGAAATTTAACGTGCGTTAAACAGTTTTTACATTGAAAGAAATACAAAGAACACACGTAACTAAACAAAAAAAAATCACTGAGCTATTTTTGGTTTTTGTAATTGTACTGATGAGAGGTAAACAAAACAGTACTGTCTCCGATTCCCAGTACAAATACCAAAAGTAGCTCAGTGAACATTTGTTTTGTTTAGTTATGTGCGTTCTTTGTATTTCTTTCCAAGTAAAAATTGTTTAACACACGTTAAATTTCATTTGTAGTACTTTTAAATTCTCTCATGATAAAAAAAATAGAAAAGAACCGGAGAAATAAATAAATGAAGTATCTATATCCATTAAAAGATGTTTTCAATCCTATACGGATACTTAAGAATTTTTGTTGTTGTTGTATTACTAGAATAAATAGTAGACGTGTAGTTAAAGGCTTATTACTATCCTTCTTATCTGAAAGGGCTGGAGCCACTACTACTGATGTAAGTTTTGTTATCCAGACCCTGGAGAAAGAAATCCATTCCATAGATGGCCTAGAAAGAAAGAAGAACATCCATCCCAGCTCTGGCATTCCAACATTTAGGGCTTTTCATTCATGTTTCTAGACCACCATCTAAACAACCTGAACGGGATATTACTACAATGTTTCAATGTATTGTATCGTTTCAATGTATTAAAAAAATTATTTTTGTATTGTTTTTTCTGCAAACAGTGGAATTACCATGGACTTATGGGAAAGGGAATGAAATAGGAAAAGGGAAACATTGATCTGGATTCCTGAATATTAATCTTACACAATATCATAATTGATAGGAAATGAATTCACCTGATCACTTAGTTCTCTTTGACCAGATTTTACAGCTGAAAGTCATATTTGCTTTTTCTTTGCTTTTGTTTGGAATACAAATACTACATGTACGAGTGGTAAAACTGCAAAGAATTACTATTTTATTTGAATTGTAAGTTTCTTGAAATATTCAGTTTATCTCAGATTCTATTAATTTTAATTCTATCAAAACACATGGAAAGTGAAGTAAGCAGATAAAATACTCATTATTTAATATCTTTTGTTTTCTCATGCTTTTTATGACTTTAATTTTTCGACATGTACCCTTTTAGAGAAGATTACAAATATAAAAGTTGAATGTACATAAATATTCATTTGAAGTTTAAAGAAGATCCTTCCAGGGGTACAAAAGCTATTGGATTACGATGCAGATGCATTCCTAGAAAAGTAGACTTCCAACAATTAAATGGTGATAATTTGCTTGAATTAATTTGTTTCCATAGTCGTAGGTACACTTTTGTATCTAATTTAGCTGAAAAAGAAAAAGCTGCGTGAAGTGGGATCTAAACACTATTTCTTTGGAAGTAAACTGGAAAGCGTTGGGTGTGGGGAGTGAACAAAGCTCGGAAAGATCTATTTCTTATTTCCATAATAAAATGTAGCGTAAGGTTGCGGCGAGACTCTTATGTCGGACCTAAACATTTCACCATTTATCAGATTAGAAGAAGTAATATTTCGAGTTGAAACTTGAAAACAAAGTGATCCCCGATCTTGGTAAATCAAGGCAATTTGTTTCAATTTCTTTGTGTGAGAAATACGAGAACTAAGAAAGAAATAATATTTTATTTTTAAAAGATTTAAAAGATTTTATTTTTAAAAGATATTAAAAGTGCATATTTCATAAAAATTGAAATAAAACGGCAACACACTTGACTAATTTTTTTAAAAAACATTTAAACACATTAAAAAATACAGGACAACAACCGGTTTCGCCTCCATGACGAGGCATTGACGAGTGACAGATAATTACAGAAAAACAAGGATATTTAAGTGTTTCCGCAGCCCCATGAGATGAAATCTGCAGGACAAGTGATGCCATCTTTCCGCAGAAAAAAATGTAGGCCAGCGCCCTCTGTGGGTTGGAACATGGAACTTGTGATGAAGTCGTCTGCTGCAAACGTCCATAAGATAACGTCATAACGGAAACCAAACAGAAATAAAAAAAAACAGACAAACAAACAAACAAGGAAAATCAAAACCGAAAACTAGTGGGGATTACTTTCTGTATCTCTACTTCGTTTTTGGAAGCCATATTTAGTAGACTGAGCTAACAGAAATATAATCATTGTAACAATATGAATGGACACTTTGATTTGCGAATGAAGTGTTCACTTTCATTACAAATGATGATGGGACCAATCAACACAATGTCCGGTATTGGACACATGGAGAAATGTTAAATAATTAATATCTTGGTTTCTAATGGCAGTTTTATGCTGATCCCCGCGCTTATTAACCAGCTGCCGCATCTCCCCAATGTAAAGGCAATCAAAACCCTGGAGGGCGTAGACAACATCCCGCGGATTTGGCTGGAGTGGAAATTTTTATACAGGACTGAGAAATTTTGAAATACAGTTATTAGATGGGGCTGTTAACGAAATGTTATAAGAATGTAATAACTTGCTTAATGTGAGAAATATTTTGGCATGAAAAGGAATGGAAACACACTTGATACTACTATTTCTCAAGGGGACAGTGGATATGTATATGGTGTTTAGTGATCTGGCTAGATGGGTTTTGAAGTGTGTAGTCATTAGAAAGTAAATTGTAACGAATGGAAAGTAACTCAGTATTAAAACTATGTAATGAACTGGAAAGTCTCAAAGCTCTACGTGCCGCCATGTTGACTACATTGATTTTAAAAGAAATCGGGCAAGATGAAATGAAGTTAAAGGTAAGACCTTTATCCGTGACTTGTCGGAATACAGAAGAATGGATGGGATTGTCCTCACGTTTTACGAAAACATCTAAAAATGCAATGCCCTTGTTGGCTTCCTTTTCAAGGTTGAACTTAATATCATCATAAATATTGCCAATTATATCGAGAATTCCAAATTGGATGGAAGTATCAGTGTAAAAAATCAAATCGTCAACATAACGGCAGTAAAGAGGGATGTGCAGCTGCCCTTCTTCGAAAATAGTGGAGGTCGTATCTTCAATAGAAATCAAACAAAATTCTGCGACGATAGCGGAAGCAGACAATCCCATGAACAGACAGTTAGTCTGCCTGTAATTCCTATTATCAAATATAAAAAACTGCAATTTAAACATTTTTTAGCCTCAATTAAAGGCAAAACATTGCGAAAGGAGGATGAGTTTAAAAAAATATTATAATCTTTACTTTGACATGGGAGAGGGCTTTACAAACTAAATCGAAAGAAATTGAAGTGAATAATGGTTCCACATCCAGAAGAGTATATTTTAATTATTTAGAGTATATTTTAATACTCTAATTTTACCAACGAATTGCAGACTATTATTGACAACAATGGAGGAAGTAATATGCAAAAGGGATAACTTATTATAGATAATTTGGGAAATAATCTTAACAGCCGAATTGCTGCAATTAACAATAGGCCTAACTGGAAATAAATTATCAGAATCTAAACCTTTCTGTACTTTGGGCAAAAATCTAATTCTAGGGATAACTAAATAACTATCCTTCAATGTATCTAAGGTTTCAGAGTTAATGTTGCCTTCTCTAAATAATTCTGTAATTACAAGACTATTTAACGTGTCTAAATATCTAAGATTTACTATTGCCTACTACATTGGCACAAAATTAGTTAAAAGCGTCTAAAAGATATAAAAATCTATTTACCTTTAAAACAAGACATTTCGGAATCTCATTTTCATATTCCATTATCAAGTGGGGTCCCCTCTTATTTAAAAGAAGGAAAAAAAGTGTGAAAGATCTTTCCTGGATGGAATTCGTTGTCAAATGAGACATGGCGGATATCGGTGAAGGTTAAACACAGCCGCCATGTCTCATTTGACAACGAATTCCATCCAGGAAAGATCTTTCACACTTTTTTTTCTTCTTTTAAATAAGGGGGGACCCCACTTGATAAGGGAATCTGAAAATGAGATTCCGAAACGTCGTGTTTTAAAGGTAAATTGATTTTTATATCTTTTAAACGCTTTTAACTAATTTTGTGCCAATATAGTAGGCAACGGCAATTCTCTAATTACTTTACGATTTGCATTGAGAACAATTTTTTCCTGAATAGAAAAAAGAGAAATGCCATTGGTGGACGCCAAAAACTTAGTAGCCGTGGAATGGTGTTGGCTGGTGTTAAGAACAACCGTTATCTCCCCTTTATCAGCCTGATGGTTTTTCTGTAATTATTGTCACCCGTCAATGCCTCGTCATGGAGGCGAAACCAATCGCGTCCTCTATTCTTTAATGTTTTTAAATATTTTTTTAAAAATTAGTCAAGTTTGTTGTCCTTTTATTTCAATTTTTATACATAATGTTTCACTTTCCAAATTGTGTTGCAAATATATACAGATACAAATTTTGTTATGCACTTTAAGATCTTTAATGAATTCCACAAACAAGAATGAAAACATTACAATACAGGATGGGCTTCCTTGTTTTTTTGTTAATTTATTATCCAGAATAGATAGCAGTTATCTATAACGACGTTTTATATCTTTCATTGAACGAAAAAAAATTTAATTAAAATTCTAGTGTTTTCTTTCTATGAAGGTAGCAAAGATCTAAATCTCGATAGATGACTACTTTTGATATGTTCTTGTTTCTTGAATTGGAACCTTATTTTCCTATTCTATTCTATGGTGAGATAAATGTTTCTAGATTGTAAGTTCCGATGAATTCAATTCTCTAGCACTTCATTCTCTAGCACTTAGTCCATTGTTGTCATCGTTATTGTCGTTATGTCTATCGTGGAAAGAATCAGTAAAACTAAAAAAAAAGCAGTTGAAGGCTTGTGATCAGAAGCTATGCGTTGTCGTAGCAAACCAAACATAAGGATTCTCCTTTTAGAGCACTTGAATAATATGCTCTAAAATAATAACTTCGCAATAATTACTGGCCCCGGATTAATAAGACGATAATTTTTACATGATGAAATCAAGAACAATCATAACTTAAATAACCCAAATAATCGATATATCCTTCCCTAGGAAAAATGATCTCTTTAATCAAAACAAACACATAAGTCATGTGGAGGAGTGTCTTACAATTCAAAGCAAAGAAAATCTTCTCTCATTATTTTTCGTAGCCTTGCTCATTTTTTTTAATGAAACATATTAAAAATTACTTTTTTTTTCTGTTAAAATATAAGAAACGTTTGCAAATATGTTAACCGATTCTTACATAACATCGGTAAATTTATCAAGCAACAAATAGTCTTTATTCTTCCCTTCAACATAACCCACCAATCAGATTGCTAAGCCACAAATAGTCTTAATTCTTCCCTTCAACACAAACACACCAATCAGATTGCTAAGCAACAAATAGTCTTAATTCTTCTTTTCAACACAAGCACACCAATCAGATTGCTGAGTAACAAATAGTCTTAATTCTTCCCTTCAACATAAACACACCAATCAGATTGCTAAGCAACAATAGTCTTAATTCTTCCCTTCAACATAACCCACCAATCAGATTGCT
>JAFIDM010004315.1:1548652-1561116 GCA_023159025.1 Thereuonema tuberculata | reverse complement strand
ACAAATAGTCTTAATTCTTCCCTTCAACATAACCCACCAATCAGATTTCTAAGCAACAAATAGTCTTAATTCTTCCCTTCAACACAAACACACCAATCAGATTGCTAAGCAACAAATAGTCTTAATTCTTCCCTTCAACATAACCCACCAATCAGATTGCTAAGCAACAAATAGTCTTAATTCTTCCCTTCAACATAACCCACCAATCAGATTTCTAAGCAACAAATAGTCTTAATTCTTCCCTTCAACACAAACACACCAATCAGATTGCTAAGCAACAAATAGTCTTAATTCTTCCATTCAACATAACCACCAATCAGATTGCTCCATGACCGAATTTTCTCAACAATCAAATTAGCTGGGAGATTAGTATTGAATTAAAATATGTTTTTGAGTAAACATTATTCCATAGTATGCTATATATATATATATATTCATACATTTGTAAATAAAAACACCAAGGCATCTGTCATATTTATTGATATTCATCCTAACTTCAAGACCAACCAAATGTAATGAACTTAAAAAAATGAATTGAATTAATCTCATTGGAAAGAAATAATACAAAGGAATTGAATTTCAATTGTGTGACTTGAAAAAAAAATCTTATTTTTCTTTCACAAATATCAAAATAATTATTAACAAGAGATTCTAATTAGAAAATAACCAAATCAATGAAGGTAATGGTTTAAAGTCAAGTGACCACAAAGTCATACTAGAGTCAGCAACCACTGTTCGTCTAATTCCAACCTTCACGTTGTTTTCTCTTTTGGGGTTTGTTTCATGAATATTGCAACAAGTTTCCACCAGAGGTCTCAGTTTAATCAGCCATGAAAGCGAACCACCCAACTCTGAATAATGGAAGTTTCCTTGCTGTGTATCTTTTTAATCCAAAAAGGTCATTGTATGAAACTTTCTGGCTGACAAAAGTGCTTCAAACGAAATCTTTCGATGATTGTCACTCGTTATAAAATGAACAAGTCTACTTTCTTTAAATTATGACTGTGTTAATTTTTTTTTAGATGAAAACGAAAAGCTTGCGTTTATTTTCAATTTCTAATACCTGCTAACTTTAAAGCAGTGAATTTTGGAAATTTCTGATTTTTTTCATTAAACAATTTTTATCTTTTTCGAGAACTATTTTCTTGACAAGAACCAAATTACGAAATGACTTCGAATATAAAAGTTAGATGATGCCTTAGGTATGGATGCTAAATTTCAAGAAGAATCATCGAGCGGATCAAGACTTATTAGGCGTCTCTCAGACATTCACACAGACTCACTTTTGATCTGCTATATCTCACTTTCAAAAAATACATGTAAGTTAATGTAAAGTAAGTTTATAAATACTTAATTGCATTCATAAAGTGAAGAATGGTAAATAGACGAATGGAAATGACGTCTTATTCTTTCTCCGAGGAAATGGAAATAATAATTGAATTTCAAATCATTTCCTTCTCTTTTGTTTCGAAAAGTTTTTATGATAATTCTTTATTGATCTTCTTCCTATTATTTTGGAGATAAATTCTTCGATGTTTAATAATCCTCTGTTTTATTTAAATTTCCAATGACTTCTATTTCTCATGAAATTATTTGGCTTCTTTGTTTTCAATCGAAGACAAACGGAAATTACCTTTTGTGAGGGGAAAAACCATTTCCTCCTTTTGATTAGTATTATTCGCTTTCATGAAATACTCCTTATCAGAAATGTTTTTGCCTTCCCCATAAATTTATCTTAAACGTAGGATATTTGAAAAGAATGCAAACTTATCCAAATCATGGTTTCTCTTAATATTCTTCTATAGTTAATATTTCTGGATTACATATCTATTTGTTCTTTTGATTATCTTCAAGAATGATGTCAGAGTACGGCTGACAACGAATAATTGCTATTAAGCTATACCTTAAATACTGTATATTTGTTTCTTTTAAATATTCAGCTTTGTCTGAAATTCACCAAATACTATGAAAGCAACTTTCAAAATATGGGAGGAATTTTAAAATTGTTCAACAATAATCTTTCGATGATTTTAATGTGCCCTCATTAATTTTTAGAATCTCATGATGAAACATTTAGAAGTTAGGTTTAGTTTATTCTAAGGAAAATATCTGTTTCTATAAAGATAAGATTAAAATTTATTTTAAAAATGTAAAAAACGCTAACATACATTACCACTATGCGTACATGTACACAGTGCGTCTACTAAGTTTTAGGACTGACTTTATTTCCTGAGTTCAACAATTGCCATCGATCGGCTGCTGTTGCAATTGCTTACAAAGGAAACCTCTTGAACCTTAAAAATTTTAACGAAACTTTGCAGAAAGAATCTATAGATTGTGTTTATTAAATGAAATAAATCTTTGCTGCGGAATCGATGCGGAAATTATATAAAATGGGCCTTAAAACCCTCAAAAATCGGTCGTTTTACCTCTCAAAAACCAGATGGCGCTACCAGATTTGTTATTAACACAGTGAGCTATAAGACATCTCTGGCCTTTGATAGGAAAGTAAAGTATCTGTTTAGATATGTTTAAATATTTAGAATTTTTAGAATTACTTAGAATTTTTAAATATTTGGTGATTTACAATTTACTATCGATAAATATAGATCTTAATTCTACCATTAACTTTCCCCTTAATCTTCAACTATTCAATTTAATAAATTCAAAATCATTTCTTTTTTGAAATCTAACATATATCTAAGTTTAATAGTACCATTACTAAAGAAGAAAATGACTAAGTAACAGATCCATAGTTGTTGCCTATGTTCTATGATTTTCCTTTAACTTAGTTGTCAGATCAACTGGGAGCTCTTCTTCAACTTTATAGTGCTAATGGGAATTCTCAAATTACTCGAATGCTGAATCCATGGTTACATCTTTGCCATCTAAATATCTCATTTGCGAACTTTTACATTCCTCCTTTTCGTTCCTAAACTCGGAAGATCACAGAGCTTGTGGCCACAGACTAGGAGGTTCCTCTGTGACCTACTCTCAGCTGATTACGACACTTCGTGAACAAAAGTGCTACTCTTAGTTTTACAGACCGTTTTCCTGAATGGAAAGTGGATCCAGAGTAATTGTTTTAAGCAGATAAGCCAGAGTCTTATTTTAATAATCGAAAATACTTCTTGAAACGAATACTATCTCGTCTTTTTTTAAAATAAATAATGGAAATGAAGAGAATTAAGCAGTAAATATTAGAATAATTTTCATTTGGAAGTTATTGTTTTTTGTACCAAAGACAGCTGTTTCAAATTTCTTGGATTTTTTTAACAGGTTTCTCTTAACAGTAGTGAATATTTAAGAAAGACCTTTTTTAAAAAAGAAAAACGATAAAAGGAAATTTGCTTATTAATGAAAATATTATATTTAGTGATGAGACATTTTATTAGTCAAATAACGTTTAGTTTTCATCAAATATTCTTGCATTGCATATTTCTATGCAAGAATATTTCATGAAATTTTTTGATAAAATTAAAGAAATGAATGAGTTTTTAAAGAAAGGTCATGTATTTTCGCGCTTGCGAAGATAGATGTAAGAAGAGAAGATAAGTAAGAAGTATTTAAGAACATGAGGAAGTCATTGGATACGTTAATAAGAAGACGGATTAATATTTGAAGATTTTGTCAAAAGACTCAAAATTAAGGAAAAAAGACATTATAGTTCTCAAAATTATAGAAAAAGACATTTATTTATTTTAGAAGAAAGATTTTTTTTGAATAATTTATTAAGCTCGTATAGTGGTAATTTAAATAAGGAATTAGGCTCGTAAATTGATAATATGAAATGAGTGTGATTGATGTAATTTTCACTATTTATTATTATTTTGAATTTCTGTAGTTTAGAAAAGAGAGAGGGTTTCTCTTTTCCTAAGAAATTTTTATTTATGGTTCGAAGAAGTCTTTGATTAAAAGACGAAATATTACCAGCCAAGATGTTGCAGTAATTTATTTAGAAGTCTTTAAAGTTTGAATAATTTGTTTGTCTACATTTTCGGTAATTTACGTTATTTAATTTGAAAAGTTAAACAAAGACAATAATAAAAATGAATTTCAAATCATCATATTTTAATGAACTTTCTTTATCTTTGGAAGACAGTGTTGAGATTTAAAGAGTTATAAAAGTTAAAAACGAGTTCTCGTTTTTGAACTGCTGCTTTTGAATTGAAATAAAATTAATTTATATAATCATCGACAAATAAATAATCAAGAATTGCTATATATTTGACTTTTTGGTATCTTAAAGTTCAGATTTTTTTATCTGAATTATTAAAAAAGATTGATGATTTAAAATAATGTTGACTTCAATCTCACATTAGTGATATTCGTTCTGAAATTACCATAAACTGATAAATCAAAAACACTCAAATTCCAAAGAATTTTCGTCTTAGAAGGTTTTTCTATTTGTTGATTCTTCACAATTAAAATTGCGTAACTTAAGATTTACGACGAGACTACTTTAATTGAAAAAGTTTAAGAATTACAGTTTAAGTAAGATGTACTAATAATCTTAATAACTAATCTGACTTGATTACATTAGGTCCCTTAATTGCTTGTTGTTTCCTTAGAGATTCGCTTTATATTCTCGTTTTCAGTTGGGGAAACGTTTTGAGAAAAAGAGAATACGAAACCTCAATTTGGAAAAATTTTACTGCAACTTCCATCGTTTCCTCTTGGGTTACAGGGAATGATTTCCTTTTTTAAAAAGAAGAGTCCAGTTGCAGTTGGACTTAAGATGCTAGTACCTTCGAGAGTGACAAATGTTAACTTAATGTCACCCCCTTTGCCAATATCTGTAGGAATGTCATTATCCTTCACGTTTTAGTCTGTTCATTTAGTATCTCTCTGGACAGATTCCAACTTTAAATTTGTCCATCAACAAACATGTCTCAAAAACAGACACAAGAATTACTTTTCTGAGTTTTGTAAAATTTCCCAAGGCTTTCAAACCTTTAGAAATACTAAGTTGTGAAAGTTAATGTTAACCAAAAAAGCACTCTTTTCAGTAAGACGGAAGGCTTAATTTCATTATAAAATTAAAAACAACAAATATATTTTTATTTACTGGTAACTTATTAACCTATTTTCAAATATTAGCGAAATTAAAAGCATTAAAATATTTTTGTTTTTGTGGTGAAAATTATTTATTTTTAAAACAAAGAAAAATGAAATAATTGTGTTTTTCTCTTCTGAATGTTCAACAATGAAACAAGTAATTAACGCCTGTCACGTGAGCTCGTGAAATGCTAACGAGCGAGAGCATAATCACATTACTGATGAGAGAAGCAGAATGGAAACTAAGACGTGATAAAGAATGCAGTGATTACATGTTTCCTGCAGTTGGTAATAGAGAAATAGGAAATAGAGAACACAGGCAACATAGTTCTGGTGTTAATTATTTTCTTTAATATGTGCATAAATGAAAACTGAAATACTGATAAATGTAGATATTAAAAGGCAAGTAAACCCACAAGCGAGTATCGGCAGCCAAAGTGATCTTCCTTAATCAATTGGAATGGAATCAACAAGAGTAATCGAATCAAATTAGGGAACAAAATCAAGGATAAATTCCCGATTGACGAAAGACACTATTCTGGATACCATTAACATAAGAAGACAAGGTTTTTATTTCAAACAAGAACTAAATACGACGAATGGTTCGAGTGATTTTAAAGATTGAATTTCTATTATTTCATTACGAACTGAATTGCTCGTTACTTTATCATTTTCAAGATTAATTTATTAAGATTTAAATTAAGAAGATCCTACAAGTTATTAAGGAATTTTGTAAATATTTTATTTAAAATGTAGTTTTATTACAAATTTATCTGATTTTTTTTGGCCAATTTCTTTAATCCATGGATTTTAATACACTCGACAACCACAGTGCTACATTTATTTTCTGCTAAAAAATCACAGCGAATTTTTGAATTTCATAACAACCATTTATAGCATTGCAATGAAATGTTCTATTTTTGTGATCAAGTCATTTCATGTAATCTCGATGGAACGATGAGTGGAACTTGTTAGTTAGGGTGTTCCGTCATGAAACCGACAAGCTTCGCCAGTGTGTGGGTGATTTATTTTAAGCAAAAAATATATGATCAGTCTTGGATCGATTCGAGACATGGATACTGTGTGGTACGAAAGCCGCAGAAGGAAGCTGTTGAGTATGATTTAATAATCTGTTGATTTATTGATCTGAAATAGTTTCATTGAAATCACTACACCTTTCACAGATATTGTTCAAACAATCTACCCTGGTGTTGTAAACATGCAACGACGCAGGCTTCAGGAACTGGATCCAAGAAACATGAGTAATGTCATGGCGACATTGACAGATAACAGCATTTTCAGTTATTATTTGTAGTAACCGTTCCCGTATTTCTGACTTGTCATTCGTAGACAATCTTGATTTCAACAGCTCCACGTATAGAAATCGAATGGTAATAGATCGGATAATCGAGGAAATCGTTGAATCCTTTCCATCGATTGGTAAACTTCTCATTCATTGGGCAATTGCTGGTCTGGCTCCAAGTGGGGAGGCTCCGTTCGTGCTGCATCCACATGCGTTGTCATATTGCTAACGCTATAACCTTTAAAATATAATAATAGGTGATTCCCCAAAAAATCTGCATAAGAATCTCCTGTCAGATGTTCCTCGAGAAATGTGTTCTAATCACATAATTATACACGCCACACATTGACAGAGAACCTGTGTTAGCAAACGGATTGTTGCGACTCACAGATTGTCATGAGCCCTATTATGAGCATTATTATTATCTTCACAGGTGAATGTGTCTTCATCACTGAATAAGATGTGCAGAAGCGTAGGTTATCAAAATTGGTTTAAGCCCGTTCACAAAATGTCACAGATTCATAAACACCAGGTACTGGAATAGATCCTTGTCTGAGGGATTTTTCCTCGCCGGGGTGATATTTACTCAGTCCTTCTTCAGGAGTTGTATATTATTTGAGTTAAGACTGGTGCAATTCTAACAACTTCAGTTATTAGTTCGAAATTCGAAATGTCTCCCTAACGATTCGTACTTTCTGAACTTTCACTCTTCCCAGTGCAGCAATGTACAGTACAATGTACAGTACTGTTTCGAGGCTTATTGGCCTCTCATCAGTTCAACCCATCCAACGTACCTAGCTCAGTGAAATGAGGACAATATACAAAATGGACAAACATACAAATCAATGACCCCTGAATTACAAAAAACATCAAAACAAAATCAAGAATGAAAAGGGGCGAATAATCTCTTGTCTAATTACTACTCTTGTTTTAAACTAATCCCTTGATGCTAAGCTAAACGCTAGCGGGGATTAATTATTCGCCCCTTTTTATTCTTGATTTTGTTTTGATGGTTTTTGTAATTCAGGGATCATTTATTTGTATGTTTGTCCGTTTTGTATACTGTTCTCATTTCACTGAGCTAGGTAGGTTGGACGGATTGAACTGATGAGAGGCTAATAAGCCTTGAAACAGTACTGTCTCCGATTTCCAGCACAAATATCAAAAAATAGCTCAGTGAATTTGTGTTTTGTTTAGTTATGTGCGTTCTTTGTTTTATTTTACTGTAAAAATGTACTAACGCACGTTAACTCTCTTGTCTAATTTAGTCATTTACTTTGATAAAAATCCTTTAAATTACTTTTGAGTTTCTAGGGAAAAGCTTCAAATCATTCGAGCATAATTTAACTGAATAAAATTCAAAGATGAAAATTTCCTAATAGAGAAAATGAATTTTTAATTTTTAAATATTTCTTTTATTAATTTTGTTCTTATGATAATTTTAACAAAACATCTTAAAATATCTTTTTAAATTTCTCAGGAAACAAAATCTTCTTTAAACAAATATTAAAAAACCTAAAGTTTCCACTTTTCTTTCCTTCAAAACAAGCGACAACTTTTGTTTTGAGGAAAAAATAATAAAGTGGAGTTTGTTGGTAGCAAAAGTTTAGACTCCATAATTATGCGGTTTTTCTGTCACCAAAAGAGATATTAATGTTATGGTCCGTCTTTCTATTACTTTTAGCTTTTATGGTAGAATCATAAAAAGCGAGGAGAAAAAGCTCACTTCCACTAGTTTAATAAGAACAGTGTTGTTCCTCGAAGGTACTTTATTTCTAAATCCAATGACGACAGGAATATAAAGTTGGCCGTTTGGTATCACAGAAAAACCGGGAGTTTCCCTCTAGTGTTGTCTTCTCGTATGGATGAAAGCATTGCCTAACTTCTCTTCTGTATTTTCTCAATGTATTTTCCCAAACCCAGTTAGTTTCCCTATGCTTAATGAATTCCGTATAAAGAACCAGTGCGCTTGTTTATGAGTAAGTTGCGAAGTCAACGAAGTCTAGAGGATATATTCACGGCCCAAGAGAATGTAGAAGTCAAAGGAGTTTAACATGCTGTAAAATAATTGAAATTAAATAAAACAAGAAATGAACTTCAGCACAAATTTAATCAAATTGCCTTCTGGTTCGATTATCGGGAAGGAATTGGGAACGGCCGTTTCGTCCTACGTGGGACTCATCAGCCCGATCTCCACCTTCCCCGATAAAAGACCCAGAAAGGCAAGATACTTAAGTGGAGGTCACCGTAACACCTGGCAGTGACCCCCGCAGAACAAAAAACATCAACAATAAAAATTGTGTTAATTACCACAACTGTAGATTATTTAAATATAAAGAAACATACGTCAATGGAGTTTAACGTGCTGTAAAATAATTGAAATTAAATAAAACAAGAAAAAAAATTCAGCAAAAATTTAATCAAATTGCCTTTTTGGCTCGATTATCGGGAAGGAATTGGGAACGGCCGTTTCGTCCTACTTGGGTCTCATCAGCCCGATCTCCGCCTTCCCCGATAAACATTTCTTGTTTTATTTAATTTCAATTATTTTACAGTACATTAAACTCCTTTGACTTATGTTTCTTTATAGTTAAATAACCTACAATCTTATCAGTTATTAGGAAGAGGTTTTTGGTTGTGGTAATTAGCACAATTTTTATTGTTGATGTTTTTTGTTCTGCGGGGGTCACTGCCAGGTGTGACGGTGACCTCCACTTAAGTATCTTGCCTTTCTGGGTCTTTTATCGGGGAAGGCGGAGATCGGGCTGATGAGTCCCACGTAGGACGAAACGGCCGTTCCCGATTCCTTCCCGATAATCGAACCAGAAAGGCAATTTGATTAAATTTATGCTGAATTTCATTTCTTGTTTTATTTAATTTCAAGAATGTAGAAGTCTTTGACGAAAATAAATTTATTTGTAATAATGAGTATTTGCTGTCTTAGCAGAGGCAGCAAAGACATTGTACTGTCTAAAATCCTGAGGAAAAGCATATCTCTTTTCTAAATGGAAATTTATTCTGCAATGTTCATTTTGAAGATTTTCTCCGAATGGAAAAAAAAAATACTACTGGACATAACAGCATTGTATCTATGAGGTTTATTTCTGAAAAGGCCATTGTGCGATGCTAAAACAATTGATTTTCTTTGTATTTGCTTCTTCTCATTTTAACTGTATAAAAAAAAATGAATAAAAGAAAGAAAAAAAAAACTTGTGAACAAGATAATGAAATTAATGCATGAATTCGGAAATATAATTGAAACGATAGATTAATGAGGGAATTTAATGACATGAAGTAAAAATTATCATCAAGAAAATATGCAAGTAGTATTGTGTTTGAAATAAGGATAATATCCCTAACATTACAGCCCCATTTCTGTTCAACAGTTTTCTAAGGAAATGTCTAAGGTATTTAGACATTTTGTTGATCTTCCACAACACAGATGTTTTGTTATTGTTTTATGAAATTGATTGGATGCTACCCTTACAGTAACAGATACTGAAGAATCGGAGACAAAAACATTGTCATGTAATAAATGGTTGAGTATTCAGAGATTCAGGTTAAAACTGAAAGTTTATAGGAAAAGTCACATGGAAAACTAGATATGTTCAGGATAAAGAAAGAGAAACTGAATATGTGACAGAGACAAATGACTACGTAGTAATAATAGAGAAGGAAATGATGACTGAAAGAGAGAGAACAAATCCTGGTTAAAAATTATCATTTAGAATATAAAGAAATTGAAAAGAAAAAGATAATAAGAAATCATTTTCTCATTCGTAAAAGGAAAGAAATGGGATATGTGAAGTAGAAGATCGCAGCCCATCAAACTTAAGAAAAGCATTTGGATATTTCTTTCTTAAAAAAAGTAATAGAGAAATCATGAAATTCACAAAAAAAAACCAGAAATGGAAAAAAGAAGATTATTTATTGCCATAAAAGATGAAGAAAGATGAAGATGAAGATTGAGAAGTAGAAACTTTTGTGTTATATCTAGATATCAAAAACAGAACAATTCAGAAGAAGAAAAAACTGCTCGCAAGAGTGTCAGTTAATGTTTTTAAAAATCGGAAACAGGAAATGTATAGAATGAAAAAAAAAGGAAAAAAAATATTTTAGTATAAGAATGTAAAGTAAGTTTGAAGATATCAGATCCTTTTGGCTGCTTTGCACGTGCTCATAAACTTGCCCAAAAGGCGTTTGAAAATTTGCCAACTTGATAGTTGCAGCTGCGCTAAAAAGACATCGCTTTATACGAGCAAGTTTCAGCTTGCTCTGACTGATATGTGATTAAAAATACAGTTCGGGAAGGGGTTATTAATTATCAAATTGTTATTATTTCTCGATTTATCCTTTGAGAGTTTTGTTGTAATATTTTTACATTGTATTCTTTCTGACATATTCAGATTTTATTTACTAAAAATATTAAATTAATACCACAAATATTCTGAACGAATCTGCAGTGTGCACAGATGAAGGTGCTCTCAATGGATTCCACCTTTTAGTTTCGATTTTGATGGCAATTACCAGAGGAAGAACTCGAATTTCATAGATATTGAACTGAAAGAAGGTTTTCCCGGGTTAGATGACAAATCGCAAGGAAAAGCCGAGACTAGGTCAATGACACTTCGGAAGATCTTCCTTGGGAACGGGGAGATGAGATTAGGGAAAGATTATTGTTATTGCTTTTAGTTGATCAAAGACACAAAAGGTTTCTAATACAGTTTTTGATCTATATAATTTTTCTCTCGAATTAAAAGTTGGTAGAACTAAATGATTTACAACTGAGTTTCTATTAAGAGTCATTGGATAAAAGGGAATTTATTTGTTGCTTAGTATTTTTATTTATAGATTGACTTATCGTTATTACAAATGGTATCTCATTGTCTTATGAAGTGGTTTTCACTATTACTATTATTATTACTGCGTATGTAAATGAAACAAAAGGCCTTACTGGTGACGGTAGGGAAATCACGCATTTATCAAGATCCAACTACATCATGTAGTTACTTTATCGCCAGTGCATGATAAGATTGCATTTCAATCCTAAATGAAAATGGTTTTACTTCTTTTGTATCATTTTCCTTTATGTTTCTTATTTCTTTCCGTTATTACTTTACCACCTGAAATTAAAAAGGAATAGAAAGGAAGGAAACCAAGGTTATTTCTTTCCACATTCTTTTCCTTTGAGATTTTTTGTTTTGCGACATTCCTCAGCGAATTTTCAAAATAGTTCCTAAAATGTCCGTCCAACATTCCTGCCAGTTGGAGATAAATTAAGCATCAAAAGGGAAAACCCTCAGAAACCCTCCTCCATTTCTTAGAGAAATCAAATTTCGTAGGCTAAAACAAATGCGTTTAAGCAGCTCCCGATCTTTTGAAGAACAAATTAAATATTCAAAAAATGCCTGCGAATTTTCTAGACCTATTATCCTACACTCCTTTATTAAGCTTATTCTGTTACATGAAATTAATGACTGTATAATTCTGGATTAACAGTGAATAATCAATACTTGGTTAATAGATTTTAATGACGCAAAAGCATCTGTGGCAAAATCACTATTTACAGGAATACAAGAAAATACTGTTTACTACAATAAAGTTGGTAATTACAATTAGGGGATATTCGATTGTAGGCAAATAATACAATAATATATATACAATATAATATAACATAATGTAATATATAATATAGTATATATATAATATATAATAATATAATAATATATAATAATACAATAATATATATCTCAGTAATAGTAACTTGTATTTCGTATAAAAATTAAATAAATACGATTTTAGGTAATAATAAAATAAAAGCCACATTTAATGAAAATCCAAAATTCGTCTTTCTTATAAATATAAATAATTCATAATAACCTCTTCTTCCTTAACAACATCATTTAATTCTCAATATTTCAATTCCTTTAGCAGGAATCTTCTTCACGTAAAACTACAGAAAAATGTAGAGAAACCTAACATTTTCCCTAACATTTAAAAAACAGAATTCTAAGCATAAACAATCATGGTACAAACTTTCTTGAATAACAATAAACTCATACAACATCTAACAATCACAGCCTTTCTTTAACAACAAAATAAA
>JAFIDM010004315.1:1508067-1547794 GCA_023159025.1 Thereuonema tuberculata | reverse complement strand
TTTATTTTGTTGTTAAAGAAAGGCTGTGATTGTTAGATGTTGTATGAGTTTATTGTTATTCAAGAAAGTTTGTACCATGATTGTTTATGCTTAGAATTCTGTTTTTTAAATTTTAGAGAAAATGTTAGGTTTCTCTACATTTTTCTGTAGTTTTCCGTGAAGAAGATTCCTGCTAAAGGAATTGAAATATTGAGAATTAAATGATGTTGTTAAGGAAGAAGAGATTATTATGAATTATTTATATTTATAAGCCACATTTGTATGATGAGATATTTAGAACACTTTGTTATATGTTTTTAAAAGTTATTGCTATTTTAAAGGTTAGCTTATCAATAATATCTTTTCAAAAAATAGAAGCAAAGGTTCTAAATATGTTATTATACAAATACAGTTTATATTGTATTATTATGTGTAATCATATATCTTTAATTGTTATATGAAAAATTATTACTCTTCAAGAATAATCAAAAGTTAAAATTTATATTTATATTATAGAGATTTGCAAGATGTGCATAATTAAAGTTCATATTTTGAAAGGCTGTAACTGGAGATCCAATCACCGGAAGGAAATTCATGAGGACGATCATGGCGTTGGAACTTTGTTTGACCCACAACAAAAATTACTTCTTAGGCCGCCAGGGCGATATATGGCGCTGCAATACTGTAGTGGATACACATAATTCATTGTGTATTATGCAAGGACTCGTTCATTATAGTTTCCCTCGATATCGACAGCTTATTGAATTCGCAACATCACATGTTCAACTACAGCACTTAAAAGAGTGTCATTCGTAATGAATATGGTGTGTAATGCTGGTCTTCAGGTCCCCTAAGTTTCCTCGATAGACAAGGTCTTTGAGATGCCCTACAGCCAAAAGTTGCAGGCGTTGAGATCCGGTAAACGTGCTGGCCACGTCTTACGAAAATGGCGGCCCAAAGCTACCTCTTGACAGGGGTGGGGATATGAGTTGGGGTACCGTCCTGAATTCAACCGTTGCATCTTGAAATTCACGCTGTTGAAGTGTGGGAATCACCTGATTGGCTAACAAAGATGCGTAACGCTAACTAGTAACTGTGCAGGTGACAGGATTCTCAGGACCAAGCTCTTCGAAAAACAAAGGCCCGACGATAAATGTGGATCTGAAACCACACCAAACAGTGACCTTTGGTGAATGAAGTGGCAACTGTCTCAAGACGTGCACGTTAGCAGTTGTGCGAATTCATATCACCATGCAGATGAAGTGATTTCGTTAGTCCAGAAAATGTTCCATGGTCAGACGGCTTTCACTTCAGTTGAATGCTTCACGTGCACATATGATGGGAATCAGTAATTATTGGACACTGAAGATTTTGTTGGATACCTGCGCAAAAAATATGTCGTAGAACTTAACAGTGCTTACGCGTTTGTGTAATGACCGTGCAACACAGTGAACTATTTCGCACGACATTCGCCATCCTCATATTTTCCACTGATAAGGCTACATCGTCCACTGTCTGTTGAACGACGGTTTTCCATCCTCTGCCAGACTTCACCTGCAAGGAACAATCTCTCCAAATTTCTGGATCATTTTTCGAACACCATTTGCGGTCAAAGGACCGGTTTTTAGTTCTTTAACTGTCCTAAACTTTCGCAATACTGGTAAGGCACATCTGCTACTTAAATGAAAAACATTTCACAAAAGATAAAGTGAAAATTCTCTTTATATTATTTATTGAAGAAAGATTAATAACAGAGCGAAGAGCGAAAATAATCAAAATGACATTAAACTCTCTGAATTATATAGGCATAAATAATTGAATTCTTAAAAATAGGCCTTTCAATTTATGTAATTGTACTGAATCTATAAATTCCAAAATTATTGTTGATAATATTGTTTTAGTTAATATACCAGTAGTTTGTGTTTTGCTCATAATAATAAGTAAATGGGAGAATGATAAATGATGGTACATTGCATGTAGTCTGTAGTTTCCCAAAGCATTCTTTAATTGCTTATTTATGCACGCTCAGTTAACGACGTTGTAGAATATGATCTGAGAAAGCAGAATGATCTAATACAAGGTCTGGGAAATGTTGCTAAGGTTAAAGAAGGCGTGTTATTATATATGCAAGGTTTTTTCGTACATACAATAGCTTAAAAACATCCTCAGATCATTTGTTCTTAAGTTATAAAAGAAGACGAAGAGACTCATTGATATGTCTTCGATCTACTTTAGTCTATAGAAGTTTGATTTAAGCTTATTAGAGAAGGTTACAATGTGCCATTTTCTTGTAATCCCTTTACTTTCCCTTGTGTCAACGAAAATTACCATCTTTTTTATCTGAGTAGCAAGCAAAGGATTCTTACGACTGCGGAAAATCCAGTATTCAGTAGAAGACGTTATTCTCAGTTGTATTAATATGGCATAACATTGTCTATGGTTTTACTTCATTTTATATTCTATGAATTCACAGTTCTGTTTGACATGTGGAAACTGTTTAAAGTATCTTTGTTTATAGGAATCATGCCAATTATTTGGTGGAACTAATATCCACCAAAATAATTATACAAAACTATGTCCTAGATCCTCTGGTAAGCTATCACCAAGAAATACATCACATTCTTTTATAACCGAATCAGAATAAAATTTTCATGTGATAAGATATAATTTATATTATCATTAAGAATATATTATTTAATCTAACAATTAACAATTTTAGCAAAAATAATTGTTAATAGTTAGAAGGAAAATAGCTTTAATATTAGGAAATATTGAATTATTGTGTTGTTTATTGTATTGCGTAAATAAAATATATGTATCAGCAGGACAGTGATAATATTAATTTCCCAGATTAAATATCTTCCAGAAGCGTGTTAGATTCACTGAACCATTTCATATACCGAGTGATTCATAAAGTACTGAAAAGTACCGGTGGCTTTCACCGCACCATAACTTTTAAACTACTGCTCATAAAAATCTGAAACTTTTTATATAAAATCAAACATATAAGAGTTATATTTTCATTTTTTTTATTTATTCATTATTATTGAAATTCATTTTATTTGCGTTCAAACACCCCCAATATATAGAAATTATTATCAAAAAAAAATTATTCAACTGTCTCTCAAAAAAGTTATTTGTCAGAATGCATTTTCAAAAAAATAGAGTTTTTTTTTTAAAATTAAACAAAGGAATTAATGACAAAGATTAACTTTCCTAATTAGGTTTCTGTATCATTTGAATATTGCATCCAGACTTTTATGAGTTTAAACAACATCACAACAGTTATTCAAATATACGATATATTGGAGGTTTTTGAATGCAAATAAAATGAATTTCAATAATAATGAATAAATAATAACATGAAAATATAACTCTTATATGTTTGACGATTTCATATAAAAAGTTTCAGATTTTTATGAGTAGTAGTTTAAAAGATATGGGGCGGTGTAAACCACCAGTACTTTCCAATACTTTATGAATCACCCGGTATTAGCACAGTACATTACAAATTAAACAGTATATTTATATATATATATATATATATGGCGTATTTTAGAGGAGACAATCTTCAGACTTTCAGTATTCTGGAATATTTTCTTTAAATATTACTTTTAATGGAATATAATTTTTACATTTTTTTGAATGTATAGTCTCATTTCATATAATAAATTAACTTACCTTATAAATTAAAAAAAAAAAATTATAAGAGAAAAAAAAATGTTTTTTCCTCAACTTTCAGAGATTTTCTTTGTATTTTTGTAAGGTGGCATTAAGGTTTACTTATTACATAATACTTATTATGTTGTCTACCTTAATAAGTAAAATTAATAATTAATTAATAATAAATTAATAAATGGTTAGTAATATCATAAGAAAATAATATAAACTAATCAGTAGTTATAATAGATTGCAATGTATTCTACTAGACAGTAAAATTTGAATATACACCAAGATTGATTGCATAATAGAGGTTGGTAAATAAACTAATAAACGGTTTTTAACTACAATTTTGTTTGGCAAGCTTAGATGAAAGAGTTTCTTATTAATTATTATTATGCTTTAAGTGTTTTACAATGACTTAGCAGTTCTCCTAATCCCATCTATTTGCACGGATTTGGTAACATTGGAAAGCTAATTGAAAGACTTAAGAAACATGACACGTTTACAACCAAACGATCAATAATTAGCAGAATATTTAATCTTCTTTTCAACATCTAAGGGAAGATTATTTCATCACACGTACAGAGCAATTAATTGAAGCAAAAACAAAGTAATTAATACCAGGTTAATAGCGTTTTTGCAAGTTTTAAAGTTTGGGTTTTCAAAATTAATTTGAAAATGAGTCAATTACTGTAAAAGTTCTTTTGAATAAAGTTGTTCTGAAACAAATATAACAAATATTAAGCTTTACAGATTTTTTTTAATTAAGACTGTGATTTGATTATAAATTATAACAAATACAACTATATTTCATAACAAATTTAACAAAATATTAAAAGTTAGAGATTTTTATTTTATTGAAAGTTGAGATTTGACCCATAAGATTTTCAATCTGCTTTGCATTAATTCTAAATACATGTTGTCATTAAATAATTAACTATTTAAAATTTATAATAATGACAAGAAACAATGAAAAGAAACAATAAAGATAAAAACGCACAACAATTAAAGATCCATTGAACTAATTTATAAATTTTCGTACCGGAAATTAAAAACAGACTGTTTGAAGGTTCCTATGTATCATCAGTTTGATTCGTATTCCCAGTATTCATAGCTCAGTGGGATTAAAAGAAACAAACAAAGGACAAGCGTAAACAAAATAATGGCCCTTCAATTAAAGCATTATGATTAGGATCATTTAATTTGAAAGAGCCAGCTGATTCGACACTTAGTCACAATAAAAAACTTAAAAGCTTAAAAGGATAAAATGACGTACGTTTCGACAATCTCTACTCTCAGATTTCTTAGATTTCTTAGAAATCTGAGAGTAGAGATTATCGAAACGTACGTCATTTTGTCCTTTTAAGCTTTTAAAGTTTTTTATTGTGACTAAGTGTCGAATCAGCTGGCTCTTTCAAATTAAATTCACGACATGTAAAAAAAAAAAAAAAAAAAAAATTAATTCATAGGATCATTTGAGTAGATTTGAGTTTAAGGATGTCCTGTGCTCTGTCTTGAAATAAAGTCGATTGTTTTTTTTTTTCGTTAGCCCAGCATGTCCTTAGGAGTCCGCACCTTGTCATCCCTTGCTGTCGCTGACAGCTGTGCCTCCACGGCGATTGTTTTCCGAGGCTCCTTTTGTGGCTCATTCCAAATGAGTAGTGTTGAGTTTTTAAATCTGGCACCAGGTTTCGAGGACAGCCGATCCTAACATCAGTGCATAATCATGGTGAAAGCCATTTGTAACCCGAGAAACAGACGCTTTGAGAGTAGAAGCCTTGGGCTACACAGCGCTGTTTAACAAGTAATTCCTCCTCATCAAAATCAGAATAAACCTATCTCTGTGTACACATCTAGCGATTGTCAGTTCTTAGCAATATCAAGGCAATAGAAAGGAACCAATTCGGGACTATTGTAATGACTAGCAATAAAACATATTGTATTCGTTTCGACACTTGATTATTAATAGAGAAATCAGAGAAAATAGTTATCGTTGAATGTGTCAAAGTTATCCCCACATTGCTGTCTCATTTTAAGCAGAAAATTCAAATGTAAACTGTAAAAAAATATTTTATAATTTGTTTTACTAAATTTCAATTCGTGCTGCCAAAACATGTGAATGAAACTGCTGTCAGAAACTAAAACTTTTGTAAACGGATCTCACTGCAAATATTTTTAATTGTAACTCCAAAAATGTAGACAGTATTTCAATTATCTGTACAGTTAAAAGTTAACGGGGTTTAAATTAGGAGTACAGGATGGGTTGAACAATATAGCCCACCCGAATTTGGTATATAAGTTTTGATTTTAATGTAATTGCGGATTGTTTCACAAGAGAGGGTACGGAGTGTAGATCCCGAAAATCAAAGCCCTTTTGTGAGATGAAAGTACACATGGAAAACTTCAAAAATATATATAGTTTAAGGGGTCACCTATTAAGTGTTTCGACATATTTTGACATTGTTTTCATCGATTTTGAATATTAGCTTATTAAATTTCTGTTCCATTTCAAAGAGATCTAAAGATCCAGCGTTCGATTCTGTTAAGGACATTATTTTTTTTATTTATTTAAGTTATTTTTTTTTAATTTTTTCTTTTTTCCCTTTGCTTTCTATTTTTCTTCTTCTTATTTCTTTAGTATAATAAAGGTTTTTTTTTTTATTTTATTCTTTTCCGGCCATATTAGAAATATTAGGTAAAAGTAATATTTGATTAGAATTAAATAAATAATGTTCTCTCTAACTTTTTTTTTTATTAAACATTGGATTAAAGTATTTAAGCGCCCATGTTGTTTAAGTACATTAGTTTTAATATTCTTTTTTAGAAACAACTATTTTCTTTTTCGGAATGAACCCATCACAAATTAAGCATGCTGTCATTTGTCTGACTTGTCTGACTCTGTGGTAGGATTCAATTTCATAGACCTGCCCCTGTTCTGAATCTCCCATTCACCGTTTTCCATAAATGTAACTAATTCTGCAACTGTTGAACTGTTGAGAAAAAAATACGAAAATAAGGATTTGGTTTGTTAAGTATTACTATAAAGCACGAACATAAAAAAAAAAAATTTCTAAATGAAATTAGAACTAAAATAATTTTAATTAAAAAGGTATGATCATTAAAAAGAATTATCAGTAGAAATACTTCAATCGAAATAATTCAATTTATAAAATATTGTTATCTGTAAACACTTATGTAGATACTATTAAATTATAAATCAATAGTTTTAGAATTCTTATCCAAAAATTTTAATAGTTAAGTATTAATACTATTAACAAAATAACAGGAGAAAAGCGTATTTGTCTAACAAAGAGAAACGTTTAAAAAAAAGGTCATTTAAGTGGTAAATTTATGCATGACTTATTTTGTATTTAATAAATTAAAATACTTCTAATAAAAAAAGTTAAGGAGAATATTATTTTATTTATTTCTAATCGAATATTACTTTTCCATCTAATGTTCCTCATAACACCGTGAAAAAAAAAGAAAAGTCAAACCTACATTATATCAAAGAAAGAAAGAAAACAAAGGGAGGAAAATAAATAAATAATTAAATAAATAATCTTGTCTCCTCCCTGCCAATCTACAATGTATTGTTTACCTGGGCTTTCAATTGGAGATCTCATTCGGGAACGAATTCTTTAGTTAATGACAGGACATAATTAAAATGGATACAAATAAAACCTACAGGATTCATTTATGAACTGGGAAACTAGAAAAGTAGCAGAATCTAAAATATAACAAAAAGAAATTGCGAAGGATTAAATACAACCTCATGTATAATGATTCTTTATTAGAAAGTGAATGTTTACTTTTTAATATATCTATTTCAATTACATGTCTCCTAATGGGATCAGAATTCATAAAAAAACTCTTAATCAAAATTACTTAACTTCTGAATTTTTATTCACTAATTCTGAAATTCTTGAGGTTCTGAATCTATGATTCTATGGTTCTGAATGATTTTCTTTCTCTAATTGGTTATAAAATCATTTAGCACACTTAATTATCTTTCTAAATTTTGTATTTAACTAGAATGAATGATAGAATTAAAACAGATATTTATCCGACCTCATCCATTTCCTATAGAATACCGTACGAATTTGTTCTATTACTTTAGATCTTTTTCAGTTTCAATCCAGTGCGTTCCAATTTCTCCATTCAGATGGTGTAATAATTGCAGCAAAATTAATGAGAACTTTATGATTCGATTAATCAACATGCAACCGTTTCTAAAACCCAAAAAAACAAACATCGTTTAATTTTAACGGATTTTCGAGAAAGGACTCTTCAAAAAGATCTGATTTCGTTGCTGTTTTTATAAAAATGAAACAAAGATCTTTGATTGGTTTAACATAAGTCACCATTTCCAATAGGGATGTCGACATCAATAGGAATGTAGTTTTGAAATTTGAATGAATCCTTTACTGGAAGTTCTGTAAAAAAGAAATTGTTTTCGACAAGAGTTCATTCGTTTTCACTGATCTCCGATAGATGGAAATTCAGATGACATCACAGTTTTAGACGTACTTAGGCGAAATGAAGTAAGGTGATATGAGGATTTCGTACTCCCTAATGATTTAGCAAATGTGGAGAACTTTTTTTAAATGTTGAAAGAGAGAAATAAATAATTTTGAAAATATTCGTGACAATCAACTCCTTGCTTTGAAAATGTAAGTGATTTACTCCAGAATTCTCATAAAACAACTTATCTTTATGGTTCACAATATTTCGTTTTTCTTTTCGAAAAACTTCCTCAGGTGTATAAGAGGACAAAACTATTATTTTTGCCTCTACGTAATATAGGGTAACAAACAACGAAAAGAACTAAAAACATTTTTTAAATGAAGGCGCAGAGATTTAACGTGCCTGAAAATTTAAAGAGACAGCTCAGGGTGCGAATTCTATCTCTTAGCGTTGTGCCTTCGTTTATTTGCCATTTCTTTACATTTTTTATATATTAACAATTGATAGTATATCATTGTGTGGCATAGTTATTAATAATGATAATAAACACATAAATAATGATAATGCTTAAAAATTAACAAAATGATAATATAATATATATACATAATGATAATTGAACATTAACAATAACTATGTTTCATAAACAACAATAAAATCTCTTATACAGGGTGATTCACGAAGATATGCAGAAACTTCGGCAGCTCATTCTACATGTAAAAGTAAAGAAACAAAGTTATAAAAGACAATAAAAAAAGAAATTAAACTGCCGGCTTCGATAATATAAAAACAGTAAGCCTTACATTGGTGCAAATTTCATTGTTATCTGTAATAACTTTCAGTCAGGACGTTGAAAATTAAGGTCCGTGTAAATTTCTTGTTACTCACGTGATCCTCAGAGCTTACAAAAAAAGAGACGTAACCCTAAATTTAAATGAAATTTATTTTAGACAGATTCTTGATTTTTTTTCTCTGATGAAAACTATATATTTTTTTAAATTTCAGTGTGAAAATTTTTTGATAAAAATATTATTTGATGAACAATAAAAAAGTCGAATTTGTCATTACTGATTGTTATTTTAAATTAAAGCGATAACATAAGCGAAAGACATTTATTACTATCTCTTGTTGAACCTAATGTAAAGCAAGGTAGGGATAGCGATTAGTAAACCAATCACAATGCCTCACAACGGCTTATGATATTATTGTCTTAATTTCCTTAGCAATTATAAATGTGATTGTTGCGAATGCAAAAGGCGCAATTGTTGCTAAATGATAATTTAATGAGATTTTAATGATACTTGTCCACAGACAGACGGACAGAGCGGGATTGTAAGGCTTCCTATCAGAAGCCTAAAAATACGATTGTAACTCACTTTTTATTCACGTCATTCAAAGTCTGTTAATATCTGTACCAAGTCGAAACAAATTCATTCAATCCTTCTTTTACATTGCATAATTACATCTACTAAGTATTTCATTATGATAGGAATATTAAATTTTAATATTCACCAATAGTAAAATTTAAAATAGTTGGACTGATAAGTGAATTAATATTAAATGTTTATGCTTGAAAAAAAAATAATAAAAGAGAAAATTTTTATTAATAATTTATTCTTTTACTATTAGTAATTTAAATAATAGTTTATTCCGCACTTATGTAAATTAAGTGATGACGTTGTGTGACGACACAAGTTAGTCAGGTGTGAGACGTGTCAGATGTTAACGAAAAGTCAACCGGGAAAGTTGAACTGGTGAAGCCGTGGTGAACGGGTGAAGTAATAAGGTTAGCCGATGGAGCTAACCCGACCCGGGGAATAAAATGGAACGGCAGCCATAGAGAGAACTATGAGTAAGTTTCTTTGCTCAAAGAATAATTATATTATATCCCGAGCGATAATAATTAAAGCTAAAATTATTATACGTGGAATGAATCAAGCCGATTCATGAACATTAAAGTTTGTTGCATTTAAATTAACGCAATTAAAAGTAAAGAAGAATACATTACGAAGACGGGGAACGTTGGAGTTAAGACCGTATGAAGAACCGAGAGAATTTATTCCTGTTAGTTCAAAAGGCTGTGGACAATAGTAATTAGTAACTAACAATTAATTTAATTAAATTGAATCGAGAATTCAAGTAATAGAGATATCTAAAGAAGAGATACAATTCCAGCTACCGTGCGGGACTAATCCATTGAGAAAAGGAATGAAGGATAATCCAAGACTTGAAGTTGCCTATTCCAAGACGGAATGAAGTAGCTAAAATTATATTGAACATTATATAATAATATTAAGAAATATAATAAGAAGATATTATTCCGAGTCAAAATAAGGAAAATTAAGAAGAAGATATTCTGAAAAACTGGAAAAGAATTCAAGAGGATATTCGAAGAAAGAAGATCGACCATCAAATAGAATTAAGAAGAAACGGAAAGTAAAACCTACAAGCGGATACCGTTTTACAAGAAGAGTTGGTAGTCTACTATATGGATACTGCTGAACGGATAGAAGAAGGATAAAGGATAAAAGAATAGAAGACAGCTATAACTAAAGTGTTAGTGCTTCGAGTAATTATAGTTGGAAAATTACATAAAAGTGAAACGTGCAAATTTAGTGAAAACTTCATTAAATTGAAGTTATGTGCCAGTGCTTAAGTGATAAAAGAATTCACCGAATCAATAATGAAGTGAGAGGATAAGAAGACGACATTCTGTGAGTACTATTATTTATTATAATATAATAAGGAATTAGAAGATAACTACACAAAGGAATAGAGTTATTTAATGATTTGTAATAATCACAGAGTATAGTTCTTTTGAATTAGTAAAAATAATAATTAAACAATTATTAGTAAAATTGTATTGTTAAAGATGAACAATACAAATTATTGTGAAACATTCACATAGGTATTATTAGTCTGTTATATATAGTAACATTGAGAATATTTGCATACTATGTGAATATACACTATAATCTCATACAAGTGATATCGAGACATTGGTTTAGTGCAAATAATTTATTTTGTAAAATTCACATCGGTGAAAAGCCTATTCTATAAATATAGTGAACTCTAGATTATAATAAGTAAATATTCATATTTGTAGTAAGTTTGTATTGAAGTTCAAATTAATGTATTGAATTATAATAGCATTTATTTAGTTTAAATTGGAAATAAATCCAAGAGGATTAAGTATATTTTTCCTGTAAATGCAAATGAGCCTTATTTGCTAATTATTGCATTTGATAGACACTCTAGAATTATTAATGAATATATACATGTGTATTTTGTTTTGTTAAGAGTGAAATGAAACTCTTAGAATTTTGTAGTAATTTTGAATTTGTTTCAAAATTAAAATTTTGTTTTAAAATTTTTCATGAGCGTAGGGCATTATTAATTTTACACACCTCTGCTAAACCCAGTACGAATTCTGATAGCAGTACCAATTGATTTTTCATAATATCCCTATCACATTAGCTATTATATTTCAGATCAATTTAAATCGTGATTTAAAACTTCGCGTAAATCACTAAGTTAACTTCTCTTCCTGGTTTAATCGCTGTGTTCATATTCCTCGAATTACGCTTATAGAGGTTGTAAATCATTAATTCAGTTTCTGGAATGACACTTACATCATTCGATCAACAGCTTTGTTCCATTGCGATTGGCAGCTACGGTCATTGCTATGAGATGTAATCGTTTATCAAAAAATTTCGGAGAACGATATCTTATCTCAGTGTGAACACATTTTAGAGAACGCAGGAGAAATCACTTCTTACCTTCCAGATATCTAACAGGAAATGTCTCGGCTAATGGGATCCTAAGGAAGAGGATGAGAAACAGGAAGGAAAAATATCTCCGTGAAAACCTGGTTTTCTTTGCAGATCAGTCGTTTGATATCAGTCGTTTCATTGGATTAGTGTTCCTCTTTTTATTTTGAATGTTAAACCACTGCTTCCTAATTTCGAGTCAGCAGAAGGAAGGTGTTTGTAGAATATTACAACCAATGAATCCCAGAGATGGTATTAAGTAAACTGAGTAAAGGTAGAGCTTTGCGCATTAGAAATAGATTACTGGAGAAGAAGTACTGGGAAATAAAGATTCGAACTTATTAAAAACGACGCGTAGAAATAAAGGTGGAAAAAACTATCATTAATTCTACTGCCACTAAACGTTACGTTGAAGAATCAAGAAACGTGTATGGAAGTGGACCCCAAGTCCTCCTAGAACTTATATAAATTAATGTTTCAATTTGTGATAGAATTACAATTTTTTTTTAATGGAGCTAGATATTTTTACATAACCTAATTTTTTTTTGTAAAAATAACTTTTTTAAATTAAAAATATTTTACGTGTGTTTCTTAATATGAAATGAGTAGATTCTGGCCACCACACAGACAGTTCTAATTAAATACATAAATATAAATACAATGAAATTTAATTTTATTTTATTTACATTTATTTTATTTTATTTATATTTATTTTATTTTATTTTATTATTTTTTTTTTATTTTATTGTTTTTATATTTATGTATTTAATTAGAATTGTGTGTGGTGGCCAGAATCTATTCATTTCAACTTTTTTTAAACTTTTAACATTGTACAAAAATGTGTTTGGTGATTTTTTTTTTTTTATTATACTAGAACTTCAATTATCCATCAAGCTAAGGGACCATTAAGCATAAAAGTATATATATACTAAAGGATTAGGCCTTCAGTACACCCATGTGACTTCTTTATTTTATTAGAAACCACATATCCTAATGAGATTCAATTAAACTTTACTTACACAAATATATTGGGGAAAAATTGTTTTCATTATTATTACTGGTTTTAACAGATTTTTGGGCGCTAAATTCAAAAACATAACTTGTTTTCTCTATAAAGTGAAAAGCCAGATTTCTTACAATGTAATCTTTTTTTTCAATTTTTCACGTTGTGTTTTTATTATTATGTTTTGTTTTTGTATTAGGTATTAATTTTACTTTCTGTTATTAAAATTTAATAAATATTAAAATTTAATAATGTATTTAAAGTTAGGCTGTCTACCTGTATATAATAAGTAGATGCTTTAAAGCAACCAGATCAATCTATATTATTAAAATCGTTTATTTCTCTGTCTGTCTGTCTGTCCATCTGTTTGTCTGTCTGTCTGTCTGTCTGTCTGTCTGTCCGGTGCAATTTCCTGAGCGAATGGAAAATAGAAATAATTTTTACAATGAAACGTCCACGACAAGAATCGAACCTACAACCTTCTGATCCTAAGTCAAACGTCTTATCCATTAGGCCAAAGTATCTACTACCCACTTTATATTGTTTTTTAACTTATGTGATCTTCCCCTTCTCCCAATTAATAATGAATCAATTCAATCTTCTTTTTTTTTTTTTTTTTTTTTTTTGAATTTCAAGATTTTTTATTCATTTCCGATCCGTCTGTTTATTGTTAATTCGAAAATGACAATTAAAACTATAATTGCCGAAATGTTGGAATATTTTAAATATAATAATATTCTTACTTAACCAAATTCTATGTGATATTGAAAAACAAGCACGTGTACACAGGAGATGTTTGAATAAAAACAAAAAGTCAAGAAAGAAAGAAACACTATTTCTATTAGATAGAATACTGAAAAATCACTGTTTGTAACTCAAAACCCATCACTATTTGTAACTCAAAACCCATCACTATTTGTAACTCAAAAACCACTGAAAGGTATCAATTATAATTAAAAAAAGAGTTTCAAGAAAGACAGAAGCACTATTTCTATTAGATAGAATGCTGAAAAATCATTATTTGTAACTTAAAAACCACTGAAAAGTATATCTATAAAAGTATTAAAAGCTTTTATCTCTCTGTCTGTCTGGTGCAATTGTTGTAATTTGTGAAAATAGAAATAATTTCTTCAAATTCACTACGATAATCGAACATGCAACTTTCTGCTCCGAAGTTAGACGTCTTAGCCATTAGACCACGAGGACTACATTCTAATCTCAATAAAAAATAAAAATATATCATAGATATATGATTCACACGCTGGTTCTAAAAGCAGTCGTGGATTGACAGAATATAGACATCAAAAATTAAATTAAAAAAAAAATAATTTAATTTTAGTTTTAGTTTACTTGATGAAATTTGTGTGTGTTTTTTTTTTAATAAATAAAGAGTTGTTTTCCGTTACATATGCGGAGGCTTCCGGAGCGAAGCGATGGGTAGCCGACTAGTTTTATTACAAAATAAGTCAAATTATAATTACAATAGATGAAATAAAATGAGTCATTTGTTTCAAGATGTTATTCCGAGCTCTAATTGCTGATACTCAACAAGACGCCAATTCTCTTTGGTGACTTCCCATTAATAACCTGCAACTGTTATCTTAAAATGTAAGATTTATTTCTTTACTTTCTTAACTGACGATGCAAGAAAATCCTCCGAAACTACTATTGTGACATTAGAACATTATGTTTTGAAAAAACAAAACTGTATTCTTATCCAATCATTCCGCAATTTGGAATATCTACAAAAACTATAATATATTTCTTTATTCTAAAAAAATGGTGATTACAGAATATTTACTCCAGTATCAAATTTAATTGCATGAATCCAAAATAGATATTCTATAGTATTGAATGTTAATCGAAGTTTATTACAACTAATGGTAAACCAAGGACAATTTTTAACCATAATCCATGTTTGTTTGTTAATAAGGAAATAATTCATCTCTATCTAATACTTATAGTAAAGGTAGTTTAAGTTCACAGTTGAGTGCATCTCAGTGTTTCCAATATTTTAGTGTTAGCTAGCGAAGTAATTAAGGAAACAAAACATTATCTAACCACACTTGATTCTAATTTTTTATTGATAAACAATTATTCTTTTGGAGAGAAGAAGAAATGCCTGTATAACTTATGAACTCGCTCCACCATTTTCTCCAAGGTTTGTATCACTTTGCAGAACAATAGACATCTTTTGAAGTTGTCTGGGAGATCGCCAGGTGTAAGAAGGCTCAAGGTATTGGTGAAATTATTAACATGAAACCAGCTGCTGTTATAATGGTTCAGACGGTGAAGAGATGGATAAATATTGAAATGATATCTCTTCCGGATAATACAGTTTTCAAACGCAGAACAGCTATGATGTCAGAGAATTTTCTGGAATCCAGCAAATTTTCTATTCCAATTGACGATGTGGAAAACGAACCACAATTAATGACTTTGGTCAGATACAGAAACACTGGTGATATTCTAGAACAATTTCCATTTTTTAATAACTTTGGATAACTAACAACAACAAGATCAGACGTAATTTGATTTGGTTTACAAGATATGAAGGAAGTTATTTCTCATGTAGTAAATACGCATTGCTTTATTTTTCATCCAGAAATGCAGTTAATAACAGAAAAATATAAACAGTTCAGTTCGATTCCAAAAGATGCAGTTGAGTTTGTAACCATTATTAAAACAAAGGCGCTAAATTCGTGCTTTTTTAGAATATAATATGGTTATGAATAAAGTCAGAATATAAAAAATTATTATACTGTTGCATTCAGAAAGTCTCTCCGTAGTAAGTATTTTAGGTTCTATTGAAATACAACAAATAGTTCATTACATTACTATGGAAAAGCTTTTTAAACGCATCTCCCTGGGCTGTCACATGCTTTCTTATTTTAGGTACATGATGAAAAAAATGTCGAAAAATGAATAATGAAGCCTGGATTTCCAATCTTGGATTCCTCAATGATAAGTTCCAGTATCTCAAAGAGCGGAACACAGACATGCAAGTCAGGAACCTCACAATAGTGAATATTAACAAACAATAAGTCTTTCAAATGCAAGATTGTTTTGTGGAGGGGCAAAATTTCAAATGGAAAACTTGTATCATTTTCTTCCTTCAACGAATTTTTCGAAAATGCCAATAAGTTATGTTTGGACGACTTAAAATCTATTTTTTGCTTAATATCTCGACGAACTAAACAAACAGATTGATCAATGCATTTCACAAAAATATAGAAACGTAAAACCACAACTTGGTAAAGAAATCATTCAACATTGATACGATGACAATACTGGAGATGATATCGATGGTTTTCAGGAGGAGCTAATTGATCTTGAAAATGATCAACTCATGAAAAAAAAATTATAAATGTTTATATCGAATTGTTATTGTTATTCTACTTCTATTTCTTTGTATCTGTTTTCTGATTTGTTAATTTGTTAACTTCATAAGAAATACTTCAAACTCGGGAACTTAAAATGTTTCTACAAATTTTTGACATTGACTTTAATTTTTCGTTGAATTATTGCTTGACTAACAACTAAAGTTTCTCAATGTTAATGGAGAAAGAAAATCAAATAAGAGGACTAATATCTTCTCTAAAAATACTTGTAGCTTATTTCAGTTTTTCCTATAGAGTTAGATGTTTCTAAAACGAATAAAAACGATACTAAAAGGAAACTCGTATTCCACAGAGAGAACATTCAACAAAGTAAATTCTAATTCGGTGCTTCTAAATAAAAGGTGAATTACTTATAAATTTCAGGATTAACAAAAGTTTTAAAATAATGTTTTTGCGGCATAGTTGGCAGGATATGGGCAAATTGTTCAGCAGTTTGGAGTTAAGCATTTCCTTATATCTTTAATTCCTTGACACAACAGGTCCCTTGTAATTTTCAGGTGTTAAGTGTTTGCGAGATCTTTCAGTATTTTGTATTTTATTTTGGCAAGAAAGACAACTGATAAAAAATGCACCAGAACGACAGAAAGTAACTGTTCAATGCTCGTAAAAAATGTAGCATATAACAACACATGGTGTGGGAGGTACTTTAATAGTCCCTTACACTGCGGCCTCATAAGGCCTATTGTGCATCCCAATGTCATTCAATCCTGCATAAGGTTTTAATTATCTGTAGTATTTAATGCAGGGATAGTAACAAATCACTTGAAGGAATGGGAAAACCCATTCTTAGCATATTGTATCATGCAAGTAAGAGCCTTACACTCACTTCGGATATGTAGTGCTATTTCATCAGCTTGTCCACATCTCCTGCAGATAGGATTTGAAACGATCTTTAGATTAAAAAGATATTCCATTAAATGGAGTGCCCCATAAACAGCCCTGTCAGTAGTCTAGTCTGGTTCTTATTTAAAATAGCCATGGAACTTATTAAATTACTCAAAGGGTCAGTAATGAAGAGCTTTGAGTATTTCTGTCCTGGAAAATTGCACCGCTAAATCTTTTGCTGATTCCTTACCCAGACTCGTTTAGCATTTTTAGCTGCTTCAGCAGAGATCCCACAAACTGGTTCCGGTCCTAAAAATAAGGTTTCAGCTCCTTTTATTGCTAGGCTATCAGCTAGCTCGTTGCCTTCAATCCCTTTAAGTCCTGGTACCATTCTATTTATGTTCTGCGAGACTATTAAGGGTGTCTTTTCATTCCCGTACAAGTTTAGAGCTAATATCGGGAGAGTTCAGTGCTTTAAGAGCTGCCTGACTATCAGTGAATATAAATGCTTCTATTTCTATAGTTTCATTTTACATTTTCATAAGCACGTTGTTATAATGCTATATGTTTCTGCTTGGAATACTGTTGAATAGATTCCTACGCTTAGACCAATGTCTTTCCTTGGTTACATCCCTCGATTCCAGCTCCAGTTTTCCCACCTCACTTAGACACATTTGTGAACCAGATAATTACATTGATATCAGTCGGTTTCTTATCATTATTCTATTCTACTTGGCTTGGTATAATACAATACAATGATAACGCGAAAAAGTTTAACAAATGAAAATCTATGTGTATTTTATCAGAAACCATTTGCAAAAATGGATCTTAAGAAGTATCCCTAGCAATAACTGCATGTCCCACATTACAAAAATGTGGTTTTCACAGATTATTAACTTTTAATCTATGAATGGTCGCTCTTGCCTCAGCTTCAAAGGCCAAGTGAAGAGGGGGGAAATCAAGAAGGACCTCCATAGCGGCTATTGTGGCTGTTTCATTGCCCCAGTAAGACCCACAATGATAGCTTTTCTAAGGTGTTCAAGTTGTTCCTGGTTGTTACCAGTTTCCCTTCTGTTCACCAAACTATGGCTGCATAAAGTATAATGGGTTTAATAACCATTGTGTGAATTCAATAGACTACACTAGGTCTTTCTCCCCATTTTTTCCCAATACCATTTCTACATGACCAAGAGGCAATGTATTGATACTTTTATTTACATGAGATATTCATTCCAAATTAGTTTAGAATTTAAGGTAATACCCAGATGTTTAACTTCCTTGGAGAATTTAATATTCTTGCCATATAAAATAAGTTCTTTGAATCTTCTAATTTTCTTTTTCTTATAAAAGGGACAAGAACTATTTATTGCGATTGACAGACAATTTAATGTTATCACACCAATTTTCAACGACCCTTAGTGCATTCTGCATCAAGCCCGAAATCACAGTAGGGAAATTTCTCCTTACTATTATTACAAGGTCATTTGCAAATCCCTGGGTATAAAACCCTTCATTTAACAAACTCCTTCACTTGTTTCTTCTCCAGTGACAGTCTAACTCCCATATTTTTGTAACAAGGTCTCTAATCGAAGATTTGGTTCTCTTGTCAAAATTTTAAGGCTAGAACTATTGGAAAGATTTGCAATTTCCTCACAGTCCTTCCTGCATGAATTTCTTTTGGCTATTCTCAAAGCCTTTGTTATGTTCAGTGAGGGATTGTTTCACTCATCATTTCGTTTAGCTGCATTAAACTGCTTTCTAGTGCGAGTCATGAGATGTGTCAACTCTTCATTTCACCTAGAAACTTGTCATGATAGGCGACACTTTTTTAGGGACAATTCCCATTAAAGGAAGAGATAATAAATTATTGCACAAAATCAACAGCTACCTCTACTTCTTCAACAGACCGAATCCGTTGTTGACAATACCTAATACCATTTTTAAATTCATCTTTATAAGATTCCCAATCAGTAGTTTTAGGATTTCTGTAGAAATCAGTTACAAAATAACTGGATTTTAAAATAAAGCAAACGTATTTATTATCCGAAAACGTCATTTCATTGGAACCACTCCTTGACTGCTTAAACCACTGCTTGACAACAAAAGTTTTCTTAATGTTAATGGAGAAAGAAAATCAGATATGAGGACTAATATCTTCTCTAAAAATACTTGTAGCTTATTTCAGTTTTTCCTAAAGAGTTAGATGTTTCTAAACGAATAAAAACGATACTGAAAGGAAACTTGTATTCCAGAGAGAGAACATTCAACAAAGGAAATTCTAATTCTGTGCTTCTAAATAAAAGGTGAATTACTTATATATATCAGGATTAAAAGTTTTAAAATAATGTTTTTGCGGCATAGTTGATACGATATGGCCAAATTGTTGAAAACAGTTTGGAGATAAGCGTTAAACGTTAACTTTCTCCTTTTTTTCAATTTTTTCTTTATATCTTTAAATCTATGACACAACAGTTCCCTTGCAATTTTCAGGTGTTAAGCGTTTGCGAGACCTTTTGGCATTTTGTATTTTATTTTGGCAACAAAGGAAACTGAAAAAAATGCATCAGAACGACAGAAAGTGACTGTTAAATTGCTCCTGAAAATAATAGCATAAAAGCCACAAGAAAGATTTCGCAGAATAGTTTTGAATTTATTGCATAAAAGAAAAAATTGGCATTTTGTTCAAAATAAAAAAAAAATGAAAACACTATAGCTGAAATAGTAAAATATCCTTTTTTTTTATTTTTTTTCCCTTTTTGATAAAGATAGATAAACTATAATAATAAATAATAAATTATAAATGCGAGCTTGATTAACATTTTCCTTCTCTAAAGAAGTTACATAACTTCATTTCCTCCATATTGTGCTAATTAGGAGTCGTGAAAATAAAGCTCTCCTTTATAATAATAAACTTTTTTAAAACTTTATTATTTAAGTCTCTTTGGATTCTCCCTGACCTTCGTAGAACATTCTTTTTCTAACTTTAAATTAGAAAGAGAAAGGAAGAAGAAAACGAATTGTGTTATGTGTTTTATGAGAAAGATAGCGGAAAGGAAACAAAAAGTCACTTTGAGGTTCAGCGTTGATTCTAAAACTATTCCTTTCATTCTATTTTGCTTAACCATTTTACTTTCTTTCTTAATCTAATGAAACATCTTACAAGATGTCCTCCTGTTTCATTTTATAAATATTACAGTAATGGAAACAGAGCTGAGGTCCCTTAACATTCAGAAGGAATTATTACTACTCAAACAAAAGATAATGTCCATCTCATATAAAAAGAACTTAAATTAACTTACGAAGATATGATGGACGTCATGGGGCAGATTTCTGATTTGAATAGACAAGAACTGAAGAATTGGTTATAATTCGTTTGGAGCAGTTAATCCGATCCTTAAATTTTCTTTTTAAGCCTTTAATCGGTTATTAACATTTTTACTACTGCAGCCGAAGCAACTTTGCTCACCCAAATTGTGTAGGAAAACATTTTAAGCTTTTTAATAAAAGTGAACTATTTTGTATATTCTCATTGTAATTATTTACATTTCTAAAAATATTGATAAAACATTCCTATATTAGATCCGATAAGATTAATAACCAAGTTTATCATAAGTGAACTTGGCCTATTCTGACCACTCTGAAGCTGTAACTAATAAGCGGATTGACACCAACATTTGTATGCAGACTTTTCAGTCTATTAGGGTTATGGAATAAAATAAAATAGTTTAAAAAACTTCCCCCTAGGAAGCGCTTTATAGAAAAATACACAAAAAAAACAACAACAAATAAACAACAAAATAAACAATAATCAACAAAAACACAATCAAAAAGCATTTATTGGTTCCGTACGGGGACATGCACGGAATATTGCTAGATGTGTTTCCCATCGTGAAGTTGTAAAATTTGCAAGCGATGAATAGTGTGTTCAACGGCTGATCACAACTGATCTCTCAAGATGTTCGCACATGTAGTTTATGACGGTCCTTTATTTCTGGCAAATTTGCAACATTTCCACGATAAACCATATTCTTTAAATGATCCTTCTAACCAGAAATCACGTGGATTCAGATCCGAAGAAGAAGCGATCGAGTAGTCAACCACCGATCGGTGAAATGTTGATGCAAACAATGTTATACAGTGAGTCCATTATGTTGGACCTCATTATTCTGCACAAAAGTTGTAGACACAAGGCATTGTCGCTCCTGAAGTTGGGTACGACAAATTTCTGGAGCATATTATGATATCTCAGGGCAGTCACAAAATATATCACATGGCCGTATTCTCATAATTCTTCTTACCATATATAGAAAATAGACTCAATAAATAAATAAGGACGAAATATAGAATGTCGAGGAAAAGGAGTTGTAAGATTTATTGAGTCTATTTTCTAAGTTGGCCATTAGGACCAACTTATTCAAAGAAGAATTATCGATGATAAATGTGATAGTGAATCCACACCAGACTGTCACATTAGGACAGTCACTTCTAGAGACTGCAGGGGAAAACATGCGAATTTTTCCATGCCCCAAAATGTGACAATTCAGGGTGTTAACTGTGCCATTAACATAAAAATGTGTCTCGTCGCTTCTCAGAATGTTTCTCGTCCACTTCAACTTCCATTCTGGCAAGAGCGGTCAATATAACGGTCAGTCGATGGTTCTTGACGGCAGCAATCAGCTGTGACTGTGCCTGATCTTGTATGGAAAAAAAAAATGCACTATCTATCACAGTATGAATCAGTATGATCTATCGCACAGTGTATCTTACGATACATGTAACTGCTGTAACACTGCACGAGCACTACTGGCGCCCGAAACATGAGCGGTTGATTGTTCGACAACAGCCATCGCTTCACTGACATGGTCGGCCAGATTGAACTCGAACGATCCAGTTATTTGAATTGATGTATCATATTCCTCTCAGCTTGTGCTAACATTGGTCCGCGGTTATTGTATATCAGGGCCGAATTAAGGTCAGGTGGTGCCCTAAACACAGCCCAATCTCAACCGTTCCTCTGCTCAAACAGCAACCCATTAAGACACAATAACTGCTGAAAGATAATAATGAAATTCAATGAGTTCTCTTCAAAGCCATCCCTGCGCAAAGAATACATCTGTATTAAATATATGCTGATTTTAATTATCACTAAATAACAACAAACAATATGAGCCATTTGCTTACTTTTAATTAGGTCAGCAGAAAAAAAAATCCAAATTTTCATTATTTTTTTTGAAACATCTTTTAATAAAAATTGTTAAAAGAAAAAAAAAAAGAAACATTCAAAAATTTATTGAAAACGTTTTTTCATCATCCTTCAAAAGATTATAAGCAAAATACGATTAATATTTTGTTATAAGACAAAAAAGATCATAATAGATGGTTGAACTCAACAATGAAGATGATACTTTTCAATTTAAAGTACAAACAAAAAAAATGTCACTATTAGAACCTATCACAAGGCCATTTCTTTTGGAATTTGCAATTCTTTGAAATTCAATGAATCGATAAACTGTGATGTCCCTTTCTCTTTTTCCTTTGATTCCCTAAGCACTTGCCTAATTGTTAATCCGGGGCTGATATATTAAAAGCTATTAATATTATATATTATGATCGTTTGAGTTATATTAGACAGTGTCAAAAGCAAAGCGGCCCCGTAATATGCACAAGTTTATACAAACTTTTATAAACACAACTTTATCGGAAGCGACCACTTTTGACCCCAACTTCCGGTCAGGAAGTGATCCTAGAGGTCTGACTTTTTGTACGTGGTCACCTACTTTTTGATGCTGAACACAATGGTAAAGGTTTCATTCTAATGTCTCTAACCGTTTGGCCGCTACAAAGTGTGACGTACAGACGGGACAAATGCAAGAGCGGTCCCCTAGCGGTTTTACAGGCAAGCTGTAATCTTGGGGCCGCTAAGCAGAAAGAAAAACTGTGTCACTATGGGAAAGAAGCTTAATGCGTTAAAGAGAGTGGATGCAGGGGAATCTGCAAAACAAATATCACTAGAGCTTGGTGTCGGAGAAATCACATTTGTATTGTTTTTAATAAACATTTGAGAGCAAAATTATGAAAAGGGGTTAAATGAATTAAACCTGGCATTATGTCTTCACAAAAATTGAGCTATTGAGTTACTTTAAGAACACACTCGGTAGTCCAGCTTTTTTGTAATCCGGCCTACTGGGCGCCGTATTAGGCCGGATTTGAGAAGTTTTACTTATATGTAAATGTACACACTCTAATGTATTTAATACTATTCCGAAATTGTTTTACAGAAATATCAAAAGTAATCAAAGTAGCAATTTAGAAAATATATAGAAAGGTTCAGGAAGGGATCTTGGCTAAGTCATCAAATAATTCTAAGACAACTCAAAATTTCATCAAAAGCTGACAATAAAGATGCTGTAATCATTTAATATCACAATATCCTATCTTTTGTATTATGAGCAAAGTCTTACCATGTTCGAGGTTACGTTAATCTGAGTGTTCAGGAGATTATTCCAACAGGTGAAGTGAGTATTCTTGTAGTTAGAGATAAAGAATCTAGATGGAAAAGAAAATTGATACATGTGTGTAAAATAATCTACAGTTACATAAAATGCATTATGATTTTTACTTAACTGTAATTAAATGATTTTAAATTCTCGAAGCTTCTAATCTCTTCTCGCTCAATCATTTCCAAAGAAAAGAAATTAACTTTATTGAAATCTTACGTTCCTTCATTCGTAGTTTTTTTGTTGCCTTGTTTTAATTGTTTTTTTTTTTTGGTTTTTTTTTAATTTTCAACTTAATTATTGCTAATTTACTCAAACCTTACAAATATTGAAATGTTTTTTTTTATAGAATATTATTTGTACAAAATTTCTTCTTCTCCGCTCCCTATCTAAGAGCTAAGTGTAGATGCTAGCAGTACAAATTTCCAAGTCAATCCAAAAATGGAATGAATCTATCAAACCAGAAAACAAAGTATACTTTGTAATTATAGAGATTAATTGTTCAAAACAAAAATCAATTAGTAATATTCAACAATGTTGTTATAATATAGAATAAATTTATTATTTATTTATTAATTTTCTATCGTGAAACCATTTTTTCAGAAATTCTTCCTAATTGGATTATTAAGTGTTTTAGCTACGAAACTAGAGAAAAACGCACACACGAAAAAAACCTGCCTTGAAGTTTAGTCTAGTGTTCACGTGCGATAATATTATAAATCTCAAGAAGAACGAGTAAAGCTGGTTATAAAAGCTAGCTATTTCAGTTACTTTATTTACGAACAAAATAATTAAGACTTTCTCTCAACATTTTTAATCTCACTTTCCTAACGTATATTCCTAAATATTTTTTTTTAATTATTACAATATGAATAAGTTTGATAAATGCAGTTCTGAAATTTAAAGAAATTGAATGTATATTTGTTAATAACCTAATTAACCATTTTTCATTTCGTTTAAGAGGTTTTTTTTATTTTCTATTTATTCATTCTCAGTTCAGATGTTTGATATGTTTTAAACAGCTAAGAGTGAAGAAGAAGAGTTCTTTATACATTTCTTGGAGCTCTCATGAGAAATGTATCTGCGTTTGTAGCTTTGACTCTTCTGTTTCTCCCCTATTCTTCAAATGAACAAATCCGTACGATTGGCTGGATGTCACGTGCGTCGATCTTCCAACCAACTGCAAAAGACCGTGGTGACGCGGAGCGACAACTCTAAACCTACTGCCCTTCGGTGAGAGGGTGCTTCACAAGCCACAGTCGTGGAGCGCCGAAAGGCGGGTGAATTTCATTTAGCCTCTCCTGTGCTCGCAGCTTTGAGGGTGTTTTTTTTTTTTTTACAGATTACAAGTCCTCTTCCGCAGTCTTGGATAAAATATGCCAACTAATCTTCTTCAATAGTTGGATAGTTAGTTTTAATGAAGCAATGTCATTACTCTAGGATGTTACCTGTAATGATTTTTTCTACTTTTCATTCTTTCGAGCACTGCTATTACCTCAAAGGCCATGGTACTACGTGACCTCGTAATTGTATTTCCTCAGCGACACAGAGTGTGGCTCTATGTCCTGTTACCTCTTCTCCTACACCTGCCAGGTGAGTTCGACTGCCCATTGGTTTGTTTCTTTCGTTGATGTTGTCTCAAAAAAGTACTAGTGTAATCTATTAATTCTGTGGTTTTAACCCTAAAGCAATGCATCGCCAGATTATCTCACGAAGATTATTCCAGATTATTAACTGACTGACTATTTAACAAATTTTTAAAATAAACAAAAATGAAAAAAACTCATTATATTTTTCTTAATTTTTAACTTTACAAGAAAAGTCGCCAGACCGATATTTTATATTTGGCGGGAATTTTTCGAGTAAGTTTGTAGACAAAATAAAAAGACTCTGCTTTCTCCTCCTGATGTCCTCGTTTCTAAGAAATTGAACCAAAAAAATATATCAAAAAACCAATGGAAAAAAAAGGCATTTTTCCTATGTTTTACAATGAAATTCTCAAAATGAAATTTGAATGGTTGTAATTCTTATTTTGACATAACATTATTATTTACTGTATCTGTCTGAAGATTTTTAAATTTATTGTTATTAAAAGAAGAATGTAAATCAGTTCGCAGATGTAATGCTTTTGAAAAAGTATTTAAAAAAAAAGTATTTTTTTTTTTACCCCGCAACTCTATGTCTAAAACGCTTCTCTCTCTCTCTTTCTGTGTATATATATATATATAAGATTTTTATTGTTCCATTCAACTTTAAAGAACCAAAACTGTTTCAAGAAGAACAGACTTGTGTATTTTAAAATTCGTTCTAAATCACTTTATTGAAACCCTTGTTTATTTTTATATATATTGGGGAGGTTTCCAAACGTCAGACAATATCTGATATCCTGTGTTATTCAGCTACCGTAATGTGACAAATGGCATTTTGAAAATCTATGCCCAACACTTTCACTAATATTGAGCATTATGTAACGAAAAGAATAATAATAATAAAAAAAAAACTTTCATTTTACAGGGGGTTATTTTCTTATTTTTTTTAATCGGCTATTTTTTTTTGTTTTGTTTTTTTGTTGTGATAGAAAGATCGTAATTAACTTTTGTTTTTTTTTGGTTTGAGAGCAGGTGAAACGAACTTCTTGAAATTAGGTCTCTAGGATCAAATAGGAAATTGGATAAAGGTTTTAGATGCAGTAGAGAGCAAGTTAATTATTACTCACTTACAGGCATTTTAAATGAACATTATATAAGTTATTGGAGAAATTGAACTTATTATGAAGGTAGAAGAGACAAAAGTTTAGTGATATGCTACAAAAAGTAATTAGACGAAATGTCGCATCGTTTCAATTTTGAAAATGGCAGCTGAAGTGAAGTTGAGATTTAAAATTAAAAAACCAAAAAAATAAACATTTGCTGGAAGGAACCATTTGAAGGAAATGATGGCAAAAGAGTCGTTTTCCTATTTTATGATTTTTACAAAATAAAAATTCTATGTAAATACAAGTCAAGGGTTTGTTTCAATGACTATGGGTAGAAGAGAAAATAAAACCATACTATGTCTAAAACTGATGTCTAAATAATAAGAATCCTAAGAGGTTTTAAGAAGATCGGTCAAACTGTGTTGCTGTGGAAGAGATCATTGTTGAGGGTGGATGGGGGATGTACTGAGTCGTACTCGTGGTTGTAACTGGGAACATACAAAAGAATCGTGAATACATCGAAATTAGTCCATATGCAATTTGTTAGGTTTCAGCGTGATAGAAATACTATACTGATGTTTGATCTTTTTACTATTAAAATTATTAAATAAACTGAAATGTAAGATTTCTTAAGCTCAGTCAATAAATAATATTAGTACTTAATATTGTAAATGTAAAAAAAAAACTAATTTTAAACGGTTTTAATTCAAATTTGTGGAAATTTCCTATTTAGAACCTTCTTTGAGCCACCCTATCATTAGTTGTGATAAAATAAGTTTATTTTAATATTTGAATTTGTTATTAGAATGAAGAATGTGAGTTTTATTCTATTTCTTTCCTTTTTCAGTTTCCTCTTACTTTTTAAGAACAGTTTTAATATTTTTTTTTGCTTTTTCATCAATTTATTTACCACTTCTATTTAGGATCCTGGACTAATTGGGAAGAATGGTGGACATATGACGGGATCTCAGGTAAGAGCCATTTATTTTTACTTTTATCAACCTTTGTTACTGTTTGAAATGTGTATTTTTCGACTTTTCACAGCTAATATACTGTACATTCTGAATCAACTGGTTTTCATTCATGTCTCAACTCAACCGGACTTATTTCTGAATGCGACATCTTTAGATATCACTACATCATTAATATCTTCTCCATTGAAATTATCGTCAAATGGAGAATTTGATTATCAGTTATCAATTAGTTATTTCAATTATAATCAGTTTTAGAATTCTATAAATCTTAAGTGATTAATAATGCTTTTATTTTTTTGTTGCGAATTTCAATTATGATTATTAATTGGTCTTCTACATATTACAAAAACAAAGCAAATATTGATGTCCTTGATAGCAACAAACAATGGTACATAGAAATATGAGACTGACATTGCAAGGAAGGTTTTATGAATTTCTTAATAGAAATCAAATTCTATAGATTATCTGGTGTGCGATTTGTAGAAGGGATGAGGGGGCCCCGCCTCGCTGGTTTAGACCATTTGAACCCCTGGATATGAATGATATATCCCTGCAAGAGATTATTATTTCTTACCTACTGGATATGTTAAATTTATATAAATATTTATTATTCTTATTTAGATAAGAATCTTAGTTTCGCTGAAAAAAATAAAAAGTTGTATTTTTCTGGGATACGAATTTGTCTGTCTGTATTTCTTCTACATTTAGTTCTGTGTCGTTTTCTTATCAACAGAATTATTTTGGATATTTAATAGTAATATTGAATATTCAAATAAAGTATTTGAATGACAATTATAAAAAAAAATGTCCGACATTAGTGTAATCGAACATCTAATAGTAATAGTTACTGTTACTGTTGCAGAGATTGTTAAAAGCACACACGAAGATATATATATCTTTGAACTACTTTACAACCTCAAATATTCTAAACTGAATTAGTGAATCAACGTTATCACTGTTATAAGTATAATTTAAGAAATCATGATTTAAGAAATTAATCTATTAGGCCTATCCCTATTTAGCACGAAGGTTTCTGGGTGACTCTAAGTAAGTTTTCAGGGGAGGTATGGTATAGATATTGAAAATTTCTTTCTGGTAGTGAATCCATTAGGCATCCCCCCCCCCCTCTGGTCAATTCACAAATCGCACTCTGTAAATACTAAAGTTAGATATACACTTATTAATATATTTAATTGACTGAGATGAGTAGTAAAGTAATTTCAAAGATGATTTTGTAGTAAACATAACCTTTTTTTTATTATTTTCTAATATTTCAGTAAATGGGAATTGAGTAAATTCAAAAGTGGGAGAAATTTTCTTAAGGAACATTGAGCTATTTTCTCTAATTATAAAGTTTACCTAAAAAACAAATTAATATTTTTTTCCATACATAATCTTTTAAAGAATAATATTTTTGCTACATTCGTATGCTATATTGCTACAGCGTATGAGAACAGTCTTTCACAATCCATACGAATGGCTATTCCGAAATTAGCAACAAAATTATATTTTAAAATATATCGCCATTGTTTAGCAATGTAAGACTTCTGAAACCACGTAAATACATAGAAACATAGTAAAATATACTTTTCCATGGCCATACAAAGTGTTTGTAATTAGATTGTTTAATAAATCCAGTCTGTTGTATATTGTTGTTGTAATATTTGTCTGAATTCCATATTAAATAGGACTAAAGATTTTTGAAAACTTTTGCTACTTGTTTTATTAATATAAATAATGCTTTCTAGTCATTGAATTAAACAATATACTATTATCTGTTTCTATGAAATGTATAAAATAATAAAGTTAGGAATTTGCAGTTAAGAATATTTTGAAAAGAAGGCATCCACTCAGGTATGAATAGCAACGTTACGAGATCAGTATTTAGGAAAAGGATTGGACAGACGAGATAATCTGCTCTTATTGGTTATAACATAAATAAGCCTAATATCAAATTTTAAAGAAATCCGTCCACCCGTTTCTGCCATGGATTTAGAAAAGGGGGGGGGGATATTTTTAATTCAATGCGTGGGAGGAGGAAATACCAAAATAAATGAGTTATGGTTTCAAGTGATAGCAAAGCTTCTGATGATTACTCAATTAATCTAAGAGGAAAATTAATCTAAGGAAAAGAGGAATTCCGTCAAAAAAGAAAAATACATTGAATCATTATGATTGTTTGAGTAGTTAGTTATTCCCAATAATAAAAGCATTGAAAAGATTCGAGAGTTAAATACTTAATGTTTGAAGATAATGATTCTCATTGTTGGAAAGATAACGTTGATATCAACTAAGGAGATATCGGATATATAAGGGATGGATGATTCGAAGAACCCTGAAATACAAGACGTAGATCGCAACATGGATAAAGTGATGACGATGCTAAATTGTAATTGTGAAGTGGGCGATGAAAAGAAGGGACAAAAGAAAAATCGAGTCTACAGAAAATGAAATTTTTGCGTTCCAGAATAGGATATTAATTTCCAGATCAGTGTCATCAGAAATGAAATTCACATTTTTGAAATTAAATAAAAATAGGAACTAGAAAATGGAGCTGATACAAGCACATCCTGAGAATGAGTGGCTTTCCGACAATTCTTTTAAAGTATAAAACCCGATAAAAGTTGACAGAACAAGATGGACAGATCTTTCTTGTTGGTAAAGGCAGTCTATCTCCTTAAAATGATGATGAATTCCACAGTGTTTTTTAGTGAAGCCAGGGAAACTAAGTCACTTTTATATCAACTAAATTAAAATAAAAACAGCGATAGGACTGATACTCTTTGATTTTGGCCAAATTTTTATTTTGTTATTTATCTATCGATTATTTTATCTGTTTTATTTTTTGTGTAATAATATATCTGGAATTCCATCCCAATTAGAAATATTAGTTGAACTTCAATCAAATTTAATGGAAGGTGTTTTACGTGTGTTTTAAGTTAACATGGAATGATTGGGTTCTGGCCACCACACACAGTTCTAATAAAATACATAAATAAGAATACAATAAATGCTAGCGCTTTCGAAGTGATCTACACTTCGTCCTCAAGCGGAGAAATGAATAACATATTCGAAAATAAGAAATCAGATCCAACGGACGTTTGAGTTGGACGGAACCATTCGGGATTTAGGGGTGTTGGCATTGGGCCCTGTCGCCGGGGGCTAGGAAAGGGAGTGGTGAAGAAACACCGTAGAGAGGGAGAGAGATGAAGGTCCCAGTTATGGAATCAAGGGGGAATATAAAAAAGAAAAGAAAAAAAAACCAAGATAGCAAATGCATTGGCAAGCAGTACAGAATTGAAGTTAAAGAGAAGGAGCAAGGAACTTCCGGGGTTTGTCTGTCCCATACACCCCTCCATCTTTCCGGCTCTAAAAAACATCCTTCGAGGTCTCTACATCGTATTAGCCTCCCCGATCTCCCAACCCCTTAATCGATTATTATCCCGGGATCACCGTGATGACCGCGGCACTAATTCCACAGGCGTTGTTTACGCCATTTCATGCATGCGCAACTCCTGCCGTTTCCGTCGGCGAAACACGCCAAGCCTTAAAAAAGCGGGTTGCCCAACACTCCAATGCCGTCATTAAGGGCGATACTAATTATCTAACCTTCATTCATTGTCGTGATAACAATCACTCTCTGGACCTCCACAATCCCGCCATCATTCGTCGGGATAATAACCATTTCAAGCGCAAATGCAAAGAAACCTTCTTTATTATCACTGACAGGCTGTGTTACAACGACAACCTATCAGTTTTCATTATTCCCCAATACGGATTCCAAAAATAGTTCCAACCCCGGAAGTTCCTTGCTCCTTCTCTTTACCTTCAATTCTGTACTGCTTGCCAATGCATTTGCCACCTTGGTTTTTTTTTTTATATTCCCCCTTGATTCCAAATTTCCCCTTCTTGTTTCCATAACTGGGACCTTCATCTCTCTCCCTCCCTACGATGTTTCTTCACCACTCCCTTTCCTAGCCCCCGGCGACAGGGCCCAATGCCAACATCCCTAAATCCCGAATGGTTCCGTCCAACTCAAACGTCCGTTGGATCTCATTTCTTATTTTCGAATATGTTATTCATTTCTCCGCTTGAGGACGAAGTGTAGATCACTTCGAAAGCGCTAGCATTTATTGTATTCTTATTTATGTATTTTATTAGAACTGTGTGTGGTGGCCAGAACCCAGTCATTCCATGTTCAATCAAATTTTTTATTAAAATTATGAAAGGTGACGACTGAAATATTACAAACCATTAAAATGATATTATTCTCTTGTCTTTCCAATAATTCAAATCTTTGTATAACAGAATATTGTTAATATTTAATATAAACAATTCAAGATGAATAGAATAACTTAAAAAATAAGCAAGAAATTATAAATTTAAAAAACAAACAAACAATTGTTACAGTTGTATTCGGATCTTCATCTCGAAGCTTCTTCGAAGGAGAATTCTCTTCGCTATAATTAATGCTTCCAGAAGAACCACGAATTAAAAATAAAGCAGTCGCTGAAAGATAATCTTCCATTTCACAGAGGAATGGTGATGATAATCACCAACAGAATTAGACATCTACAGTCAATGTAATTAAAGACATGGAAGCGACTGCTGCTTTCTTGAGATTTCTAAACACTTTTTATTACTATTTTTAACTTTCATCTCTAAGAAGACGGTTGTTTTATGTATTTTACTGTCTTTTACAAATTACAGGACATTATGAGAACACAAGAATTTCAGAATCATTATCTCCTTCATTTTGTGAACTGCTCAGTCACTTGCACCAGAAACTTTTCTTTTCGATATGAGGACTTAAGGAACGGACAAGAGAGAACTTCATCCTTGCTTCAAACTTGAATATTATAGTAATGCTATAATTTCTTTATTTTAGAAAAGAAAAAATGGTAAATTTGTCTTCAAAACGAATTGTAAAGACTGATGCAGTGATAATGCAAATCTTGTAGAACGTAAACTTGGGCAACTTTCATTCGAAAAAAAGACATGTTTCCGATTAAATTTGTTTTACTAGGTTTATAAATTTAATATTTTATCGATTAATTAGAATCAGAGTAACAAATAAAAACTGTTTGGTCTTCACTTTTTAGTATGTTTAACGACAAATGAACAGTTCAAAATTCAGTTAGGTATAACCTAAGTTAAAACCATTTCTATGAATTAGGGAAATAAAACTAAGGAATGTCGTCGTAGCACACAACGAATATAAAAACTTTATTTGAATGTTGTAAAAAGAATTGAAGAGTTTTAAAATTTTATGAAGTCAATATTAAGAGAAACAAATGATTATATTCAGGAAAGTTCTTAATGTAAGACTATTGAGTCATTAGGCAAAGAAAGTATTTGCAAAACTATTCTAAATTAGAGATATCTTTAAAAAAACTTCGGGAATAACTCCAAACAATGAAAAACACAATGGCAGTTTTTTTTGTAGCAAACCACTGAAAAGCAGCCTATGTAACTGCTTTTATTGACTGCGTTCGCTGCGTTTGTAAAATAATGTATCCTTCTCTTCGTCTGCTCTCATCTGAGTGCCTGCAAACAGACTTGAAGTTATCCGGAACTGAAGGCAAACGTTTCCAATTTCTCTATTTTCATGTACTTTTTAACTATAAAGATGAATAACGGGAAGCTTCAAATGGAAGGAACGTATTTTTTTTTTAGTATTATCAGAAAATATTCTTGTTTGTCTCCTGAAAATTCAACCTTTATGAAACGTTTCAAATTTAATAAAAACTAATCTTTTGGGAAATCTTTTAAGTGCTGAAAAAAATATTTAAAAAATATTTATATCTAATTAGTTCTATAGTGCTTTAGTACATATGTTTCTGTAAAGTTTCCTTTTTGCAGCATAAAAGGTATATAAGAACAATATCATGAGAAAATTATATATTCATATAAAAAGATTATCATAAAAATATATAAATGAATAATGAGATGAAGTAAAGAATAACCTGGAATAAACTGACAATTAATACAAGAAAATGGAAGAATCCAATTTTTCCAATGTTAACATAATGGATAACCAATGATGTATTTGAAACCAGCTTCATTGAGCAGATCAATTCTACTTCTCTATTTTCTAAAGGAAGGCAAAGAGAAAAACTACAATAAATAAATAAATAAATAAATACAAAATCGACCAAATTATCGAACTTTAAACATAATATTTCCTCAGTGAAAATGCTCATGACATTTACATTTCAAATGATATGCGTTGGGAGTCATCTGAAAGAAAATTTACTAAATTGTAATTATTTTTAAAAATTATCTTTTAAGTGAAATAGAAGTTTCTCTGTTACAACATTAATGAAATACCCCGTTTTTACTTCCTTTATGATTTGCTATAATTCATGCCTATTGTTGCGATTCAGAGCAGCTGTATGGAATTAAGTTTGTAGTAGACTAATTTAATTGCTATAAAAAGAGTTTCTAATGTTTTTTTTTCGTATTTCATGTGGTTATTATCAGACTAAAGACCAAATTGAATGGAATGAGTGACCAATGTTCTGATAGCTTCTTCCAATAGTCTAGACATTTGCAGTGACTCGTTTCGTTTAGTCTTTCGAATCTACCAAATAAATCTATGGAAATATGGCTTTTAATGGGAAATGTAGTATTTTCAATGCATTTTATTTAATTAAAAATTGACGCCAAACATATGGGCTGTCAAAAAAGCATGTTTTTACCTGTCACAGGTGTGACATCTATATAATAGGTATATATAAAAACCCGCGCGTATTCGAATGCAACGTTGTGTCAAAATTTCAAAGCAATCGGTGAAGAACTTTCGGAGATTTAAGATTTTGAACAAACGAACATTTACACTTTTATTTATATAGATTGTTTACATTCGTTGAGGGACGTATTGTTGCCAAATAACATCACTTTCAATATTACATTCTGCGAAGAGTGAACTAAATAGAGTGTAACTAGTATTATTTTATCCTTTTAATTGTGTTATACTAAGAAACAATTAACTTAATTATTGTAGGATTTTCTATTTCTATCCTCGTAGTTCCTATTTTCTGTTGTTTCATCTTGATTATATCAATATCTACATCTAATAATAAAGACGCTTCATTAACAGCAAGCAGAGAATAGAATTCGTTGTATCGTACTTAAAAAAATACTGCCATTGACATTTTTTAAGTTTTGGTGAGAAATTTAAGGTGACAAGGGAACAACACTCTTAATTTGTGTGAACTTAATAATGATTATAATCTTTTAAAGTTATTATTTACAGACGGCGTCTATTACAAAATTATATAAAGATATTATTAAAATATGGAATATTGATTTCTACAAATATTGTTAGTTAGAAACGAATTGTGAATAAGATATTTATCCACAAGCAAATAAAAGAGAAAGGAATGTCAAATTAAATTACTGAATTCACAAATTCAATTTGCAAACCAATATTTTCTATTTAATTTCTCAACAGAAATAAATTAGCTGTCTGTTAAAAATTACAGGAGATATAACAAGAATAGTAAGAAATAGTTACACAAATTGCAAAAAGTGATTTTAAAGATCTTTTTTAAGCTTTATTACTTTTATTTTAATCACTATTCTTTTATTATATTACTTCAGACAATTCGAAATCTTTACTGTGCTTCCAATGTAGACTACATATCATTTGACGTTATTTATTGAATCATATTATGAATACAATGAATATGAATGCAATTATATGATATTAAATTGTAAGATTTAGTTGCAGACGAGGAAAATAAATTAAATCATTTTGTAGATCGAAAACTAATGATAACAGCATAAGATAGATGCTACCACTACTGTAGAGCACAAGGTGAACTAAAGCGTCAGCCATTCTTTTTTTCCCTGTCGTTCATGGCAATAGAATTCCCATGAAATAATTCACTATCAGAAATGTATTATGAATGCACTACTTCAAAGCTCATCAAAAGATAGAAAGTGCAGTTAACTTCGTTACTTTTCTACTATTTTAATTGACGAATGAATATGTAACTAGATATTTGCATGTAGATGAATAGTTGGGTCATTTGGAAATAAATTAGTTTTCATTAAATGCTATCTCTTCTACAATTGTACAATTCGGAATCAAATTCCTCGTTTGAATAAAATTCTGAATTCTAAGTGAAATTCTTGGGTTTCATCTCAAGATATAGAAACATTCCGGTAAATCAATATCAATATTTGACTATAAACTGTGTGGAGTTCCTATTTTTAAAGGAAATGAGAATTCGAAGTCTGGTTTTGCATAATTGTAATTCATTTCAATATACGAATTAATAAAGAAAGGGATGACATGTTTAGAGATCATCAAAGATCAAATCCTACTTTTATATAAAACAATATCACTCGTTTTTATTAATACTTTTTATATCCAACTGAAATTTTATCAGGAAAGTTATGGAATTCTGTAAATTCGCTTTGAATAATTGGATTTTGGATGAAGCCTGACCTGGAAGCTTCCATTTCATTTTAACTTTTATTTCATTTGTCTACGAGATATTACATGAAACGATCAGTATTGCATGTGACAGTGTGACATGAGTTTCTTAAAGTATGTCAAAAGATACCAAGCCATTGTGTAATAATATTATAAATTAAATTAATGAAAGTACCATTTTCTTTAACAGTCGGGATTACAACTATTACTTTTTTATTATTTTTCATTTAATAATTTAATAACAATTAAACCATTTAATAGTTTATAAATAGTTTGTGTCATTTATAAGTAAAGTGTTTCAAGTTGCCTCTTTGATACCCTTTGATGAATATAAAAATGCATAGCTTCATAGAAAAAGATATCTTTCCATACTTGATTCCAGATTTAATATAGAGTATATCTTATTTTTATTAAGCAATATTTCTTGATTTGATTGACATATATTAACAAGTTGACTCCACTATTACTCTTCCATTACTATGCATCTTATTCTTTGCATATTGTTAACTGCCTAATTTAGAAATTCTTGCTCAAAAGTTTAGAGATCGGCAGCTTAGGATCCTTTCAGACATACAAATGTCGCCAAACAAATGGTCCTAAATATGCTAATACAACGGAAACACAAAACCGAAAATCGACTCACTTTTCAGGTGTTGCTGGATACTCTGACTAGCAGCATGCCGGCAGGTTGTGCTACATTGATGCATGTGGAGTTATCACACAGTGTACTGAAGTGTGTCTGCATCACCAGCTAGCAGCGGAATAGTGCTGGAACGTATGCTGCAAGTTCGCTGGCAAGAACATCTTTGGTGGTTGCTTTGTTTTTTCCAGCAGCGGTGTTGCCACCTTTATGTTTTGTGTTTACTTCGTGTTAGTAGACCTACTGCATTTCTTTCAAATTTGGTGATATTTGAATGATTGGGAGCTGAGATGATTCTGGAAGGGTCCGAAATTGCCAGTCTCTTTCATTTTTGATCTTGAATGTATGTTGTTTGTTGTTATATTTCTGGTATTAATCTTCTGTTCTTGTTTATGTTCTTTCATTCAATAAGTGAAGGTTATTGATAACACAGATGCATTAGCCTGCGAACAGATAACTATCAAAAGCGATAGTAATGGGCAGTACGTAGCCCTTGATTTGACTCACTGCTACTTAAGAGAAAAGTTTTTAGAGTTTATATGCAATTGATCAGCAGGTTATTTTTCCAAAGTTTCTTTAAGAGTAAGGAAATACCAAATTTACCTACTAATTTTTAAAATTTTAATAAAAATAATCTGCTGAAACCTTTTGTTTATTATTTCACAAAATAATAAAACTATGATTGACTTCTCCAATAGTCTTTGAGGATAGCCTGGATTTGATTCACTGGAAAAGTTCAAGGAAACTTTTTCAGTAAAACGATTAAAAACACTGAGAATGTAAAGTGATAATTTAACTTTAACAGTTAAGAATGTCATATATCGTAAAGTTTAAAGAAATCTGTGCAGCCGATATGAGAAGAGAAATAAAGATAATCAAATGGTTAAATAGCAAGGTATTTCCCTGCTCAATTAATGAACATATTTGCATTTAATATAGTTTTTATTTTATATTTAAAAATATTTAGCTTAGAAATTTTCTTTTTTTTCCAGAATTAGATAAAATCATTAATGCTTTTTCTTTTAGGATCATTTCTGTTTTTGTTTTTATTTTCTTACCGTTTGCTTTGAAGCACCACAGAAACTTACAAAAGAAATCAACCTTAATAGTCAAATGTCTCGATTTTTCACTGAAGTTGGTTTTCAAATACCTAATTGATTTTGAAAATGTGGCTTAGTTTCTGTGTGGCTTAGGGATTCTTTTCTTGCATTACTAGTTAATAGAAAGGAATTTCTACAAATGGGGAACCTGAAATACATATTTTCAGAATCTTATTTTCATTCGAGAAGAATACATTTTCTGATTTTGACCATTGAATATAATAGAATCACAAGCATTCGCTTGACACGTTTGTGTTGAATGTTGTTGGTGTCAGGGCGATAACATCCTGAAATCGTTCTCATTGCAGTTGCTCTCACTTTGTTCACTGAGAAAGAGTTGGGCGACATTTAATTGCAGATTAAAGTAGAACATTCCGTGAAAGACTCAACCAAACAACGGAGTTTTAAAATTTCCAAATATAAGGATTTTTTTTTTTTACCCATTACCCATTTTTTAAACATTTTGCTCATGATGCATTTCATGAATCAGATTTACAAAAACCACCAACATTTTTGGTCGTAATTTTATTGATATTTCCTTTTTTATTTCAATCGTAGATTTCGAAAGAAATCTGTGAATGTTCTATCATTTATGACAATCCATACATTATTCAGTTGATATTTGAAAACAAAAAATTTAAAAGGCAAATTGGTAATTTTTTTATTGATAATTCAATTTTCAAAAAACTTGTTACAAAGAAAATGTTTAAGATTTCAATGATTTTCTTTTTTTTTTATTCGATAAGAATAATTTACCTGATACAAAAATTAATTGACTCAATTAAGGATTAAAATAAAAATCCCTGTTTCTTCTCTAAAAATAGGAATTGAGGCTTTCATAGGTTTATTCAAGCTTAATATCAAGCACTCCATTACGATATGTATAATGTTATATGAAAGTGGGTTGTATGAAAGCTTTCTGATGATATATATTTACAATATTAGAAAGCTTAATATCTTTTTTTAATATAGCAGCTGTCCAATTATTGGATTAGAGGGTCTTTTTTTTCACGGATGTGATTTCACATTTTCTTTATTACTATGTTCACTAACTAGGTTTATCTACAAAATGAAGATTTCATTCTAATAAGAATAAAGTTGGCAGAAGAAGAAAATTTCCCAAAAGAAATAATGTTTCCCTTCAACAATAAATACGTAATTTTTATTGAAGATAATTAAAATAGTAAACCTCTAATTATCTTAGAAATTGGTTTGTTAATTTTAGTTATGGATCCTTTTCACAGCCTCTCCAGCACTCTTGAAAAGCGTGCATTTTTTTTTAATGTACGCCATTAAATTAAACGGTCCCATTAAGTTACAAGTATCAACTACAATCCACTATTTCACTTCTATGTCCAATAAATTAAATTCAAAACAACTCAATCGGCTTCTAAACAGTTTACGTTTTGAATATTTCTTTGTTTCTCATATTTTTTTAAATTAAATAATAAGTATTGTTTTCATTTTCTTTGAAATAAAAAAATATTTGAAATAAAAATATCAATACAACGCATGAATTATAGATTAAAAAATGCAAAAGGATTCCAAGGAAGAAGTAAATATTAATAATAAGCAATAGATAGAAACACTAGGGGCTTTTTTGTTTTTTATTATGTAATATGAATTTTTGTAAGTATCTTAAAAATCTTTTACACGTTTACTCGTAGAGATTTCATTTTAAATTCTTCATAAAGAACGCTGCTATTTTGTCATCGTTTTGACACTAGAATTGCAAAACAATTGTAGTTATTTTTTTTTTTTTTCAAATAGAAGTTTCTCTACATTTGAACGATTTTAAAACTTATACGAAAACTTTATTTCTTATAGAAGGGATATATGGAATGGTTTTTACCTATTGTTTATTACCTATATTCATCAAGTTTTAACTAAAATATGAGATTAGTGGTGCTGAGGAGTTTTTTAAATTTTCCATTTTCAATATCAAGTTAATGAAAAAGGATTAAAATGCTGAAATGACATCATCCTTAATGACCAGCTTGAAGGCAGCGATTTCTAACAATGGATTAAAATTAAATAGTAAATATTAGAAACACAAAAACAGGTGTTTATTTATGTAGAAGTTATTCGACTGAATTAATGTAAAATTTGTTTCTTCGAATAATAATTCGTAAAGTGGTTTTTCTGGATTGTTGTAAAAATATGGAAATGCTGTCTTTTGATATTTTTCCAGTAAAAGGTTGAATGCCATATAATTGGTTTATTAAAAACTAGTTTTCTATACAATTATTAGACTGACTGATATGTTATAT